>CM070789.1:30996206-31398706 GCA_036346955.1 Dipus sagitta | reverse complement strand
GTCAAGGGTCACAGGTACACAGGTGTCACAAAGCTCCTCTGTGCCTGGTTCATTCAACAAACCTTTTTTTTTTTTTTTTTCTTCCTGAGGCAGGGTCTCACTCTGGCCCAGGCTGACCTGGAACTCACTCTATACTCCCAGGCTGGCCTCGAACTCATGGCGATCCTCCTACCTCTGCCCCCAGAGTGCTGGGATTAAAGGCGTGCACCACCACGCCCTGCTCAACAAACTCATAAAAAAGGCTTTTGTGCCAGGCATAGTGGCGCACGCCTTTAATCCCAGCACTCAGGAGGCAGAGGTAGGAGGATTGCTGTGAGTTCGAGGCCACCATGAGGCTCCATAGTGATTTCCAGGTCAGCCTGGGCTACAGTGAGACCCTACCTTGAAAAACCAAAAAAAAGGCTTTGTGCATATACAGATATGTATTTTTTTTTAATATACTCATGCAACATGAGTGGGGTTTTATTTGTAATTTTTTTTTTTAATGAGAGACAGAGAAAGTATTGTCACGCCAGGGCCTCCAACCACTGCAATCGAACTCCAGATGTGTGTGCCACCTTGTGTGCATGTGTGATCTTGCACAATTGTGTCACCGTGTACGTCTGGCTTACATGAGACCTGGAGAGTCGAACATGGGTCATTAGGCTTTGCAGGCAAGCACC
The DNA here is from genome assembly GCA_036346955.1 of Dipus sagitta. Taxonomy (NCBI): domain Eukaryota; kingdom Metazoa; phylum Chordata; class Mammalia; order Rodentia; family Dipodidae; genus Dipus; species Dipus sagitta. The sequence goes on along the minus strand of CM070789.1, from coordinate 31,398,044 downwards.
TTAACTGCTGAGCCATCTCTCCAGTCCATGAGGTTTTTTAAAAAAAATATTTTATTTATTTATTTATTTGAGAGAGAGGGGGGCAGAGAGAGAAACAGATAGAGAGAGGGAGAATGGGCACACCAGGGCCGACAGCCACTGCAGACATACTCCAGACACATGCGCGCCCCCTTGTGTATCTGGCTTACGTGGGTCCTGAGGAATCGAACTGAGGTCCTTTGGCTTTGCAGCCAAGTGCCTTAACTGCTAAGTCATCTCTCCAGCCCCCATGAGGGATTTTTTAAAATTTTTTGTTTATTTTTAGTTATTATTTATTTGGTAGCGACAGACAGCAAGAGAAAGAGGCAGAGAGAGAGAGAGAGAGAGAGAGAATGGGCGCTCCAGGGCTCCCAGCCACTGCAAATGAACTCCAGACACGAGTGCCACCTTGTGCATCTGGCTAACGTGGGTCCTGGGGAATGGAGCCTTGAACCAGGATCCTTAGGCTTCACAGGCAAGTGCTTAACCACTAAGTCATCTCTCCAGCCCATTTTTTAAAATTTATTTGAGAGAGAGAGAGAGAGAGAAACACCAGGGCCTTTAGCTGATGTAAACCAACTCCAGACATGTGTGCCACCTTGTGCTTCTGGCTAACATGGGTCCTGGGGAATCAAACCTGGGTCCTTTGGCTTTGCAGGCACACACCTTAACTGCTAAGCTATCTCTCTAGCCATTTTCTTTTAAATGCCAGGGCCTCCTGCCACTGCAAAGAAACTCCAGATGCAGCATTTGGCTTTATGTGGGTACTGAGGAATCAAAACTGGGTCATTAGACTCTGCAGGCAATTGCCTTAACCATTTAGCCATCTCTCCAGCCCCCAAGTTTTTTTTTAAATTTTTATTTATTTGAGAGAGCGAGAGAGAAAGAGGCAGACAGAGTGAGAGAGAGAATGGGCGCCCCAGGGCCTCCAGCCACTGCAAACGAATTCCAGACGCGTGTGCCACCTTGTGCATCTGGCTTATGTGGGTCCTGGGGAATTGAACCGAGGTCCTTTGGCTTTGCTGGCAAGTGCTTTAACCACTAAGCCATCTCTTCAGTCCCACCCAAGTTTGTTTTTCATGTTTACATTTATTACTTAACTTTCATTCAGAAGACAGGAAAGAGGAGTTGCCTCCCTGAGGTCATATCATTAGTAAATGATAAACCAGGGCTTGAACTTGTGTCTAGCCACTTCAGAGCCAGGTCTCCTCACCAACTCAGTGGGACTTATACACTGTGTGATTTTACTAGAAAGCCTGTTATAGCATAACATCCATCACCATGTTTGTATGTATATTTGCAAGGAGAGGGACACACACATTTTAAAGTGTTGGGATGCTATTTGTTTTTCTTAGTTTTTTAAAAATATTTTATTATTTATTTATTTATTTATTTGAGAGAGAGAGAGGCAGACTGACAGAGAGAGAGAGAGAATGGGCACACCAGGGCCTCCAGCCACTGCAAATGAGCTCCAGACGCATGTGCCACCTTGTGCATCTGGCTAACGTGGGTCCTGGGGAATTAACCCGAGGTCCTTAGGCTTTGCAGGCAAGTGCCTTAACCCCTAAGCCATCTCTCCAGCCCCTGTTTTTCTTAGTTTTGTTCTGAGGCAAGCCCAACAGGCTGGCCTTTTGTTTGTTTGTTTGGTTTTGTTTTTTCAAGGCAGGGTCTCACGCTAGCTCAGGCTCACCTGGAATTCACTATGTATTCTCAGGGTGGCCTCGAACTCACAGCGATCCTCCTACCTCTGCCTCCCAAGTGCTGGGATTAAAGGCGTGCACCACCACCACGCCCAGCTTGGCACGGTGGGGCCTCCAGCCACTGTAATTGAACTCCAGGCATGTGTACCACCTTGTGCGCATGTGCGACCTTGTACGCTTGAGTGACCTTGTGCCTCTGGCTTACATGGGACCTGGAGAGTTGAACATGAGTCCTTAGGCTTGTCAGGCAAGCACCTTAACCACTAAGCCATCTCCCTAGTCCTATTTTTCTTAGTTAAAAAAAAAATTGTTTTTGACCTTTGATGATTAGAGTTACATTAATCCTAATCCTTGGTTCAGGGCTTACTGTACGAATTGCACCATGAGTGGCATGATGTTTTATTTATTTGTTTATTATCTTATTACAAAGACCCCCCACCCATCTGGAGCGCTGAGTGTGCAGAGGCCTCTGGTGTCCTCCCACTGTCCCAGCCTCTCCCACCAAGGGCAAGCCAGTACTTGGTTTTGTTTTATTTTTATTTATTATCTCATATATATCTATTTTTAAAGATTCATTTATTTATTAGAGACAGAGAGAGAGGGAGAGAATGGGCGCGCCAGGGCCTCCAGCCTCTGCAAACGAACTCCAGACGCATGCGCCCCCTTGTGCATCTGGCTTACGTGGGTCCTGGGGAAATCGAACCTGGGTCCTTAGGCTTCGCAGGCATGCGCCTCAATCGCTAAGCCATCTCTCCAACCCCCTTGTATCATTTTTTATCACCACCCCACCTTATGCTTCAAAAGTTTATTGACTTCCCACGATGAATAGCCTATTGTTGTTTAAGTTTATTTTGAGCGTCATCCAGACCTTGAGCTAGGGAGACTTGCTTTCTTCAACCATCTGCGCGAGGCTGGGTAACACTCCCTTATGTGAACATACTTCCGCTTATCCGGCCTTCTGCTGATGAGCTGTGGGTTTTGTCTTGGGTTCTTGGTTCTTATTGGCTCCCTTTGGATGAAGACCCATGAGTGGAGATGTCAGGCCACCTGGAAAGCTGGAGTTGATAAGTTATGGAAATGATATACAAAGTCCTAAAATGAACATTCCCTTTTCTCAGTCCCTCCACGTAGTGGGGATTGTTGAGTACAAACAGATAGTGTCCCCTAACCCCACACCTCTCTCTAGGCATGGTATATGTGCTGGTGACACTGGGAAAAGGCTGGGCGTGGTGGTGCACGCCTTTAATCCCAGCTCCTGGGAGACAGAGGCAGGAGGATCACTGTGAGTCTGAGGCCAGCTTGAGACTACATAGTAAATTCCAGTTCAGCCTAGACACAAGCAAAACCCTACCTCAAACAAAAAAAAAGGTAGGGGAGGTAGCTTAGTGGTTAAGGCATTTGCCTGCAGAGCCAAAGGACCCACGTTCAATTCCCCGGGACCCACCTAAGCCAGATGTACAAGGTGGCCCATGTGTCTGGTGTTTCTTTCCAATGGCTGGAGGACCTGGCGAGCCCATTCTTTCTATCTGCCTCTCTGTCTCTGTGTGTATCTCTCAAATAAATAAATAAAAATGTATTAAAAAAAAAGAGAAAAACAAAAACAAAAAACAAATGAGACACAGAGAGACTGGGAAAATGAAGTTGTGAAGCCCTTACCACATTAGAAGTTTTGTTTGGCCGAAGAGTAAGGGAGGCCTGGTTGGCCCCACGCCACCTTGTCCCTTATAGATCTGGGCACAGAGAGGGGCAGTCAAGGCCCAAAGCCTGGTCATGACCATCAAGCCCACCGTTCCCTGCCAGGACCAGGGCTCTCAGCATCTCTCCCTCCGCAGGATGAGAACATGGTGAGCTTCATCAAGGGCGGCATCAAAGTTCGAAACAGCTACCAGACCTACAAGTGAGTGGGGCTGGCTTGTGGTGAGCTGGGAGCCTGGGACCACAGCGTCTGCCACCCTGTCCCTCCAGAGAGCATTGTGGGAGGTAGAGTTCTTGCTGGGACCACAGCGTCCTCCACCCTGTCCCTTCAGAGAACATTGTAGAAGGTAGAGTTCTTGCTGGGACCACAGCATCTGCCACCCTGTCCCTTCAGAGAACATTGTAGAAGGTAGAGGTAGCGTCCACCACCCTGTTGTAGCAGACAGCTTCAAATTCGCTGACATGAACTTTCAGACCAGGCACAGCGATGGAGAAAGGGATAGTTATTGCAGCCTACAGCTCCAGGGGAAGTTCCATAATGGTAGAAGAAGCTGGCCTGCTTTCACAGGACCAAGCAGAGAGAGAGAGAGAGAGAGAAGCCACAAGTCAAAAGCCACACAACACCCTTCATGAACTCTAGGTAGAACTAGGCACAGTTTGCATGTCTTTAGATTGGAATTTCAAACCCACCACCACACCTTAAGATGTACCCAGTGATACCTCCGGCCAGGTGGCTGCAGATCCATACTACAAACTAATAAGGCACTGAATATATTGGGGGCCATCTATTCAACGTACCACATCTGCCCCTTCAGATAACATTGTAGGAGGTAGCGTTCCTGCTGGAACATGCCCTGTATTCAGACAGTTCTCTGTCCACTATGGGCCTGAGTTTTCTGGAATAATGTTCCCCTGTTTGCTGGCTCGGTCTGTTCATTTGGTCTAGGGAACTGAGGTCCCACACAAACAGCAGCCGTCCTTTGGGAATAGCAGCGGAGCTCCTCCAACACCCATGAGGCCCCAGCCACGCGCCTCTTTCCCCCACGAAGGCTCCCTTGGCTCGTTAAGCAATGGTAGAGCGCACGTGCACATGCCTGACAGTTCCTAAGGCCAGAATCATGTTCATGAGTTCTCTGCATCCTTCACACGAGTCCCCTGCGGGAAAGAACAGAGACTTAGTTTGGAGCACTTCTTTTTTTTGGTCTTTCGAGGTAGGGACACACTCTAGCCCAGGCTAACCTGGAATTCACCATGTAGTCTCAGGGTGGCCTCGAACTCACGGCGATCCTCCTACCTCTGCCTCCTGAGTGCTGGGATTCAAGGTGTGCACCACCACGCCTGGCTGGAGAACTTTTACTTTTATTTTATTTTATTTTTTGAGTTAGGGTCTCACTCTAGCCCAGGCCGACCTGGAATTAACTATGCAGTCTCAGGGTGGCCTTGAACTCACAGTGATCCTCCTACCTCTGCCTCCCGAGTGCTGGGATTAAAGGCATGGGACACCATGCTTGGCTTTTTTTTTTTTTTGAGGTCGGGTCTCGCTCTAGCCCAAGCTGACCTGGAATTCACTCTGTAGTCTCAGGGTGGCCTTGAACTCTCAGCGATCCTCCCACCTGTGTCTCCCAAGTTCTGGGATAGTTTGGAGCATTTTTTTTTTTAACCTAATATGTCTCTACAGATAAAGCTGTGAGAAAGCTAGCCCCTCTGCTCTTGCATTAAAACATATTTCCCATTAAAACTTTGAAACTAGTTCCTGGCTTTGCCCCTGCCGGCTGGTGTGGCTGTTTTCCTTCAGGAAAAAAGGAAAGAAAGAAAAAAAAAAAGTAAGTGGATAGCGCAGGACCTGGAGGCCTTGTGCTGAGAGATCGCCCAGGGGCACCTTCCAGTGTCCCTGCCGGTTTTCAGTATGATGTCTGCAAAGCATACACTTGATCAACCCCCCACCCCCTATTCCCGAGACGCCTCTTGCTCTCAGAATGTGGCTCTGGATTGATGTCTCTTTTCTGGGGCGTTCTCTCTTGCCCCTCTGGCTGTATCTCCCACCTCACTTGCTCTCGGACTCTTGGGCCTGCCCCTCAGGCCTTGGGCTATATCTAGCTTATCTGTACCCCAAGACCTTTGGATGTGCCACCGTCCCTGCCAAAGAACACCTTGTACCAGACTAGCCTTAGTTCTCCTCCCAGGTTCCTGTTCTTTCTTGCCTCCGCTTAAATGTCATGTCCCCCAAGAAGCCTTCCTTATCCCCAGTCTAGGGCCAGGCCCCGGGGTTCTTTTGAAGCTCTCTTGATCTTGACAGTGATTCCATAGGGATGTCTTCCTGGGTGACAGTGCTGGATGGCTGTGCCCGCCAGTGGGTGGCGCTTGCAGAGGGAAATCTGGATGGTGCCCGGCGTGGTGGCACACGCCTTTAATCCCGGCACTCGGGAGGCAGAGGTAGGAGGATCGCCGTGAGTTCGAGGCCACCCTGAGACTCCATAGTGAATTTCAGGTCAGCCTGGGCTAGAGTGAGACCCTACCTCAGAACCCTCCCCCCCCCACCATCAAAAAAAAAAAAAAAGCCAGATGGGAACTTGTCTTTATTTTTACTTTTTTAATAATTTATTTTTCTTTCTTTACTTGAGAGAGATATATAGGCAGGGAGGGAGAAGGGAGAGATAGAGAGAGAATGGGCACGCCAGGGCCTCCAGCCGCTGCAAACGAACTCCAGATGCATGCGCCCCCTTGTGCATCTGGCTTACGTGAGTCCTGGGGAATTGAACCTGGGTTCTTTGGCTTTGCAGGCAAGTGCCTTAACCATTAAGCCATCTCTCCAGCCTGGGTACTTGTCTTTAAACCTGTGTCCTGAGGTAGAGGTTCTGGTGCTTGGTGACGAGGGAAGAGAGGGCTGGACTCCAGTCAAGCGAATCTGAGAAAGGCTCCTTGATGGATTTGGAGTCTTTGAGGCTGCCCTGGTGGTCTTCACCTGGGGGTGACTGTGGCCATGAGACATTTGTCTGGGGACATCTCGGTCATCTAGCCAGCGAGAGGACGCTGCTCACATGTAGCGGGAGGAGGCCAGGAATATCCTAATCATTCCACAATGGGGGACAGCCCCCTTCTTCCCCCCCCCAAGAATTATCCAGCCTTAAATGGCAGGCGAGACAGAATGCAGACATTGGACAAGGCAGGGAACACTGGCACCCAGTGTGGTACAGTTCAGAGGTCAGGACCATGTCATCATAATGGAAGATCAGGTGGAAATTCCTTGGCCATCAGTTGTGTGGATTTGCAGGACTCTTAAGTCCACCACCAGGGAGTCGTGAGCTCAGTCTGGTGGGGAACGAATCTCAGCCTGGGCCCAGCATTGTGGCTAGCCGTTCATCCATGTCCCCCCAGGGAGCTGGACAGCCTCGTCCAGTCTTCGCAGTACTGCAAGGGAGAGAGCCACAGGCACTTTGAAGGAGGGGTGAAGCTCGGCGTGGGAGCCTTCAACCTGGTGAGTGACAGCCTCCCCGTTTTTTAACTTAAAAAAATGTTTTTTGTTTATTTTTCTGTATTTATTGGAGTGAGACAGACAGAAAGAGAGAAAGAGGCAGAGAGAGAGAGAGAGAGAGAGAGAATGGGCACACCAGGGCCTCCAGCCACTGCAAACGAAGTCCGGATGCTTGAGCCACCTTGTGCATCTGGCTTACATGGGAACGGGGAATCAAGCCTAGAAATGGGGTCCTTAGGCTTCACAGGCAAGCGCTTAACTGCTAAGCCATCTCTCCAACCCCATTTCAAACTTTTAAAAAAATTTTTTGTTTATTTTTACTTACTTGAAAGTGACAGACAGAGACAGAAAGAGGCAGATAGAGAGAGGGAGATAGAATGGGCGCGCCAGGGCCTCCAGCCACCGCAAACCAACTCCAGACACGTGCGCCCCCTTGTGCATCTGGCTGACGTGGGTCCTGGGGAATCGAGCCTCGAACCGGGGTCCTTAGGCTCCACAGGCAAGCGCTTAACCACTAAGCCATCTCTCCAGCACTCATTTTTAACTTTTTTTATTGATAGCTTCCATACTTACAGACAATACTATAATAACTCCCTCCCCTCCCCCACTTTCCCCCTTTGAAACTCCACCCTCCATCATATCCCCTCCCCCTCTCAGTCAGTCTCTCTTTTATTTTGATATCATGATCTTTTCCTCCTATTATGAGGGTCTTGTGTAGGTAGTGTCAGGCACTGTGAGGTCATGGATATCCAGGCCATTTTATGTCTGGAGGAGCACGTTGTAAGGAGTCTTACCCTTCCTTTGGCTCTTACATTCTTTCTGCCACCTCTCCCGCAATGGACCCTGAGCCTTGGAAGGTGTGATAGAGATATTACAGTGTTGAGCACTCCTCTGTCTCTTCTTCTCAGCACCATGGTGTCTTCTGAGTCGTCCCAAGGTCACTGACATCTGAAAAGAGAAGATTCTCTAACCAAAAGTGAGAGTAGCATTACTATATGGATATGAATATTAAGAGAAGTGCTTACAGGGCAGTTTGGCGGGCATAGTATAGACATTTAGCCAGACAGCAGCAGACGTTAGACTTCGAGAGCCTCCGCATTTCTACAGCATTGCCCCACACAAATCACCCCTGTGTGCCACTGTGCCTGGCCGCATGCTGGGCACCAGGACCTATGACCCAGATGAACCTCACACATCACCAGCCTTGGGGGGCGGATGGTGTCAGAGCCCATCCCGGGCCTCTCCATGTGTCAAGTTGGTACCTTAAAAGCCTCCTTGATGGGATCATTATAGTTCCAGAACTGAACAGCCCCCAAGAAATTGGGATTGCTTCTGCCCTGGAAAGTTAATTCCAGGGCCGGGGAGATGGCTTACCTTGTTAAGGCGCCTGACTGCGAAGCCTAAGGACCCGTGTTCGACTCTCCAGATGCCACGTAAGCCAGACGCACAAAGGCGAGGCAAGCGCAAGGTCGCACGTGCCCACTAGGTGGCGCAAGCGTCTGGAGTTTGATTGCAGTGGCTGAGGCCCTGGTGTGCCAATTCTCTCTCTCTCTCTCTCTCCCCCTCAAATAAAAAAAAAATTAATGCCAAACATTCCTCAGGGCCGGGGAAGGAGACAGGCCTGGAAGCAGCTGCAACCCACAGTGGACAGGCCCCCAAGTCCTCCTCGAGGGCAGCTGGGGAAAGGTTCTCTGGGGAGGGAGGTAAATCTTCCTGGTGGATCCTTGGGAGGTTCCACATGTAGGAGTCTCCAGGTGGACAAAGGCATTATAGGCAGAGGAGCATTGTGGAGCCAGATAGGGAGACTTGGAAGTGCTAAACCCAAGCAGGGCGTGGTGGTGCATGTCTTTAATCCCAGCACTTGGGAGGCAGAGGTAGGAGGATCACTGTGAGTTCGAGGCCAGCCTGAGACTACATAGTGAATTCCAGGTCAGCCTCAAAAAAATGAACAAACAAAAAAGGAAGTGCTGGGGATGGAGAGATGGCTTAGCGGTTAAGCGCTTGCCTGTGAAGCCTACGGACCCTGGTTCGAGGCTCGATTCCCCAGGACCCACGTAAGCCGGACCAGAGGCACAGGGTGGTGCACGCGTCTGGAGTTCGTTTGCAGTGGTTGGAGACCCTGATGTACCCATTCTCTCCTTCTCTCTCTGCCTCTTTCCCTCTCTGTCTGTCACTCTCAAATAAATACTTTTTTTTTTTTTTTTTTTTTTTTTTTGGTTTTTTGAGGTAGGGTCTCACTCTGGCCCAGGCTGACCTGGAATTCTCTATGTAGTCTGAGGGTGGCCTCGAACTCACAGTGATCCTCCTACCTCTGCCTCCCAAGTGCTGGGATTAAAGGCGTGCGCCACCACGCCCGGCTTTCAAATAAATAATTTTTAAAAGAAAGTACTGGGGCTGGAGAGATGGCATAGCGGTTAAGGCGCTTGCCTGCAAAGCCAAAGGACGTCGGTTTGATTCCCCAGGACCCACATAAGCCAGATACACAAGGGGGTGCGCGCATCTGGAGTTTGTTTGCAGTGGCTGGAAGCCCTGGTGCACCTCTTCTCTGTCTCTCTCTATCTCTCAAATAAATTAAAAATAAAAATAATAAATAAGTTTTTTTTTAAGAAAAAGGAAGTGACTCCCTGGTGTGAGGTGGCCAGGACCTCAGCAAAGGTGGTTGTGTATCTGGGGGTGGAGGAGGGGAGCGCAAAGGGCAGGCACTGCGGGTAGGCCCCTCTGTCCCCTAGGGTGTCCCCCATGTTCCTGTTGTTCCGGTCCTGCAGACGCTCTCCATGCTTCCCACCAGGACCCTGCGGCTGTTGGAGTTTGTGGGGTTTTCGGGAAACAAGGTAAAACCGCCCACTACCACCTCCTCGGTCCCGCGGCTGGGCAGGGTGGGCTGGCAGGACCACCTGGCCCTGGCTCAGCCCTCTCTGTCTGTGGCCCTGGACACAGTGTGACCTCTCTGGGCCTCAGCCTTTCTGTGGTGCTCACGAGGCCACACACGTCCTTGTCTGTCCCTTCACAGAGTCCAAGGGGTTCTGCAGTAAGGGTGGGTGTGAGGGCAGCCCCCGGGGGAACCTGAGGTCACATTATCTGAGCCTGACAAGCATTCAGAAGCTCCAGTCTTGTCCCCTTGGATACCTGGTCACTTCTAGTCCCTCCATCCAGAACCAGGTTTTTTTTTTTTTGGGGGGGGGGGTTCAAGGTAGGGTCTCACTCTAGCTCAGGCTGACCTGGAATTCACTCTGTAGTCTCAGGGTGGCCTCGAACTCACAGTGATCCTCCTACCTCTGCCTGCTGAGTGTTGGGATTAAAGGCATACTCTACCACCCCCAGTTATCCTTGTATTTATTTTATTATTATTATTATTATTGTTATTAGTTTTTCAAGATAGGGTCTCACTCTAGCCCACGCTGACCTGGAATTCACTATGGAGTCTCAGGGTGGCCTCAAACTCACGGCGATCCTCCTACCTCTGCCTCCCGAGTGTTGGGATAAAAGGCGTGCGCCGCCCACGCCCGGCTTCCAGGCCTGTACTTTAGAGAGGATGCTGGGGAGGACAGAATGCAGACAGAGGGGCGTGTGGCCCCAGCCCTTCTACGGCCAAGCTCTGGAGGCTGCTTCTCCCACGTGCGCCCCCCCCACCCACCCACCCCAACCAGAAAGCCTTCCTTGGGCCTCCAGCTTTCTGGCCCCACCTGTGCCCAGATCCTACAATTAGGATGCTCTTGCCACGTGTCGTTCCTCAGTGGGCCCCCAGCGCCCACCGTGGGGGCCAAGGGCAGGTGTAGATGGGCAGGGGCTGCAGGAGAGATGGAGACACCCCGGGCCCCCGCCCACCTCCCCAGCCTGTCTTTCTATTCCCTCAGGACTATGGGCTGCTGCAGCTGGAAGAGGGCGCGTCCGGGCACAGCTTCCGCGCGGTGCTCTGTGCCATGCTGCTCCTGTGTTACCACACCTTCCTCACCTTCGTGCTGGGTAGGAGAGACCTGCAGGCCGGTGCCAGGGTCCGTGGCGGGCTGGTGGGATGGTGGAAGGCCTGAGGGCTCCATAGTTAAAAGGCGGCAGACTGGGCTGGAGGGATGGCTTAGCGGTTAAGCGCTCGCCTGCGAAGCCTAAGGACCCCGGTTCGAGGCTCCATTCCCCGGGACCCACGTTAAGCCAGATGCACAAGGGGGCGCACGCGTCTGGAGTTCGTTTGCAGTGGCTGGAAGCCCTGGCGTGCCCATTCTCTCTCTCTCTCTCCCTGTTTCTCTGTCTGTCACTCTCAAATAAATCAAGAAAAATAAACAGCAACAACAACAGCAAAAGGCGGCAGACTGCCTAAGCCACTATAACGGGGTTGAGGGGATCGAACCAGAAACACAAGAGAGCCATGCCAGCCATCCCGGACCTGGCTGCCCACACCTTGGCTGGGTACCTTGGCTCCCTCCTGCCCAGCGGGGCTGGAGAACGGACGAAGTGGCCGTCCTTTGCAGATCTGGATACGGGCTTGGGAGACGTCACCTCCCGGTTATTGAGTCCCTGGGAGGTGCTGGATTGTTAAACCCTCACGTCACCCTGGGCACAGGGAGAAAGAAGCCTTTTCACATGGGGGGAAGACAGAAGCCCCCCCCCCAAACACACACACACAAACACCCAGAAGGTGGCTTTTTTCAGGTACTGGGAATGTGAACATTGAAGAGGCAGAGAGGTTGTTGAAACCTTACCTGAATCGATACCCCAAGGTGAGTCCACCTTCTGCTGAGCACCCCCCCCACACACACACACCCACACACACACCACCGGGACCTTGGGACCCCACACACGCGTGTCATTTACAGGGAGCTATTTTCCTCTTCTTTGCCGGACGGATTGAGGCTATTAAAGGGAACATCGATGCTGTGAGTGATGGGGTCCCTGGAGGGATGAGGGGGTGGGGGGGGGGTCTCTCAGCTAGGCCAGAGACATCCTCAGAGATAGGGTCCAAGAGAGAACCCACGGGTGTGGTCAGGATGGGAGAGGCACTTCTCACTGGGGAGGTGTGGGGGTGAGGGGGCCCTTTGTGCTGTAGGTTTTGGCTGGTTTTGGTTTTCTCCAGGTGGGTTGAGAGAAGTAGAGAGTTGGGACGGGCCACTGTTCAGAGCACAGTGACAGTGTGGGCAGGTGGGCATCCACCTAGGCGTTACACGGTGCTGGGGATCCTGTGGGCACCGACCAGGAGGGCCAGCTAGCTTCTGTTACCTGGTCCGGGGTGCAGAGCCGTGGAAAGGGCTACAGACAAGGGAAGAGGGGGTCCCCCAGTCATGGCAGAGACTCTAGCACTAAGTCCACGCCCACAGCAGACAACAGTGTGGGATTTTGGAGTCCCCAGCTGACTCGAGCAGGACAGATGCCCCAGATCTGGGTCATCTCATGGAAACTACTAGAACCTTGGGTGTTTTCTCTGAGGCCCAGACTATTTATTTATTTATTTATTTATGGGTGTTTTTTTTGTTTTGTTTTTTGGTTTTTGAGGTAGGGTCTCGCTCCAGCCCAGGCTGACCTGGAATTCACTATGGAGTCTCAGGGTGGCCTCGAACTCACGGCGATCCTCCTACCTCTGCCTCCCGAGTGCTGGGATTAAAGGCGCGTGCCACCACGCCTGGCAGGCCCCGGCTTATTTTTTTATTTTTTTATTTTAGAGAGTGAGAGACAGATACAGACACACAGAGAGAGAGAATTAGCACGTCAGGGCCTCAGCCACTGCACTCGAACTCCAGACGCCTGCGCCACCTAGTGGACGGGCGCGACCTTGCGCTTGCCTCACCTTTGTGCGTCTGGCTGACGTGGGATCCGGAGAGTCGAACGTGGGTCCTGAGGCTTGTCAGGCAGAGCCCCTTCACCGCTGAGCCATCTCTCCAGCCCCCTTTTTTTTTTTTTTCCTATTTTATTTTCAGTATGATATTCACACCTTCCGTGATCTAGCATCCCCTCTCCCGTAACTCTGTCCCACTTCTGTGACCAAAAAGTCCAGAGTCACAGAGAGAGAGAGTTTGGGGGTTAGTCGTGGGTCCAGAGTCGGGTAGAAGCAGATCACCGGGGGCTCATCAGCCCCCCATCTAGCTCAGCCACCACACTGGGCCCCCCCCCCCACCCTGGAGCATGCCTGCGCCAGGGGTGATGTTTCAGTTTGCAGAGGATGGGTTGGGCCAGGCGGGCGCTGCCAAGGCTGACCCACGGGGTGCCCGCAGGCCATCCGGCGCTTCGAGGAGTGCTGTGAGGCCCAGCAGTGCTGGAAGCAATTCCACCACATGTGCTACTGGGAGTTGATGTGGTGCTCCACCTACAAGGGCCACTGGAAGATGGCCTACTTGTACGCAGACCTGCTCAGCAAGGAGAACTCCTGGTCCAAGGTAGGCCTGACCCCCGTGGGGCAAGGACGTTGGCAGGCCAGGGCTGACCCACGCGGGCCTGGGGCTCCCCCCCCCACCACGAAAGACCAAGTCCTCCGACTGAAGGCAGATGTGTCCGCTTGAATGGACATAGGGCTAAGAGGAAGAAGGAGCTGCAGGCTGTGCTGAGCGGGGAAACTGTACTGGGTGCTGGGCACCGAGCGCGAGGCCTGGTTCTCGCTGAGCCCACACAACTGTCCCTGAGCGACGTGTCCTGAGCGGTGTCGCAGTCAGGTACGCAGTGCCGCCAGAAAACACCTGACCAGGGACAGCTTGTGGGGAGAAAAAAAAAGGTTCATTTTGGCTTACAGACTCTAGGGGAAGCTCCCCGATGGCAGGGGAAAACGATGGCATGAGCAGAGGGTGGACATCACCCCCTGGCCAACATCAGGTGGACAATAGCAACAGGAGAGTGTGGCAAACACTGGCAAGGGGACACTGGCTATAACACCCATAAGCCCGCCCCCAACAATACACCACCTCCAGGGGGCGCTAATTCCCAAATCTCCATCAGCTGGGAACCTAGCATTCAGAACACCTGAGTTTACGGGGCACGCCTGAATCAAACCACCACAGTGGGTTAGTCAAGATGTCTAGTCACAAGAAATAGAAACATGGTTCATGTGTCTAGGCAAGTGCTGTCCCTTGGAATTGTCTGCTGGGGAGGGAATGTTCTATTTTGGTACTGTCCAAGTATGGTAGTCACCAGCCACATGCACACATCAAGCACTTAAAATGTGTCTAGTGCAAATGAAAAGCAGAATGGTTTTTTAAAAAATATTTTTAATTGTTGTTTTATTTTTATTTATTTAAGAGCGACAGAGGGAGAGAGAGAGAGAGAATGGGCGCACCAGGGCCTCCAGCCACTGCAAACGAACTCCAGAAGCATGCGCCCCCTTGTGCATCTGGCTAACGTGGGTCCTGGGGAACCGAGCCTCGAACCCGGGTCCTTAGGCTTCACAGGCAAGAGCTTAACCACTAAGCCATCTCTCCAGCCCGAAAAGCAGAATGTTTTAAGTGTTGTTCACTTTAACTTATTTTTTTAAAAATTTTTTAGAGGCAGAGAGAATTGGTGCACCAGGGCCTCAGCCACCGCTATAGAACGCCAGAGGCTTGTGCCACCTAGTGGGCATGTGAGACCTTGTGCTTGCCTCACCTCTGTGCGTCTGTAGCATGGGATCCGGACAGTCGAACATGGGTCTTTAGGCTTCGCAGGCAAGCGCCTTAACCACTGAGCCATCTTTCCTGCCCATTTTAAAATATTTTATTTAGAGTTGGAGAGATGGCTTAGCGATTAAGTGCTTGCCTGTGAAGCCTAAGGACCCCGGTTCGAGGCTCGACTCCCCAGGACCCACGTTAGCCAGATGCACAAGGGGGCACACGCGTCTGGAGTTCGTTTGCAGTGGCTGGAGGCCCTGGCGCGCCCATTCTCTCTCCCTCTCTCTATCTGCCTCTTTCTCTTGCTGTCTGTCACTCTCAAATAAATAAATAAAAATAACAAAAAATAAAAAAAATATTTTATTTAGAGTTGGAGAGATGGCTTAGCAGTTAAGGCATTTGCCTGCAAAGCCAAAGGATCCAGGTTCAACACCCCAGGACCCAAGTAAGCCAGATGCACAAGGGGGCACATGCATCTGGAGTTTGTTTGCAGTGTCTGGAGGCCCTGATGTGCCCATTCTCTATCTGCCACTTTCTCCATTCTCTCTCTCTCTCTCTCTCAAATAAAATAAATAAATAAATAAAAATTTTTATATATTTTATTTGTAAAGGGGGGGGCAGATAGAAAGAGAGAGTGAATGGGCACACCAGAGCCTCCAGCCACTGCAAATGAACTCCAGACACCTGTGCTACCTTGTACATCTGGCTTACGTGGGTCCTAGGGAATCAAACCTGGGTCCTTTGTCTTGGGAGGCAAGTGCCTTAACCACTGAGCCATCTCTTCAGCCCTAATTTATATTTTAAATAGCTCCATGAGACAAGTGGACTCAGCAGATCTAAAACACCTAAGGCTCATTGGCTCATATAAACTGAAATGTCTAGAATATCTGACTTCCAGTGGAGTTGGGTCCAGGAATTCAAATTATATCATCTGGCCTTAGCCTTTCCACCTTTGCTACTGCAGACGGACTCCAGATGCATGCCCCACTGTGTGCCTCTGACCTTGCATGGCATCTGGCTTACGTGGGTCCTGGGGAATTGAGCCCGGGTCCTTCAGGTTCGCAGGCGAGCACCTTAACTGCTAAGCCATCTCTCCAGCCCTTTTTTTTTTTTTTTTTTTTTTTTTTTTTGGTTTTTCGAGGTAGGGTCTCGCTCTAGCTCAGGCTGACCTGAAATTCACTATGTAGTCTCAGGATGGCCTCGAACTCACGGCGATCCTCCTACCTCTGCCTCCCGAGTGCTGGGATTAAAGGTGTGTGCCATCACGCCCTCTCCAGCCCTTTAAATATGTATTTGTTTATTTATTTATGAGAGAAAGAGAGAGAAGAGGGGGGAGAATGGGAATGCCAGGGGCAAGTGCCTTGAACCAGTGAGCCATCTCTCTACCCCAGAGGAACAATCCTGGCAGAGAAAAAAAAAAAAAAAAAAAGAGCCGGGCGTGGTGGTGCACGCCTTTAATCCCAGCACTCGGGAGGCAGAGGTAGGAGGATCGCCGTGAGTTCGAGGCCACCCTGAGACTCCATAGTGAATTCCAGGTCAGCCTGGGCTAGAGTGAGACCCTACCTCGAAAAACCAAAAAAAAAAAAAAAAAAGCCTGGTGGGGCCGAGGAGGCAAGGGAAGAAAATGGCATCAGGTGAACCCCAAAAAGGAGTTTGAGGCAGGCCCAGAGAGTCTGAGTGGCTCTTTGGCCTTGAGTGCATTCCTTGTGCCCGGAACTATTCTGGGCCAGATGCAAGAATGAGATAAGAGAGGGCTCAGCACTTCCTTGAACTGCGTGAGCAGCTGGGCTATGGGGAACGTGGCCTTTCCCTCCCCCTGCCATGGCATGTGCTTGTCCTGTCACATCTATGTTCTCTGAGAAGGGGGAGTCATCTGACAAAAAAACAAAACAAAAAAAATGTCACTTTGCCAACTGCGTTCAAGGCTCCCATTGGACCAGATATTGTGAATTTTTTTTTTGTTTGTTTTTCAAGGCAGGGTCTCACTCTTAACCCAGGCTGACCTGGAATTCACTCCTGTAGTCTCAGGGTGGCCTCGAACTCACGGCGACCCTCCTACCTCTCTGCCTCCCGAGGGCTGGGATGAGAGGCGTGCATGTGCACCACCACGCCCGGCTCGATACTGTGAATTTTGCTCACACACCAACTTGCGTGCAGACAGCAGGCCGCCCCATGCCGTCAACGAATGGCCAGGTCACCCGACCAGTGCTGGGTCTTGGGGTACCGGCAGAGCTTTGGGTGGTTCGAATTTCTCCGGTAGAAGGTGCTGGCACCTATCGCTCTGGCCAGGGGGCCTTTGGCAATATCTTTGCACCAACGAAGACTTGGCGTTCTTGGCACTGCAGAGTGAACACAACCTAAAAGCGCTATGCCATCTGCTGTGCCCTGGCTGCCCGGGCCCTACCAGGATGGCTCATGTCTAAAGGTCGCCATATTGAGGAGGTTCCTGAACTTTCTTTGGTGGTCGGGGATACAGGTGAAGGCTGCAAGACCAAGGAGGCTGTTTTGTTGAGCAGTAGTTGTGTTGTGACTTTCTCAGCTATAGGCTTCTTTTCTATGAGAGAGAGAGAGAGAATCGGCACACCAGGGCCTCAGCCACTGCAGTTGAACTCCAGACGCTTGTGCCCCCTAGTGGGCATGTGTGACCCTGCGCTTGCCTTGCCTATGTGTGTCTGGCTTACGGGGGATCTGGAGAGAGATCGAACATGGCTCCTTAGGCTTTGCAGGCAAGCGCCTTAACCACTAAGCCAGCTCTCCAACTCCATAGGCTTTTGTTTGTTTGTTTGTTTTGAGGTAGGGTCTCACTCCAGCCCAGGCTGACCTGGAATTCACTATGTAGTCTCAGGGTGGCCTGGAACTCATGACAATCCTCCTACCTCTGCCACCCAGGGGCTGGGATTAAAGGCGTGTGCCAACACACCTGGCATTTTTTTTTTTATGAGAGAGAGAGAATTGGTGTGCTAGGGCCTGTAGCCACTGCATTCGAACTCCAGACACATGTGCCACCTTGTGTGTCTGGCTTACATGGGTTCGGGGGAGTCCAACCTGGGTCCTTAGGCTTTGCAGGCAAGTACTGTAACTGCTGCTTTTTACAGCCCTGTTTTGCTACTTAAGACACTTAAAGCCTGTCTGGGTGTGGTGGCGCATGCCTTTAATCCCAACATTTGGGAGGCATAGGTAGGAGGATCACAGTGAGTTCGAGGCCTCCCTGAGACTACATAGTGACTTCCGGGTCAGCCTGGGCTAGAGTGAGACGCTACCAAAAAAAAAGGGGAAGAAAGATGGGGCTGGAGATGGTGTAGCAGTTAAGGCGCTTGCCTGTAAAGCCAAAGGACCCAGGTTCAATTCCTCAGGACCCATGTAAGCCAGATGCACAAGGTGACACATGCATCTAGAGTTCATTTGTAGTGGCTGAAGGCCCTGGCACACCCATTCTCACTCTCTCTCTCTCTCATCTCCCCCTTTCTCTCTCTGTCAAATAAATAAAATAAATTAAAGGCCAGGCGTAGTGGCACACACCTTTAATCCCAGAACTTGGGAGGCAGAGGTAGGAGGATCACCATGAGTTCCAGGCCACCCTGAGACTGCATAGTAAATTCCAGGTCAGCTGAGATAGAGCAAAACCCTACCTCGAAAAACCAAACAAAAAAAAAAAAAAGAAAGGAAGGAAGGAAGGATGGGCTGGAGAGATGGCTTAGCGGTAAAGCGCTTGCCTGTGAAGCCTAAGGACCCCGGTTCGAGGCTCGATTCCCCAGGACCCACGTTAGCCAGATGCACAAGGGGGCGCACGCGTCTGGAGTTCGTGCCCATTCTCTCTCCTCTCTCTCTCTCTCTCTCTCTCTCTCTCTCTCTCTCTCTCTCTCTCCCTTTTCTCTCTGTGTCTGCCACTCTCAAATAAATAAATAAATAAATAAAAGAAAGGAAGGAAAGGAAAAACACACGCATGGATGTGCAGGGGGGTCACGATGTCAGTGGAAGAGGGTCTCTCCGTGCAGAGGTCTGGGGGTGCCTGTCAGAGCCGGTACCAGCTCCTAGGGGAAGGATCACGTGTGTCCCGAAGGAAACTGTGGACATGGTATGAAGGCTCGCGTGATAATTGAGGGGGACCCATGAGGCCAAGACCAGTGGGATTCAAGACAGTGGCCTGGATACCAGCTGATCCACGAAGCGCCCCTGTGCCCTTCCTTCCCCACCACACCCCCCGGTCCTGCCCGGCACCCCTTGCCGAGTTCCCCTTGGTGGCTGATGACTCGCGTCCGTCTGCGTCCCTCACTGCGCTGAACCCCATGTGAACTAGGGGGTGGCTCCCCTTGAACGCACGAGCGTGTATTATTTATCTCTCCCACGTGATGTTTATGACTCATTTTCCTCTTGTTTTGAGTCTGGCTCGCGTGGGCAGTTTTGGAATTGAACCCAAGTTACCAGGCTTTGCAAGTAAGTGCCTTTAAAAGCTGAGCCATCTTCCCAGCCCCATGACACGCTTTTCTATGTATCCTTTTTTTTAAATTTTATTCTATTTATTTATTTCGAGGGAGAGAGAAAGAGGGAGAGAGAGCCGGGCGTGGTGGCACCCAGCACTCGGGAGGCAGGGGTAGGGGGATCACGGTGAGTTCGAGGCCACCCTGAGACTACGTAGTGAATTCCAGGTCAGCCTGGGCTAGAGTGAGACCCTACCTTGAAAATCAAGCAAACAAACAAGAAAGAAAGAGAGAGAGAGACACAGAGAGAAAGAGAGAGAGAGGGAGAATGGGACACACCAGGGCCTCCAGCCACTGTAAATGAACTCCAGACGCTTGTGCATCTGGCTTTATGTGGGTTTTGGGGAATCGAACCTGGGCCCTTAGGTTTCGCAGGCAAACGCCTCAACCACTGAGCCATCTTTCTAGCTTTTCTTCTTATCGTTGACTGAATTCATATTTAGTTGTTTTGAGGCATGGCTTCTGTGGCTCAGGACTAGAATTCTCTATGCAGTTCAAGGTGATCTTGAACTGGTGTTAGTTCTCTTGCCTTAGCCTCCTGAAGCTGGAATTATAGGCATGTGATGCTATGCCGAGCTAAATATTAAAACATTTCTTAAAATTTATTTTATTTTTATTGTTTTGGTTTTTCAAGGTAGGGTCTCACTCTAGCTCAGTCTGACCTGCAACTCACTCTGTATTCTCAGGGAGGCCTCGAACTCACGGCGATCCTCCTACCTCTGCCTCCTGAGTGCTGGGATTAAAGGCGTGCGCCAACCACGCCCAGCTCCCATTTCTTTCTTTCTTTTTCTAAAGTATTTTATATTTATTTATTTATTTGACAGAGAAAGAGGTAGAGAGAGAGAATGGGTGCTCTAGGACCTCCAGCCACTGCAGACAAACTCCAGACGCATGCGCACCCTTGTGCATCCTGGCTAATGGAACCAAAACCCTTTGGCTTTACAGGCAAACGCCTTAACAGCTAAGCCATCCCTCCAGCCCCCATTTCTTTTTTATTTAATTTATTTATTTTTATTTTTACTTATTTGAGAGCAACAGAGAGAGAAAGAGGCAGATAGAAAGAGAGAGAGAATGGGCGTGCCAGGGCCTCCAGCCACTGCAAACGAACTCCAGACACATGCACCCCTTTGTGCATCTGGCTAACATGGGTCCTGGGGAATCGAGCCTCAAACCAGGGTCCTTAGGCTTCACATGCAAGTGCTTAACCGCTAAGCCATCTCTCCAGCCATGAAGGGATGTTGTATTTTGTTAAAAGCCTTTTTTGCGTCTATTGAGATGATCATGTGATTTCTGTCCTTAAGTTTATTTGTGCAATACAATTGCATTTATTTGATTTCCATATGCCATCCCTGCATCCTTGAGATGAAATCTACTTGATAGAGGTGGGTGTTGGTGATACTGTTTTTTTTTTTAAAAAAAAAAAAAACTGTGGGGCTGGAGAGATGGCTTAGTGGTTGAGGTGCTTGTCAGCAAAGCCAAAGGACCCAGGTTCAATTCCCCAAGACCCATGGAAAGCCAGATGCACAAGGTGGCGCATGAATGTGGAGTTCGTTTGCAGTGGCTGGAGGCCCTGGCATGCTTTATCTCTATCTATCTATCT
The DNA here is from genome assembly GCA_036346955.1 of Dipus sagitta. NCBI lineage: Eukaryota > Metazoa > Chordata > Mammalia > Rodentia > Dipodidae > Dipus > Dipus sagitta. The sequence goes on along the minus strand of CM070789.1, from coordinate 31,377,525 downwards.
ATCTATCTATCTATCTATCTATCTATCTCCCTCGCTGATTTCTGCTTGTAACTAAAGAATAAGTCATTTTTAAAAAACTTTTTATTGGGCTGGAGTTAAGTGGTTAAGGCACTTGCTTGTAAAGACAACCCAGGTTCAATTCTCAGATGCACAAGGAGACTCATGCATCTGGAAGTCTAGAGTTTGTCTGCAGTGGCTGGAGGCTCTGATACACCCATTTCCCCCCCTTGCAAATAAATAAATAAGAATCATAAGCTTTAATTGACAACTTCCATAAATATAGACAATATACCCCCTCCCACCTCTGCTTTTTTCCCCCTCCCAAATAACCCCTCTATTGCCCCCCTCTTTTGTTTTTGGTTTTCAAGGTAGGGTCTCACTCTAGCCCAGGCTGACCTGGAATTCACTATGTAGTCTCAGGGTGGCCTCGAACTCATGGCGATCCTCCTATCTCTGCCTCCCCTGGGATTAAAGGCATGCGCCACCACATCTGGCTCTCTTTCTTTTTTTTGTTTGTTTTTCAAGGTAAGGTCTTGTTTAGCCTAGCCGAGGCTGACCTGAACTAACTATGTAGTCTCAGGGTGGCCTCGAACTCACGGCGATCCTCCTACCTCAGCCTCCCGAGTGCTGGGATTAAAGGTTTGCGACACTTTAACCTAACTAGTTGAATCCCTTCTTCTTTCTAACTAGCCTATCTTCTATTTTGATATCTTTTCTCCCCCCTCCTACTATGTAGGTCTTGTGTAGGTAGTGTCAGCCATTGTGAGGTTATGAATATTGAGGAAGATAGTATTGTAAGCACTTCTCCCTTCCTTTGGCTCTTACATTCTTTCTACCACCTCTTCTGCAAGGGTCTCTGAGCCTTGGCGGGTGTGATGGAGATGTCTCAGTGCTGAGCACTCCTCTGTCACTTCTTCTCAGCACCATGGTGAGTTTTGAGTCACCCCAGTGACTTCCCCAGCCATAGGCTTTTGACTAGGTTTTCCAGTGTGAGGCATGGATTTCTTCCTGTAGGGTGGGCCTCAGGTTCAATCAGTGGGCCGTTGGTCTCCCCCATGACAGATATGCCACCATCGCACCAGTTGGCACATTTGGCCTGGCCAGTTGTAAAACTTTCAGGATCCACTGCTGGTTAAGACCAATAATGACTTTTCTCCCCCAAAAAGCTGCACAGCATGCTGACAGCTAGTCAACAGGGAGGAGGTTTTCAGCTCAGCTCCAGCTTGATTTCTCAGTGACCTGCAGCCCAAGCATGTGGTGTCTTCAGTAATAAGGTCTTACCATCTAGTTCTGGTGGGCAACTCAGACCCCTGGCATTAGCCTGTAACTTTCTGCGGGCATCAGGGGCCTCCCTGAGTAATTACTAGCTGGAAGGAATCCATCCCTGGCACTAAAATTTTTCTGGTACTAATCAATGGCTTCTGGGCACAACATTTCCACACAATACCTCTGCTCAAACTCTTTTTCTTTAAGCTTATTTATTTATTTGCAAGCAGAGAAAGAGGGCTGGAGAGATGGCTTAGCGGTTAAGGCGCTTGCCTGCGAAGCCCGAGGACCCAGGTTCAATTCTCCAGGTCCCACGTGAGCCAGACGCATTCATTTGCAGTGGCTAGAGGCCATGACGCACCCATTCTCTTTCTATCTCTCTCTCCCTCCTTCTCTCTGTCTCTAATAAATAAATATTTTTAAAAGCTACATTAAAAAAAATAATAAGACAGAGAAGCTGGGCGTGGTGACGCACGCATTTAATCTCAGCACTCGGGAGGCAGAGGTAGGAGGATCGTCGTGAGTTCGAGGCCACCCCGAGACTACATAGTGAATTCCAGGTCAGCGCTAGAATGAGACCCTACCTTGAAAAAAAAAAGAGAAAGAGCCAGGCGTGGTGGTGCACGCCTTTAATCCCAGCACTAGAGTGGCAGAGGTAGGAGGATTGCCATGAGTTCGAGGCCACCCTGAGACTCCATAATGAATTTCAGGTCAGCCTGGGCTAGAGTGAGACCCTACCTCGAAAAATTAAAAAAAAAAAAAAGAGAGAGAGACACGCACCCTCTTGCACATGTGCGCGCGCACACACACGAATGGGCAAGCTAGGGCATAGTGCTTCTGCATCCAGCTTTATGTAGGTACTGGGGAATCGAACTAGGGTGGCAGGCAAGCACCTTAACTGCTGAGTCATCTCCCCAGTCCCCAAACACTTTTTTGGGGGGAGTGGTTTTCAAGGTAGGGTTTCACTCTAGCCCAGGCTGACCTGAAATTCACTGGGTAGTCTCAGGGTGGCCTCGAACTCATTGTGATCCTCCTACCTCTGCCTCCCTAGTGCTGGGATTAAAGGCGTGCGCCACCACGCCCAGCCCCAAACTCTTTTGTTAACATACATATTATTAGCTAATGATGATGTAGGTTTCATATTGCTTATTCATAACATCTTTAATTTTTAATTTTTTATTATTGACAACTTCCGTAAGTAAAGACAATAAATCATGATACTTCCCTCCCCCCTCCCACTTTCCCCTTTGAAACTCCATTCTCCATCATACCCCCTCCCCCTCTCAATCATCTCTTTTATATTGGTGTCATCATCTTTCCTCCTGTTATGATGGTCTTGTGTAGATAGTGTCAGGCACTGTGAAGTCATGGATATCCAGGCTATTTTGTGTCTGGAGGGAGCACGTTGTCAGGAGTCCTACCCTTCCTTTGGCTCTTACATACTTGGTTTTTGTTGTTGTTGTTGTTTTGTTTTGTTTTTTGGAGTCAGGTAAAGAGCTTTATTTATTTATTTATTTATTTTTGTTTTTTTGAGGTAGGGTCTCACTCTAGCTCAGGCTGACCTGGAATTAACTATGTAGTCTCAGGGTGGCCTTGAACTCACGGTGATCCTCCTACCTCTGCCTCCTGAGTGCTGGTATTAAAGGCGTGCGCCCCCTTGTGCATCTGGCTTACATGGGTCCTAGGGAATCGAACCGAGGTCCTTTGGCTTTGCTGGCAAATGCCTTAACCACTAAGCCATCTTCTCTAGTCCAAGCTTTATTTTTGTTGCTCAGAATTGCTTTGGCTATTCAAGGTATGTGTGTGTGTGTGTGTGTGTGCGCGCACACACACACACACACACACACACACCACACACACACGCATGCTGCCAAATGAATTTTAGGATTGTTATTTCTATTTCCTTGAAGAACTCCGTTAGAATTTTGATGGGGATTGCATTAAATGTGTAGATTGCTTCTGGTAACATTGACATTTTCACAATATTGGTTCTTCCAATCCATGAACATGGGATGTCTTTCCATGTCCTAGCGTCTTCTGCAATTTCTCTCTTGAGTGTTCAAAGGTTTTGTTTGTTTGTTGTTTTGAGGTAGGGTCTCACTCTAACCCAGGCTACTTGGCAATCATTCTGTAGTCCTAGGCTGGTCTTGAACTCACAGCAATCCTCCTACCTCTGCCTCCCCAGTGCTGGGATAGTTTGGAGCACTTTTAACCTACTCGGGAGGCAGAGGTAGGTGGATTGCCATGAGTTTGAGGCCATCCTGAGACTACATAATGAATTCTAGGTCAGCCTGGGTTAGAGTGAGACCTTACCTCAAAAAAGAAAAAAAAAAAAAAAAAGATGCTTGTAAACTGTTCTGCTTGGTGCTTAGGGAAAATATTTTTTAATTAGTGTATATACAAGTTTTTGCCATGTCTTTATTAAACTAAATTGTTACTAGGGAGTCTGGTGTGGTGGTGCACACCGTTAATCCCAGCACTCTGGAGGCAGAGGTAGGAGGATCACTGTGAGCTCAAGGCCACCTTGAGACTACATAGGGAACTCCAGGTCAGCCTGGACTAGAATGAGACCCTACCTCGAAAAACAAACAAAAAACAAAAACAAACAAACAAAAAAAAAACCACTAGGTGTGGTGGTGCACGCCTTTAATCCCAGCACTTGGGAGGCAGAGGTAGGAGGATCTCTGTGAGTTCAAGGCCAGCCTGAGACTTCAATAGTGAATTCCAGGTGTGGTGGCCCAGGCTTTTAATCCCAGCACTTAGGAGGCAAAGGTAGAAGGATCACTGTGAGTCTGAGGCCAGCCTGGGAGTACAGAGTAAATTCCAGGTCAGCCTGGGCTAGAGTGAGACCCTACCTCAAAAACAAACAAACAAACAAACAAAAAATAACCCCAAATAGACAGGAGGGAAAATCCCTGGAGCTTGGTGCTCTGTGGCAGGGGCATGGGCCTAGTTAGGAGAGGGATAGCTGGAGGTTACTTCTTTTTCTTTTTGGTTTTTCAAGGTAGGGTCTCACTCTAGCCCAGGCTGACCTGGATGGAATTCACTCTGTAGTCTCAGGGTGGCCTCGAACTCACAGTGATCCTCCTACCTCTGCCTTCCAAGTGCTGGGATTAAAGGCGTGCGCCACCACGCCCAGGCTCTTTTGTTTTTTAACTTTTTAAGAAATATTTTTATTTGAGAGAGGGAAAGAGGCAGAGTGAGAGAATGGGCACACCAGGGCTTCCAACCGCTGCAAACCAACTCCAGATGCGTGCGCCACCTTGTGCATCTGGCTTACATGGGTCCTGGGGAATCGAACTTCGGTCCTTAACCGCTAAACCCTATCTCCAGCCCCTACTGTATTTCTTCTTTCTTGGCCTCTGGCGGGTTATTTTCCATGTTTGGAGCTGTGTTTCAAGACTTGGCCGCTTGAGGGCAGCACCGAGACAGGCTCATCTAACCCTAACCCAAGCGCCTCTGCCAAAGGGTTGGTGTGCAGGGCACGCTCAGGCTGGGACCAGGGCAGGTCTCTGCTGGGGGCCTATAGATAGAAGAGCAAGGTCCTGAGGAAGACTCCGCTGTGTCCCAGCAGCTGTGGAGTGCTTTCAGGCGCTGTGTTCCCGAGGGAGTGAGGTGGGCGTGTTGTAAAAGTGGCTCAGTCCGCACAGGTTCGCCGTGGGGCCTGAGTTGAGTCGTAGCCAACGTCCTGGACACTTTTCTGGCCCCACATGTGCTTCAAACAGCCATGGCTGCAAGCCTTGTATGTGTCAGACACATGCTAAGGGGCAGAGGGGGTACGGTTAGAATAACTGGGATCAAAGGTGTGCGCCACCATGCCCAGCCCTGGTTCATTTTTTAAAAAATATTTTATTTTTATTTATTTATCTGGGGGAGAGAATGTGCATGCCAGGGCCTCCAGCCACTGTAAACAGACTCCAGACGTGTGCGCCCCCTTGTGCATCTGGCTTATGTGGGTCCTGGGGAATCAAACCAGGGTCTTTTGGCTTTGCAGGCAAATACCTTAACCACTATGCCATCCCTCCATTCCCCCCTGGTTCATTTTTAACTTTTTTTTCGGGGGGGGGGTTGAGGTAGGGTCTCGCTCTAGCCCAGGCTGACCTGGAATTCACTATGTAGTCTCAGGTTGGCCTCGAACTCACAGTGATCCTCCTACCTCTGCCTCCCAAGTGCTGGGATTAAAGGCGTGCGCCACCATGCCCGGCTTCATTTTTAATTTTAATCAAAAAATTGAATAAAGAAAGACTGAGAAGGATAACTGTTAAATAATTATATTTACTGAGGGAAGTACAGAGCCAAGGAAAGGCACCCGCGTGACTAGAGATCCCACGTGGAGGGCCTGGAAAAACTGGAAAGAAAAGAGAAGATAGTTCAAGGAGCTCCTGCCCTGTGGGGAGGGGATAAAGGAATCCTGGGCTGAGCCAGCCAAGGGAAAAACTCCCCACAGCTGGAAGTTCCCGAGTGGTCAGAGCATCTGCCCTCCCCTTGCAAAGGTATTTATAACCTTATAGCAGTGGGCTGTTTTCCAGCTCAGGTGGACCAGAGGGCCAGCTGGTTGGTTAGGGCTAGGGGCTGTCTCAGGAAGAGGTTAGTCCTGACACCAAATTCTAGGGGTTGAACTTGACCAACCACAGTGTTTAAATCTCACAAAAGGGGCTGGAGAGATGGCTGAGTGGTTGAGGCGCTTGCCTGCAAAGCCAAAGGACTCAGGTTCGATTCCCCAGGACCCACGTAAGCCAGATGCCCAAGGTGGCGCATGCTTTTGGAGTTCATTTGCAGTGGCTAAAGGGCCTGATGTGCCCATTTTTTCTCTCTCTCTCTCAAAATAAATAAAAAGAAATCTTATGAAAACCTCCCTCCTGGGGGCTGGAGCTCCAGTTGTTTGTGGAAAAACAGGTCTTGTGTTGGAGAGATTGCTCAGCGGTTAAGGCGCTTGCCTGCAAAGCCTAACGACTCAGCTTTGAGTCCTCAGTAACCACATAAAGCCAGATGCATAAAGTGGTGCATGTGTCTGGAGTTCACTTGCAGTGGCTGGACGCCCTGGTGTGCCCAAACTTTCTCCCTCTCTCTTCTGCTTTGAAATAAAGTATTAAAAAAAAAAAAAAAAAAAGCAGGCGTGGTGGCACACGCCTTTAATCCTAGCACTTGGGAGGCAGAGGTAGGAGGATTGCAGTGAGTTCGAGGCCACCCTGAGACTACATAGTGAATTCCAGGTCAGCCTGGGCTAGAGCGAGACCCAACCTCGAAAAAAAAAAAAAAATTAAAAATGAACCTAGGGTTTGGGGTTCAAGGACCTTCCTGGACCCTGAGCTCCCCCCCCCAACCACATTATAATGCCTTACCTCCACTCAGTCCCTCCCTTTTGGTCTCTGAATCTTCTATCTCCCCTTCAAGTGGGCTCCAACACTACTCATGGCTTCTCAGAGGCCCTGATGGTCCTTGGTCCCATCCCAGAAGCCCTGCCATGGGCTACAAGATGTTTGAGTCTTTTCTCCCATCAAGGTGGCAAGAGAGGCTGTTTGTTTGTTTGTTTGTTTTTGGTTTTTCAAGGTAGGGTCTCACTCTAGGCCAGGCTGACCTGGAATTCACTATGGATGGAGTCTCAGGGTGGCCTCGAACTTACGGCGATCGTCCCACCTCTGCCTCCCGAGTGCTGGGATCAAAGGCATGCGCCACCACCGCCCGGCTTGAGAGAGGACTCTTTTGCTCTTCGTGGGTCTAACCCCAGCTCCGGCTCTCTCGGGGGCAGGGTTAGCCTCCACACCGGGCCAGAGCGAGGCCTCAACGAATTAAGTGTAGCAGCCTGCAGCTGTGACCATCTGACTGTCACCGCGTATCCCACAGGCTACTTACGTCTACATGAAGGCCGCCTACCTCAGCATGTTTGGGAAGGAGGACTACAAGCCGTTTGGGGACGACGAGCTAGAGTTGTTCAGGTGGGTCTCGCCGTGCGCGGGCCAGCCGGGCTCTGCCCGTGGCCACCCGAGCTGGGCCGTCCCCACCCCTCCGTCTCCACTCTGAGCCGCTTGTCCTAGAGCGCTCCTGTGTGCACAATCCCCTCTGGTCGCTGCTCTGTGTACTCGGAGGTTTTCCGCACAGAAATGAGCGTGGCAGCATCTAGCGCTGGTAGCATGACGGGTAAGGACGCTGGGGACACACAGAGAAGTAACTGGAACCACAGAGGGATGCCCAAGACCTTGGATCAAACCCAACAGGGTTAAATCCAGCCTTGCCGTCCTTAGCTGGATGGCCTTGGACAATCCCGTGAGATAGGAGGGGCTGGTGGGAGTGGTTAAAGGCACTTGCTTGCAAAGCCTGCCAGTCTGGGATCAATTTCCCAACGCTCACATAAAGCCTAGTACAGAAAAAAACGGTGTAGGGCTGGAGCTTAGCAGTTAAGGCGCTTGTCTGTGAAGCCTAAGGACCCAGGTTCTGCTCCCCAGATCCCATGTAAGCCAGACACACAAGGTGATGCATGCACAAGGTGACTCATATGTCTGGAGTTGGATTATAGTAGCTGGAGGAATTCTCTCTCTCTCTCTCTCACACACACACACACACACACATATATATAAGATAGGAGGGGTTGGAGAGATGGCTCAGTGGTTAAAGGCACTTGCTTGCAAAACCTGCCAGTCTGGGTTCAATTTCCCAGCACTTCCATAAAGCCTGATACCAAAAAAAAAAAAAGAAAGAAAAAAATTGGAGCAACGGGGCTGGAGAGATGGCTTAGTGGTTAAGGAGCATGCCTAGAGAAGCCTAGGTTCGATTCTCCAGGTCCCACGTGAGCCAGATGCACAAGGGGGCGCACGCGTCTGGAGTTTGTTTGCAGTGGCTGGAGGCCCTGGCGTGCCCATTCTCACTCACTCTCTCCCTCGCTCTGTCTCTAGTAAGTAAATCAATATATAAAAATGGAGCAAGCATCTGGTGTTCATTTGCAGCCGCAAGAGATCCTGGCGTGGCTCCCCCAGTACACACATAAATATATATATATGTAAAGAGCTAGGAATAACAAGCAGGCTAGTTTTGCAGTTAAACATGGTACCTAAAGACCATGGAGCGGCCCTGGAACCTAGTGAGCTGCCTGCACGCTTCATTTTTTTTAAGTACTTTTTATTTTTTATTTACTTATTTTTTATTTATTTATTTTTGGTTTTTCGAGGTAGGGTGCGCCACCACGCCCGGCTGTTTTTTATTATTGTTTTTTTATGCAAGCTTTACTAGGAGGGAAGGCAATGGACTAAGGAGACCTACACCGTCCTAAACCAGTACCCATAAGCACACCAGTTGCCCCTGACGCTCGTGGCCTGGCATTAAACTTGAAGCCTCGCCGGGCGTGGTGGCGCATGCCTTTAATCCCAGCACTCGGGGAGGCAGAGGTAGGAGGATCGCCATCAGTTCGAGGCCACCCTGAGACTACATAGTGAAGTCCAGGTCAGCCTGAGCTAGAGTGAGAACCTACCTCGAAAAACGACAACAAAAAAAACCAGCGTGAAGCCTCACTTCTTTGTGACGTGGATCTTCCGGCGGCGGCCAGGAAACTGAACTTGGCCCTGCGCAGGTCCTCAGTCACACGGTCTCTATTCTGCAGCTTGGTGCGGGTGGACAAAATGACCTGGTCAGTATGACCCCTGGCCACCATGCCCTGAGGCTTCCCAAAAGCACCCCGCATGCCCGTCCAGAGCTTTGAGTATCTTGAGATCAAAGATGTGGACGCCGACCAGAAAACTGTCTCCAGGGTCCCTTAGGACAACCTGTACAAGCAATAGGTTATATACACAAACAAGGAGGCTGCTGTCTGCAGCCACTGCTCACCGGACCCCCACGAGGAAAGGAAGCCAGTCAGCTTAATTGGCTGCGGTTTTGAGTACTTTATTTAAAAAAAATTTTATTTATTTGAGAGAGAATGAGTGCTCCAGGGCCTCCAGCCACTGCAAACGAACTCCAGACGCGTGCGCCACCTTGTGCATCTGGCTAATGTGAGACTTGGGGAATCGAACCTGGGTCCTTTGGCTTTGCAGGCAAGCGCCTTAACGGCTAAGCCATCTCCCCAACCCTTTTGTTTTTCTCTCTGCACCACCTGCTCTCCTCTTGCGAAGGTTTGAAAAGATCGCCTAGTCTAATGCTCTCCCAACTGAGCTGTTATTTTTTTTAATTTTTCTGTTCATTTTTATTTATTTATTTGAGAGAGAGAGAGAGAAAGAGGCAGACAGAGAGAGAATGGGTGCATCAGAGCCTCCAGCCACTGCAAACGAACTCCAGACGCCTGCGCCCCCTTGTGCATCTGGCTAACGTGGGTCCTGGGGAATCGAGCCTTGAACCGGGGTCCTTAGGCTTCCACAGGCAAGCGCTTAACCGCTAAGCCATCCCTCCAGCCCCCAACTGAGCTATTTTGACTACATAGGTTGAAAAGACCAAAAGGTTAGAAAACTAGCCCGGCGTGGTGGCTCATGCCTTTAATCCCAGCACTCGGGAGGCAGAGGTAGGAGGATTGCCATGAGTTCGAGGCCACCCTGAGACTCCATAGTGAATTCCAGTCAGCCTGGGCTAGAGTGAAACCCTACCTCAAAAAAACAAATAAAAAATAAAAAAGGTTAGGAAACTGGCCTGACAGGCTGAGGATGCGGTCTAGAGCCTTCCTCAGGTCAAGGTGAGGTTGGTTGGCCTCAATTAGCACACTTGGAAATGGGTGCGATGGGCTGGAGAGATAGCTTAGTAGTTAAGGCACTTACTTGCCTGCAAAGCCAAAGGACCCAGGTTCGATTCTCCAGGACCCACGTAAGCCAGATGCACAAGGTGTCGCACGCGTCTAGAGTTCGTTTGCAGTGGCTGGAGGTCCTGGCACGCCCATTCTCATTCTCTCTCTCCATCTACTTCTTCCTCTCTCATTTTTCTCTCAAATAAAATAAAAATAAAAATAAAAATAAAATATTTAAGGGCTGGAGAGATGGCTTGGCGGTTAAGTGCTTGCCTGTGAAGCCTAAGGACCCCGGTTAGAGACTCGATTCCCCAGGACCCATGTTAGCCAGATGCACAAGGGGGCGCACGCATCTGGAGTTCGTTTGCAGTGGCTGGAGGCCCTGGCATGCCCATTCTCTCTCTCTCTCTCTCTGCCTCTATCTCTCTGTCTGTCGCTCTCAAATAAATAAAAATAAAAAAAATAAAAAAATAAAATATTTTAAAAAAGGAAGAGGGCGTAATAAGAGCATTCTGGGTTACTGCTTAACAGTAAGGCATGTATCGCACACAGAGTACCTGCTACTGTGGCAAACACCGTATCTCGCGCTCACAGAATCCTTCCAGAAGGCCAGTGGGGAAGCAGGTGGTATATTGTGCCCTTCAGAGGAGATCCCACAGTGCCTAAGTAGGCAGAGCCTGGGGTGACTTTATCCCTCTGTCCGGTTTTTCCTGAGACATGGCCACACCCAGGGACAGGCGGCTCTTGCTCTGTCTTGAAAACGTGCATGAGGCTGGGGTTAATTAATGCTTTGAGCTGTTGGGTCTGGGTGGGCTCCACCCTCTTTCTGGGTGTTGGTCTGACCTGTGGGGCTGGGATTAGGTTTTCATGGGTCCTCCCAGGAAGGCCTTGTGAGTGGAAGAGAGATAGTAACTTGGAGGCAGGGCAGGCCTAAGGGTATCTGGGTACATTCTTAACCCTGTCAGGAGCCCTTGCATAGCCATGAGAGGCAGTCAGCTAATGAGCTAGGGCCTGTGAAATAACCTGGGAGGCTCTGTTTTGTCTTTTGTATTTTTTGTTTTGTTTTGTTTTTCGAGGTAGGGTCTTGCTCTAGCCCAGGCTGACCTGGAATTCACTCTGTAGTCTCAGGGTGGCCTTGAACTCACCATGATCCTCCTAGCCCTGCCTCCCAAGTGCTGGCATTAAAGGTGTGTGCCACCACGTCCGGCACCTGGAAGGCTCTGTAAAGTTAGTCCAGCACTCTCGTCACGTACATGGGTAAACTGAGGCCAGAGAAGGGCAGAGAGAAGCTCAGGACCTTAGCTCTCTCTTGCTTTTTCTCACCCCCTCCTCATCTCTCTTTATTTTATTCATTTCCAAAGGGGAGGGTTGAGAATGAGAATGAGAATGGGTGTGCCAGGGCCTCTAGTCACTGCAAAGGAACTCCAGATGCATGTCGGATCTGGGGAATGGAACCCAGGTCCTTAGGCTTTTCAAGCAAGTGCCTTAACCACTGAGCCATCTCTCTAGCCCGCCCCCATCTGTCTTTAATGATGCAGGGGAATGGAGTCTGGTGTTACACATGCCAGGCAGGCGATTTGCCATTGAGCTATATTCTTTTTTCTTCTTCCTTTTTCCCTTTGTTTTTCAAGGTAGGGTTTCACTCTAGCTCAGGCTGACCTGGAATGCACTATGTAGTCTCAGGGTGGCCTTGAACTCACGGCGATCCTCCTACCTCTGCCTCCCGAGTGCTGGGATTAAAGGCGTGCGCCCGGCTCTGAGCTATATTCTCTTCTTTCCCCATTTCATTCCAGAGCCGTGCCGGGCTTCAAGCTCAAGATCGCTGGGAAATCTCTACCCACGGAGAAGTTTGCCATCCGCAAGTCCAGGCGCTACCTGTCCCCTAACCCCGTCTCATTGCCAGTCCCTGCTCTGGTGGGTACAAATGCCTGGACTGGCATCGGTATTGGGGAGATCAGAAGAGAAACTCTAAAAGGCAGGAAACCAATGAGGGCCTGGAGAGGTTTCACAATTCACCTGGGGTTGAGGGAGGAGCATAGGACCAAGGCCACTGTTAAAAAAAAGGGGGGGGGGGCTGGAGGCATGGCTTAGTGGTTAAGGCCTTTGCCTGCAAAGCCAAAGGATCCAGGTTCGATCCCCAGGTGCACAAGGGGGTGCACACGTCTGCAGTTCGTTTGCAGTGGCTGGAGGCCCTGGCACGCCCATTCTCTCTCTCTCCCTCTTTCTCTGTCAAATAAGTAAATATTTTTTTAAAAGGTGTGTGCCACCACGGCCCAGCTCTTAAAAGAAAAAAAAAAAAAAGTTTATTTATGGGTATGGCTGGGAAGACAGGCCAGGAGGCTGTGGGTTCTTCCAGGCAGGAAGTATAGCCCTCCCGAGACTGGCCACTCCCTGGGCTCCAGGCCGAGGGGTCACCGGTTCCAGTTTTGTGACATGATTATCATTATTTATTTACATTTGTTTTCCTTACAAGATAAGCCTTTTCTCAGGGCTGGGGCGTGTGGGGGGGGTGTCTCAGGTCATGTATGTTCAACCCAACAAAAAAAAAAATGCATGAGTCTAGTAGAACAGGCAGAAAGGTTTGCTTGCCCTGTTGAGCCCGCAGCCAGCGGGCTACACAGCCTTAGCATTTGGCTCCAGAGCCTGTATTCTGAGCAGTTGTTAGAAATGGCAATTCCAGGCCGGGCGTGAGGGCGTACGCCTTTCAGCCCAGCACTCAGGAGGCAGAGGGAGGAGGGTCTCCATGAGTTCGAGGCCACCTGAGTCTACGTAGTGAATTCCTGGTCAGCCTGGGCTAGAGTGAGACCCTACCTTGAAAAAACAAACAAAAAAAATAAATAAATAAGAAGGAAAGCTCATACATAGATTTTTTTAAAATCCAAGATAGGGTATATATATATACACACATATATATACATATATTGTGCTTAAGAGAATGAGAGAATATGGGCATGCCAGGGCCTCTAGCCACTGCAAACGAGCTGCAGATGCATGCGCCACCAGGTATGTTTGGCTGACGTGGGTACTGGGGGAATCGAGTCTGGGTCCTTAGGCTTCACAGGCAAGCGCCTTAACTGCTCACCGACTGTCTAAACAAGTTTTAACATATTTTACTGTTTACAGTAAAGCTTTTACCGTCAGATGGGAACAGCAGGAGATGCAACCATATTTTAAGCATTTCAGGAAGGCTTCCTCAAATTTAGAAGAGTATTTCTGTTTTGGGGGGTGGGGTGGGGGGACAGAATTGGTGCCCCAGGGCCTCAGCCACTGCAATCGAACTCCAGACGCCTGCGCCACCTAGTGGGCACGTGCGACCTTGTGCTTGCCTCACCTTTGTGCGTCTGGCTTACATTGGATCTGGAGAGTCAAACATAGGTCCTTTAGGCTTTGCAGGCAAGCGCCTTACCACTCAGCCATCTCTCTAACCCTAGAAGAGTATTTCTTAAATACTGTTCATGTAGAAAATAATCTCTGTGATTAAATGCATTAGGGAGGATTGGCTTAAGCCAAGTTCAGAGCCTTTATATGCTAATCCGCCTGGTGATGTTATTCTTCCCTCCCATTTGGTCACTGACACCTCCTACTCCCCTTTAAGGGGGTATTTGACACCCCCTACTCCCCTTTAAGGGAGTATTTATTAACTTAGAACCACAGAGCAATCTGAGAAGTACTGGCCTGTTTTTAATTTTGTTTATTTTTATTTATTTGAGAGTGACAGACAGAGGGAGAAAGAGGCAAAGAGAGAGAGAATGGGTGCACCAGGGCCTCCAGCCACTGCAAACGAACTCCAGATGCATGTGCCCCCTTGTGCATCTGGCTTACATGAGTCCTGGGGAATCGAGCCTCGAACCAGGGTCCTTAGGCTTCACGGGCGCTTAACCACTAAGCGATCTCTCCAGTCCCCCCCACTTTTTTTTTAAGGTAGGGTCTCACTCTAGCCCAGGCTGACCTGGAATTCACTACACAGTCTCAGGGTGGCCTCAAACTCACAGCAATCCTCGTACCTCTGCCTCCCAAGTGCTGGGATCAAAGGTGTGCACCACCACGTCCAGCCTGTACTAGCTTATTTAAACCCCCTTCCTGGAGCATTGTAACAATGACGTCTTTCTGGAACTATATCAACTATGTTCATACCCACTACCTGCTTTGATCATTTAGGGAATGCAGACCTAAGCTAACCGGTATTGAGAATGAAAATTTAATATCCTGACTTTCCAGACAATCAAGGCAAAAAAAAAAAAAAAAAAAAAAAAAAAAGCTGTTTTCTAGTTTCCATGATGGTAATTTAATTCTACAGGAAATAGAAAGACTTGCCCTCATTGAGCCTGTGCTTTGGAGACGGGGGCTGGGGAGGGTAGGAGGTGGCGGTCTTCACTCTGTTGTCCTGAGTTGCTGAGGGAAATAATGTTCCCCTCAATATAGAAGGCTCTGGCAGCTGGACAGGGAGGACTTCCTGGGGAGTGTGGTCATGGCCTGTCCTCACAGGATGGGAAGAATTTGGACAAAGAGTTGGGAAAAGTACCAGGGAGAAAAAAAATATTGGCAGGGGCTGGAGAGATGGTTTAGCAGTTAAGCGCTTGCCTGTGAAGCCTAAGGACCCCGGTTTGAGGCTTGATTCCCCAGGACCCACGTTAGCCAGATGCACAAGGGATCGCACACATCTGGAATTTGTTTGCAGTGGCTGGAGGCCCTGGTGTGCCCATTCTCTCTATATATATCTGCCTCTTTCTCTGCCTGTTGCCCTCAAATAAATAAATAACAAAATCACATATATATATATATATACATATATATATATACATATATATATATATAGGCAGTTGGGCCACCTTGAGTCCCTGGCTGGAGTGGAACGGACCTCAGTATCAAATACACAAGGCTCCTTCCACGAAGTCCTCAAACCTCCAGCTTCACAGCTGGCCTGAGACATGGCTTGGGACATTAGGGCTAGAAGAGCCTTTTCAGAGGTCAGAGCTGCCCATTTTCCAGATGGGAAAACCAAGGGCCCTTGCCGGGCAGAGCCCTAGGACTGACGTGCCTCGCCCCACCCGCAGGAGATGATGTACATGTGGAACGGCTATGCTGTGATCGGGAAGCAGCCCGAGCTGACAGACAGAATGCTTGGCGTCATCACCGAGGCGGAGGACATGCTTGCGAAGGGCCCAGGTGACGATGCTGGGGCGCTCTCCGGGTTGTCCAACATGCCCTTCAGTGTCCTTGAACTATATAGTCCTTCGCCGTCAGCTCCTCCAAGCAGGTGTCCTTTAAAATCCCTTTATCCGAGCCTTCTTGGTCTCCCTCACTCCTGGGCCTCTGTCATCTTTCAGTCTGGATCTTTCCTTCTCAGACATGAGCCCCTCCTCTCCCCCCCCCCATGGCGAGAGTAGGGACCATGTCTGGTTCACCTAA
Source organism: Dipus sagitta (assembly GCA_036346955.1). NCBI lineage: Eukaryota > Metazoa > Chordata > Mammalia > Rodentia > Dipodidae > Dipus > Dipus sagitta. The sequence goes on along the minus strand of CM070789.1, from coordinate 31,362,152 downwards.
GGGTCCCACCCAGTTGTAGGTGGGGGCTCCCTAGTTCCTGTGGTAATGAACTGCCTCTGCCAATCCCTGTCCTCAGAGAATGAGTACTCAGCAGATGATGAATGCTTGGTCCGATTGCTGAAAGGCTTGTGTCTGAAATACCTGGGCCGTGCCCAGGAGGCCGAAGAGAATTTCAGGAGCATTTGTGCCAAGTAAGTCCCTCTCTGGCTGATCCCACTGAGCTCGGGGAGATGTGATTTTCAGGCCTCTGCATCCTCCCGCTACAGGAGCTGATCCCCCGGCCAATAGCACTGAGCACACGGATGGATCTACTCAGTGCCAGGACCCATGCTTGGCACGGGGGGGGGGGAGGGATGGGGGGTGCAGGTCATTCAGATCCAGTCCCTGGGCTGCCAAATGACTGACCACAGGAGGCCACCCATGGTCGTGTCCAGTGAGCTGTGCTCCTTGGATGGATTCTGTAACTTGGAGATTCTGCCCTTGACCGTGGACAGGGACACACAGTTAGCTACAGGAGGGGGACAGATGGTGCCCAGGAGAGGACCCGAACCCCAGTAGGGATTACCAGGAAAGGAAATCTGGGGCTGACATTTCAACTGGGAAGTTGAAAATGGAATGTGTCTGCATGCAGGACAGACGTGTGCTGTCGGGTGATAGTGATGAGGACATTCCTTGTCTGTTGAGGCTGTAGAGAAAGGGTTGGAGAGGAAAGGGGGGCTAGCCTAAGGAAGGCCTCGATGTGTTGTTCACAGGAGTAAATCTTTTTTAAATTTAAAAAAATTTTATTTATGTGCAAGCAGAGAGAAGAGAGAACAGACAATGGGCACGCTAGGGCCTCCAGCCACTGTAAACGAACTCCAGACGCATGCGCCCCCTTGTGCATCTGGCTTACGTGGATAGTGGGGAAGTCGAACCTGGGTCCTTTGGCTTCATAGGCAAACCACTTAACCGCTAAGCCATCTCTCCAGCCCCCACAGGAGTAAATCTTATTCTACAGACCCAAGAGAATCAGGATATTCAGCAGCATAGAGCATGGGCCAGAGGGGGCCAGGTCAGAGGCACATTTTCCAGTTTATTTATTTTTGCGTTTTTGTTTATTGGAGAGAGGAGCGGACAGACAGACAAGCCCTCTTGCCACTATAAACTCCAGATGCCATGTGCATATGGTTTTGTGCGGGTACTGGGGAATTGAACCCCGGCCGGCAGGTGGTTTTACGCGGGTACTGGGGAATTGAACCCCGGGCCGGCAGGCATTGCAAGCAGCCACCTTTAACCATTGAGCCATCTTATCAGCTCAGACTTCCCAGTTTCATAAACCATTCCACCCCAGGGGAAGAAGGGATTGGGACTAAGGCATGGCCGTGTGATAAAGACACAAAAGGAGCCACAGGGTGTCGGGGGAGCCGAGGTGCCCCAAGGTGCAGGACTGGAAGGTTCTGCTGCAAGTGTCAGCTGCTCCAAGGCTGGGTGGTGGGAAACCTCCCGACCTGGAATTCACTTCAGGAAACCCTCAGTGAACTTCTGAGAAGGTTCCCAAGGGTGTCTGAAGGATGTCTCTCTGGGGCAGAGCCTGGGAGTCCTGTCTGCCTCTTTCCACAGTGAAAAGAAGATTAAGTATGACCACTACCTGATCCCCAATGCCCTGCTGGAACTGGCCCTGCTCTTTATGGACAAAGGCAGAAACGAAGAGGCCATCAAACTCCTGGACTCTGCCAAGTAAGGCTGCAGCAAGCCCCCCATTCCTCGCTCCCTCTGAGCTGAGGGGTTCAGAAGCTGACAGGGGTAGAGGGACCCGGGCCAACAGTGAGTGACCCTGGCTGAAAGGGCAGCGTCCTTGGTTACCCAGATCTGACCTGCCACGTGACGGCTTCTTCCTCAGTTTACCAACGAGCACTTGGAATCCCAGAGGGATTTGCCAAAGGGTCACACTACAGACCACCAGCTCCGGGGCTGGCGGGAGGACCCCCGGTTATCTTTTTTTTTATCTCAATTTTTATTAACATCTTCCATGATTATAAAAATATCCCATGGTAATACCCTCCCTCCCCCCACTTTCCCCTTTGAAACTCCACTCTCCATCATATCCCCTCCCCATCTCAATCAGTCTCTCTTTTACTTTGATGTCATGATCTTTTCCTCCTCTTATAATGCTCTTGTGTAGGTAGTGTCAGGCACTGTGAGGTCATGGATATCCAGGCCATTTTGTGTCTGGAGGGAGCACGTTGTGAGGAGTCCTCCCCTTTCTTTGGCTCTTACATTCTTTCCGCCACCTCTTCTGCATTAGACCCTGAGCCTGGGGAGGTGTGATCGAGATACGAACTCAGCCCCCGGTTATCTCATTGTCTTCCAGTCCAGGGATTAATCACCCCAAACTTCTTCAAGCTCAATGATCCAACAGGGCCAGCAGTGGCTCCGGGGAGCGTGACGAGGGCAGGGCTGTAGGGCTGTGTCCCCCTTTTGGCTAGCCTTCCACAGGGCAGAGATAATAAAAGTCTGAGCTTTTTCTTAGACACTGCAGAGACGTAAGACTTAAAAAAAAAAAAACAAAAAAAAAAAACACCTTTCCTTAGCTTGCAGGTGTGTGTGTGTGAGTGTGGCAGGTGTGTGTGTGTGTGTGTCGTGGCACTCACGACTCTCTGCTCACTTCCAGGCAAAACTACAAGAATTACTCCATGGAGTCAAGGACACACTTTCGAATCCAGGCAGCCACACTTCAAGCCAGGTCTTCCCTGGAGCGGGGCAACAGACCTATCGTATCATCGGTGTCCATGTCATCCGTGTCCATGTAGCTTCGTGCGGCGCTCCTGGGTGGGAAGATGTTCAAGCAGAGGCAGCCGGACAGAGCTGCTGGAACAATTCAAAAGATTCTCCCCCCCACACCACCACCACCGCCCTGCCCTGCCCTGCCCTGCTCTGCCCTTCCTTGGGGTCCACCGGTGCTCCAGCGGGATGGGCACAAAAGTCTGTGCGGAAGCCAAGCCTGCATTTTTTTCACCGGCGTGGCCAACGCCTTCGCCAAGGGCAGGGCAGGTGGGATTCTCCGCCTGGCTTATCACACATACGGGTACTTGTTTTTCACTGTGATGTCTAAGAGAATGTGTGAGCAGTTTACGTTTCCACAGAAACACGGTGATGGGATTATAGTTGGCTTAAAAACAAAACAAAACAAAACAAAAAACAAAAAAAGCCCTGAACAAGAACAGCTAACTGTCTGTAAATGTTTTTACCCAGGCTGATGTGGAAGTCTCTTCCCATGATGCCAAAGGCCCAAATGACTCTCCAAGCCTCAGCAAGGTCCTAGCTTGTTTTAATAATATCTTTTTTTATTGGCAACTTCATAATTATATACAATAAACCATGATAATTCCCCCCCCCACACTTTCCCCTTCACAACTCCACTCTCCATCATATCCCCTCTCAATCAGTCTCTCTTTTATTTTGATGTCATGATCTTTTCCTCCTATTATTTTTTTTCAAATTTTTATTAACAACTTCCATGATTATAAAAAAATATCCCATGGTAATACCTTCCCTCCCCCCACTTTCCCCTTTGAAATTCCATTCTGCATCATATCCCTTCCCCCATCTCATCAGTCTCTCTTTTATTTTGATGTCATGATCTTTTCTTCCTCTTATGATGGTCTTGTGTAGGTAGTGTCAGGCATTGTGAGGTCATGGATATCCAGGCCATTTTGTGTCTGGAGGAGCACATTGTAAGGAGTCCTACCCTTCCTTTGGCTCTCACATTCTTTCTGCCATCTCTTCTGCAATGGACCCTGAGCCTTGGAAGGTGTGATAGAGATATTGCAGTGCTGAGCACTCCTCTGTCACTTCTTCTCAGCACCGTGGTGCCTTCTGAGTCATCCCAAGGTCACTGCCATCTGAAAAGAGAAGCTTCTCTAACCAAAAGTGAGAGTAGCATTAATATATGGGTATGAATGTTAAGAGAAAGTGCTTACTGGGCAATTTGGTGAGCAGTAACGTATGCATTTATAGCCAGACACCAGCAGATGTTACACCCCTAGGGCTCATGACTACCCCTGTTGTAGGTTTTCAGTATCAGGGATGTATTGCCTCCCATGGAGCGGGCCTACAGTCCAATTAGAGAGCGGTTGGTTTCCCCCATAACAGGCATGTCACTATTGCACTGCTGTTGGCTCATTTGGTCTGGTTGGCCAAACGTTAGGCTGGCAGTGTCCACTGTTGTTTATCTCCACTGATGACTTCTCTCTCCCATGGAGCTGCATGCAGCATAGCTTTTTCCAGCTTTCGGTCCACTGGTCTACAGGGAGGAGGTCTGCAGCTCAGCTCCAGCAGGATCTCTCAGTGAAGGTCCTAGCTTGAGCTTGGAAGGCCCTCTCAGACAACTGGCAGGGGAGGGCGGGGGTGGGTCCCAGGATCTATGCCTTTGGCTTCAAAGCTTGGGGTTGCTGGGCCAAGACACCCACCACCTTCTTTTCCATGCTTCATTTCATCCCTTTCGTTACTTTCAGTCTAAAAATTAAGTTGGCATTTATAACATGAAAGTTGAACCCATCTTTAAAAAGAAATGCCAGGCGTGGTGGCGCACGCCTTTAATCCCAGCACTCGGGAGGCAGAGGTAGAAGGATCACCATGAGTTTGAGGCCATCCTGGGATTACATAGTGAATTCCAGGTCAGCCTGGGCCAGAGTAAGACCCTACCTCAAAAAACAAACAAACAAAACAAAAAGAAGAAAGAAAGAAAGAAAGAAAGAAAGAAAGAAAAAATAAAAGGAAAATCAAGCACTGTAAGGGAATAGGGTGCCAAGGCCTGAGAGAGGAGTCTTGTGAGAGGCCCTCAGCCCTCCTTGCCAAAGCTGGAGAGTCAGCAGGCACGGGGGAGCATCTCAGAAACTAGCTGCGTCCGTCCCGGGTGCCAAACTGAAGCCACCGGGAATTAGTCACGAAACATGAAAGTCTCCTGAATGCCACTCCAAGGTACAGTTATTTACAACAGCAACTTTCTTAGAATACTCTTGACTTTATACTTTTTAAAAAAAAAAAGATTTTTAGTTAACAGATTTAAGTAACGAAATTTTAAAACTGAAGAAATCACGCAACATCTATTTCAATAAAATGTGTTGCTTCAGATCTTGGGCAAGGCAGAAAAACCTCGATTTGAAACCACTTGGTTCACATATATTTGATGTTTAGACATCATTTTTATAATTAGCAGTCTTTGAAAATGAGATTTCACCTGTGCATTTGGATTCTGGCCTCTAATTTAAAAAGGGGAAGGGGGACTGAAGGGATTGCTTAGTGGTTAAGGTGCTTACCTGCGAAACCAAAGGCCCAGGGTTTGATTCCCCAGGACCCACGTAAGCCAAGGTGCACAAGGTGGAGCATGTGCCTGGAGTTTGTTTGCAGTGGCTGGAGGTCCTGATGCACCCATTCTCTCTCTCTGCCTCTTTCTCAAATAAATAAATAAAGGGCTGGAGGGAGGGCTTAGCAGTTAAGGCATTTGCCTGCAAAGCCAAAGGACCTAGATTCTATTCCCCAGGACCCACGTTAGCCGGATGCACAAGGGGGCGCACGCGTCTGGAGTTTGTTTGCAGTGGCTGGAAGCCCTGGTGCACCCATTCTCTCTCTCCCTCTTTCTCTGTCAAAATAATAAATAAAAATATTTTTTAAAAAAATTAAAAAATGAAATACTTATTTTTTAAAGTTTAAAGTCGCCTGGGCATGGTGGCACATGCCTTTAATCCCAGCCCTTGGGAGGCAGATGTAGGATTACTGAGAGTTCAAGGCTACCCTTACGCTACATAGTAAATTCCAGGTCAGCCTGGACTAGAGTGAGACCCTACCTCAAAAAAAAAAAAAAAAAAAAAAAAAAGCTGGGCATGGTGGTGCACACCTTTAATCCTCAGCACTCGGGAGGCAGTGAGTGGTGGTTTGACTCAGGTTTCCCCCATAAATTTAGGTGTTCTGGATGCTAGGTTCCCAGCTGACAGAAATTTGGGAATTAATGCCTCCTGGAGGCGGTGTATTGTTGGGGGCGGGCTCATGGGTGTTACAGCCAGTGTCCCCTTGCCAGTGTTTGGCACACTCTCCTGTTTCTGTTGTCCACCTGATGCTTGTCAGGGGGTGATGTCCACCCTCTGCTCATGTCATCATTTTCCCTGCCATCGTGGAGCTTCCTCTTGAGCCTGTAAGCCAAAATCTCTTTTTCCCACAAGCTGCTCTTGGTCAGGTGATTTCTACCAGTAACGCGAACCTGATGGCAACCGTAAAGTGGTACCGAGGAGTGGGATTGCTTCTGGACACCTGACTGTGTGGCTTTGGCCTTTTGGAGCTGATTTTCAAGAGGAACGTGGAAGGATTTGAAACCGTTGGCCTAAGAGACGCCTTGCAGTGCTGTAAGTACAGCTTGATGGACTATTCTGGTCAGAGCTGCAAGACCTGAATGTAGTAAGAACGAGACTGTGAGGTTTGGTTTATGAGGCCGAGACAGAGCTTTGCTTGGACTGGGCTAGCAGTTTGTGTGAAAAGCTTGCAGTTATGCCCCGTGTCCTGAGAAGTTGTGCAGGGTTGCTTTGCATAGAAATGAACTGGTGTGAGCAGAGGGATATGGCACAGAAAGAAAAATCTTTGGGTGAACCGCCGCCCGTACAGCTACAATTGAGAGGTTACAACCTTTGAGACTGGGCCAGCTGACCTGCGCTGGGGCAACAGGAAGAATGTAGACTCTTTTGAAGGGGCCTGAGTGCTCAAGGAGTGTCCTGTTCTTCAAAGTCTGCTTTATTCCCCTCCTCCCCCATTAACAAACTGGCACCCTACCTGGTATTGTGGAGTATAAGAAATGCAGGAAAGAGAGGGTCATTGAGTTTGCAACACGGTCTTGTGTTTTGGAAATGGCCATGGGCAGTGTGAAGCAGGTTTGCTGGGTGCCTGCATGGAGACCCCATGGGGCCATGAGGATGAATCGTGGCTTGCAGTGGGGACCCAGTGGAGATGCCATGACCATGAGATGGCTGCTAAGGAGAGCTACTGGTCCCAATGAAGTTTTTCAGGATTGTGAGTAGTCTAGCTGGAGGGGCAAAATTGGAATTAGAGACTTGTTGCTGGTTAGAATGATCAGACTTGGAGATTTGTCACTAACTAGAGTTGTTGGACTTGGAGCTACAGAGTATGATGTTTGCCTGGTTGTTTTAAATCATGTATTGCTTGAGTACTTCTTTGCTATGCCCAATGCCATCTTTTGCAGTGTGAATTATACAGTGTGCCATTATGGGTTTTTTGGGGTTATTTTTTGGTATTATGGTTCAGTTAAAAGATCTTGGACTATGGGGATGTATGATCAGTGGAATTGATAAAAAAAAAAACTATGGGGAATTTTAATGTTGGATGAATGCATTGCATTTTATATCACATATGGTTATCAGTTTATGGGGGCCAGGGGTAGAATGTGGTGGTTTGAATCAGGTGTCCCCCATAAACTTAGGTGTTCTGAATGTTAGGTTCCCAGCTGATGGAGATTTGGGAATTAACACTTCCTGGAGGCTGTGTATTGTTGGGGGCGGGCTTATGGGTGTCATAGCCAGTTTCCCCTTGCCAGTGTTTGGCACACTCTCCTGTTGCTATTGTCCACCTGATGTTGGCCAGGGGGTGATGTCCACCTTCTGCTCATGTCGTTTTCCTCTGCCATTGTGGAGCTTCCCCTCGAGCCTGTAAATCAGAATAAATCTCTCTTTCCCACAAGCTGCTCTTGGTCAGGGGATTTCTACCTGATTGCAACACAGAGGTAGGAGGATTGTCGAGAGTTCGAGGCCGCCCTGAGACTACATAGTGAATGCCAGGTCAGCCTGAGCTTGAGCTAGAGCAAGAAAACCACACACACACACACACACACACACACACACACACAAAAAGTTAAAAGTTATCCTCACCTACATAGCATTCAGGGCTAGCCTGGGATTATATAAGACCTTGCCTCAAAACACAAAAGAGCAAGAAAAAGGTATGACGGTGTATGACTATAATCCCAGCACTTGGGAGGTGGAGACAGGAGGATCAGGAATTCAAGATATCCTTGACCGTGACAGTGAGTTTGAAGGCAGCTTGGGATACATGAGACCCTGTCACAAAAGATTAAAAAAAAAAAAAAAAAAAACAGAAAACATTACCACCAAAAACATGTGGCAACAAACAGGGACCCTTAATGACCTCAAGATGACAGCCAGCCGGAGCTAAACAAAAGCCAACCGTAGCACGTCTAGCACCTTTCAGACTCCTGACACTAACCTCTGGGGCTCCGAAAGTAACGATAGCAAGCTTAGTAACCAATGCCAAATCTGACCTCTCATTTCAGCACGCTTACCTCTTTCTGTAAGAAAAATCATTTATACCACAGAAATCTCACCTGTGAAAATGTGACTCCCCAAACACATGGATACCATTTTTGTAGAAGAATCACACTGTCTTGTTTTTTTTTTTCTTCCCTTTATCTTTCTTTTCATTGAGGTAGGGTCTCACTCTGGCCCAGGCTGACCTGGAACTCACTATGGAGTCTCAGGGTGGCCTCGAACTCACGGCGATCCTCCTACCTCTGCCTCCCGAGTGCTGGGATTAAAGGCGTGCGCCACCACGCCTGGCATCTTTTTTTTTAAATGGGACAGAGAGAACTGGCATGCCAGGGCCTTCCGGCCACTGCAATTGAACTCCTTGTGTGCATGTGTGACCTTGTGTGCTGAGCAATCTCCCCAGCCCTACACCATCTTTCTAATCTTCCAGCGTGCTCTACTGTATGTAGCAAACACGCTGAACATCGGCCAGAGCAGTGTGTTCGTGTATTAACACACACATTGATATCAACCAACCTCTTACAAGTGATTATAATAAAGTCATGGGTTTTAGATAATGCAGGTTCTCATTAGGAAAAAGACAAAAATCATCCGTGGCTGGAGGGATGGCTTAGCGGTTGAGGCATTTGCTGCAAAGCCCAAGGACCCAGGTTTGATTCCCTATGACCCACGTTAACCAGATGCACAAGGGGGCGTATGCATCTGGAGCTCGTTTGCAGTGGCTGGAGGCCCTGGCGCACCCATTCTCTCTCTCCCCCACTCCTTCTCTGTCAAAAAAAAGAAGAATCATCTGTGCTCATTTTTTTTTGTTTGCATATAGAAATATAATAATAAGCCAGGCATGGTAACACACACCTTTCATCCCAGCACTAGGGAGGCAGAGGTAGGAGGATTGCTGTGAGTTCGAGGCCACCCTGAGACTCCATAGTGAATTCCAGGTCAGCCTGGGCTAGAGTGAAACCCTACCTCAAAAAAACAAAAAAAGTAGACAAAAGGATGCTCCCCACAGACAACAAGCCCTTTGCAAGCCTGTCCTTTTCCGAAGCCCGGATGCTGGGAGCTCAGCCCTGGGGCTGTTGGGCTTCAGGGTGAGGGGGTGATTAGAGACAGGTGGCTGCATGAGGGTGGCCTATTGTGGCTTCCCATGTAACAGAAGGCAGCCTACCATCGTACCAAAGTAGCATTGGTTTCAGGACATATAACATATGACTTGCCCTCTTCTATCTGCCTGTTTCTCTCCAATAAATAAGTTTTAAAAATTAATTTATATATATATATTTTTTTAATTTATTCATTAGAGAAAGATAAAGAATGGGCACGCTAGGGCCTCCAGCCACTGCAGACAAACTCCAGACGCATGCGCCCCCTTGTGCATCTGGCTAACGTGGGTCCTGGGGAATTGAACCTGGGTCCTTTGGCTTTGCAGGACCTTAACAGCTAAACTATCCCTCCAACCCTTTTTATTGATTTTTTAAAAAAGTTATTGGGCTTGGAGAGACGGCTTAAGTGGTTAAGGCACTTGCCTGCAAAACCTAAAGGACCCAGGTTTGATTCCCCTAGTCTGATGTACGCCAGATGCACATGGTGGCTCATGCATCTGGAGTTCGTCTGCAGTGGCTGGAGGCCCTTGGTGTGCCCATTCTTTCCTTGTCATTATCTGTTTCTCTGCCTCTCTCAAATAAATAAATACAACTCTATCAATAACAGATGACCTGCAAAGCTCCAGGTCATAAAACAAAATTCATTTCAACATTCATTTCAGGTACTTTTGTTTTAAATTTTTGTGTAGGATAATTTCCTTGCCAAAATTAGCTATTGCTAATTTATTGCTGGGTTTCATTAATTAGGCCACTTTTACAGCCACGGCCCTGGTAGCGAGACAGCTAATAACACAAAGAGGTATGAGGATCGCCGTGAGTTCGAGGCCACCCTGAGACTACATAGTGAATTCCAGGTCAGCCTGGGCTAGAGTGAAACCCTACCTCGAAAACCAAAACAAAACCAAACAAAATTTATGACGCTGGAGAGATGGCTTAGTGGTTAAGGCTCTTGCTTGCAAAGCCTAAGGAGCCAGGTTCAATCTCTCTCCAGAGCTCATGTAAGCCAGACGCACAAAGATGAGGCAAGCACAAGGTCGTGTGTGCCCACTAGGTGGTGTTAAGTGTCTGGAGTTCAACTGCAGTGGCTGAGGCCCTGGGCCCATTCTCTCTCTCTCTCTCTAAAAAAATAAAAGATATGTTGAGTGAAAACACTAGTTTTTTTGTTTTAAAACCTTTGTAGTGTCTCTTGTCCTGGAAGGTGGGGGCTCTCTAGTAGCTTGGACACCCAGATTGCCAATTAATCCTCAGTGAAAGTCGAAATCCTGGGCCACACACATGAATTTAGTTGTCAGGGCAGTAGCAAGTTAGCGGTTAAGGTGCTTGCCTGCAAAGCCAAAGGACCCCGGTTTGATTCCCCAAGACCCACGTTAGCCAGATGCATAAGGGGAAGCAGGCATCTGCAGTTCATTTGCAGTGGCTGGAGGCCCTGGTGCTCCCATTCTCTTTCTCTGTCAAATAAATAATAGAATATTAAAAAAAAAAAAAGTGTCCCTCAGACCCCCTGGTCCCAGGCTCTGTCTGGAAGTGGCTCTGCTGGCCCCTATCAGCTCTTGCACGACTTGGCAGGTTTCCTAATTTCCTTTATCTCTCGAGTCACAGTGGGAGTGCTTCCAAAACAGCAAAAAAAGCCGAGACCTGATACCAAAGCGAGGCCCTGCACAGCCAGGCTCCACCCAAGGCTGGGCCCAGGTCCAGATGAGGGTGCTCAGCAGCTCAGCACCGGCACGGGGGTCTCAGAAAGCCCCAGACTGCCGGGAGCAAGGGCTCTTCCCGGGCGAGCCGGGCCTGGGTTGCCACGTTCGTTTCCTTCTGCGATGGGCGGGTCAACAGTCTTCCCGTGTGCTTCACATACGCAGCTGCCGCAGTCCGGGGCTGTTTCCCCGCAGTCACGACAAGTGAGGGGGCGTCTGGGTTCCAAAACCCAAGCAGCGAACGGGGCATCTCGGGGCTTTCCCTTGGTCATGTGTCTTTCTGCCTGGGTTAGCACAGCTCCTCTGAAAACTGGTGCCAAGTTCAGTGTTGACCAATCGGGGAACTCACAAACAAGAAACCTCATTCCATGTCTAAACCCATTTCCTTTTATTTTTATTTATTTGAGGGGCAGGGTGAGAGAGAGAGAGAGAGAATGAATGGGCGCGCCAGGGCCTCCAGCCACTGCAAACGAACTCCAGACGCATGTGCCGCCTCGTGCACCTGGCTTACGTGGGTTCTGGGGAATCGAACCTGGGCTGTCAGGCTTGGCAGGCAAGAGCTTTAACCGCTGAGCCGTCTCTCCATCTCCAGCCCTCTGAATACACTTCTAAATAAGCAATCTATCAATTGCTTCTACTGTACAAGGTCAGTTATTAAATGGCAAAGTAAAATTAGAGCTTTGAGGAGAGGCATACAGCTGTGACGGACTCTGTGATTGCTACCATTTAACTCTGATGAGATATATCCTAGGTGACACGGCACAGATGACTGGATTAGGCTGTTGTCCTTCATACTGAAAAACACTTCACAGCATCAGACATCTGGCTGGGGGTGGCGGCCCAGGACTGTAAACCCAGGCCTTGAGAGGTGGAGGCAGGAGGATCAGTAGCTCAGTCATCCTCAGATATATATATATATATATATATATATATATATATATATGAAGCCTAGCCTGGGCTACATGAGATAGTTTCAAAACAATAGGACTAGAGAGGGGCTTAGCGGTTAAGACACTGGCCTGTGAGGCCCAAGGGCCCAGGTTCAATTCCCCAGCACCCACGTAAAGCCAGATGCACAAGATGGAGCACGTGTCTGGAGTTTGGAGGCTCTGGCACAATTATTCTCTTTTTCTCTCAAAAGAAATAAAATAAAAATTTAAAAAAAATCACATCTCCTATGCTCTGGGGGAAAACAGGCAACAGTAAGTGGTCACAATCTACCTGTTGCTGAAAGCACTTTACATTTATGAAATCCTATTACTGCCACGTACAGATGAGAAAACTAAAACAGATTAAATCACTTGCCTAGGTCACAGAGCCATTATGCATCGGAAAGATTTTGAAGCCAGGAAGCTGAATTCTAAAGTCTTTGCTAAATTGCTGGCCAAGCTATCAGCAGCTTAACACTGGGTTATCAGGTTTTCTAAATTTGTATTCTTTTGCAAGCAGAGAGGAGAGAGAGAATGGGCATGTCAGGGCCTCCAGTCGCTGCACCACTTTGTGTGTCTGGCTTTACATGGGTACTGGGGAGTCGAACCTGGGTCCTTAGGCTTTGCCGGCAGGAGACTTTAACTACTAAGCCATCTCTCCAGCCCTGGATTATCAATTTAAAGCTCAATTGACATTGATTTTTTTTTTCAAATCGAAAGTGTTTATTGGAGTGTTGTATACATAGAATCTTTGGTCACTTGTTAGGGATGGAATACATAGTCACTGATAATTCCATAGCTGGAAATCTTTGTCTGGAAATGCTTGGGAGTATATGTGACATGGTTCCCGGGGCCACATGGTACCAGGAGGTAGGGAAAGGGTCTCACTTGAACAAAGCCAAAAGGAAAACAAAACCAAACAAACAACAACAAACCCCTTAAGAACAATATTTGGATAATGCTATGCCCAGAAGCCATAGATTATTAAAAGAACATTTCCACCAAGCATGGTGGCACACGCCTTTAATGCCAGCACTCAGAAGGCAGAGGCAGGAGCATTGCCATGAATTCGAAGTCACCCTGAGACTACTTAGTGAATTCCAGGTCAGCCAGGGCTGGGGTGAGACCCTACCTCAAAAAGAAAAAACAAAACAAAACAAAACTCAATGCCAATACCATCCAGTGTTTTGGTCTGGGGGGCTCCTGATGCCCCCAAAACAATACAAGCTATTGTCAAAGCTCTTAGTTACTCATCAGAATTCAATGGCAAGACCCTATTGCTGAAGACACCACATGCCTGGGCTGCAGGAAAATGAGAAATCAAGCTGGAGCTGAGCGGGAAGCCTCCTCTCTGTTGACTAGCTCTCAGGATGCTGGGAAGATGGCTCAGCAGTTAAAGGCGCTTGTCTGCAAAACCTGATGGCCTGGATTCAGTTCCTCAGGACTCCTGTGAACCCAGTTACACAAAGTGGCACATGCATCTGGAGTTCATTTGCAGTGGCCAAAGGCCCTGGAGTGTCCATCCCTTCTCTCTTCTTGTAAATAAACATAAAAAAAAAAAAGAGCTTTGCAGCCTCTTTGGTGAGGAAAAAAAAAAAAAAAATCAACAGGCTTAATCAGCAGTGGGTCCTACAAGCTTTATTGGCTGGCCAGCCAGACAAAATGTGCCAACCGGTGCAATGGTGGGAAATCCGTAAGGAAGACAAACGAACTGCTCTCTGAATCTGAGGTCCGCTCCATGAGAGGGAATTCCCGCCTGGTACTGAAAAGCTCATGAAAAGCCTATGGCTGGGGAGGTCATAGGCGCTACAAAGGAAGCTGTTAATTGGTTAAGTGGATATATTATGCCCAACAAATTGCCCTCTAAATACCTATGTTTATGCCCATATGTTAATGCTACTCTCACTTTTGGTTAGAGAACTTCCGTTTTCAGGTGGCGGTGACCACCAGGGTGACTCAAAGCTCATCAAAGTGCTGAGAAGTGACAGAGGAGTGCTCAGCACTGCAATATCTCCATCGCACCTTCCAAGGCTCAGGGTCCACTGTGGAAGAGGTGGCGGGAAGAATGTAAAAGCCAAAGAATGGGGAGGAGTGCTTTCTTTGCCATGTGTCAGCCGGATACAAAGTGACCATGGCAGTCTTGACTTCACAGTGGCCGTTGCTACCTACACAGACTCACTATACATAGTAAGAGGGGAAAAATAATGACATCAAAATGGAGAAAAATAGGGCTGGAGAGATGGCTTAGCGGTTAAGCGCTTGCCTGTGAAGCCTAAGGACCCCGGTTCGAGGCTCGATTCCCCAGGACCCACGTTAGCCAGATGCACAAGGGGGCGCACGCATCTGGAGTTCGTTTACAGAGGCTGGAAGCTCTGACGCGCCCATTCTCTCTCTCTCTCTGCCTCCTTCTCTCTGTCACTCACAAATAAATAAATAAACAAAAAAAATTATTTTAAAAATGGAGAAAAATAGAGTGGTTGGAAAGAAGGGGGGTCCAGTGGAGGAGGGTAGAAGCAGGTGAAGAGTGGTGGGAAGAGATTATGATCGTGTTATATTGCGTAAGTGCATAGAGGTTGTCAATAAAAAGTTAAGTAAGGGGCTGGAGAGATGGCTCAGCGGTTAAGGCCAGCCTAACAACCCTAGTTCAATTCCCCAGTAGCCACGTAAGCCAAATACACAAAGTGGCACATGCACCTGGAGTTCGTTTGCAGTGGCTGGAGGCCCATTCTATCTGCTTTCTCTCCCTCTCAAATAAGTAAATAAATAGAATCTTTGTTGGGTTTGTTTGTTTGTTTTTGTTTTTGGAGGTAGGGTCTCACTCTAGCCCAGGCTGACCTGGAATTCGCTATGTAGTCTCAGGGTGGCCTCGAACTCATGGCGATCCTCCTACCTCTGCCTCCCGAGTGCTGGGATTAAAGGCGTGAGCCACCACGCCCGGCTAGAATATCTTTTTTAAAAAGTTAAGTAAGTATTCCTGAAATCATTGAGGGATGGAGGGAAAGTCATGATTAATTCCCGTTTGGATAGTGAAGCTGTCAACTTCTCCAGCGCTGGAACACAGGGCAGAAGAGAGGTCTGCTGTAGCACGGGTGGTGAGAGCCTTTTACCGTTCACAGCACTTCTCACGCGTTGCTCTGGTGGCTAGGCGCATCACATCCAAGTCCAAAGTCCCCACAGGCCAGCACACCCATGCTGTGAGAAAGGCTGGTTAAAAATACCTTTCAAGCCGGGCGTGGTGGCACATGCACGCCTTTCATCCCAGCGCTCGGGAGGCAGAGGTAGGAGGATTGCCGAGAGTTCGAGGCCACCCTGAGACTCCATAGTGAATTCCAGGTCAACCTGGGCTAGAGTGAGACCCTACCTCAAAAATCCAAAAGAGAGCCGGGTGTGGGGGCGCATGCCTTCAATCCCAGCGCTCGGGAGGCAGAGGTAGGAGGACTGCCGAGAGTTCGAGGCCACCCTGAGACTCCATAGTGAATTCCAGGTCAGCCTGAGCTAGAGTGAGACCCTACCTCGAAAAAAAAGAAAAAAAAAAAAAAAACTTTCAAGAGGCTGCAGACTTGCCTACAAAGCCTAATGACCCTAGTTCAATTCCCCAGTACCCACGTAAGCCAGATGCACAAAGTGGCACATGCATCTACTTCAGCTGTAGTGGCTGGAGGCCCTGGTGTACCCACATTCTCTCTCTCTCTGTCTCTCTGCTTGTCAACAAATAAAAATATTTTAAAATTTCCTTTCACGTTCATTATACGGGGTAGGGGACAAAAGCAGATTGGACGCAAAATATAGCTGAACTGCTTTACACTGTGAGAGTTAGTTTACTCACAATAGAGCTTCGATACTTCACAAGGCTCCTGAGGGTGAAAAACTGTAAATAAGACCGCATCGCGGTCAACGTACCGGCTCGTCTACGCAGCGGGGAGGCAGTGGTAGGTTGGAGCAGTGGAGTGACTAAATCGGGGTCTTTAGTGCTTCCATTAACCCTACTCCCCCCTTTTCCCTGTGTTAGGTATTCTCTTGAATTCACTCCGTCACATCATATGAGTACATGATGGGTCAGGGGACTTATTTTTTTTTTTTTTAACTATTTGTTGAGGGCTGGAGAGATGGCTTAGCGGTTAAGCACTTGCCTGTGAAGCCTAAGGACCCCGGTTCGAGGCTCAATTCCCCAGGACCCACGTTAGCCAGATGCACAAGGGGGCGCACGCATTTGGAGTTCGTTTACAGAGGCTGGAACCTCTGGCGCGCCCATTCTCTCTCTCTCTCTCTCTCTGCCTCCTTCTCTCTGTCGCTCTCAAATAAATAAACAAAAAAAAATTAAAAAAAAAAAACTATTTGTTGACAACTTTCATATAGACAATATACCATACTCAGAATCCCCTCTCACCACCCCTTTTCCTCCTACTAACTTCCCCTTCACTGAATCCCGTCTTTCCAACCAGTCTCTCTTCTATCTGGTGCATCTGGCCTTGTGTGGGGGACTTGGGAACCCAAGCTGGCTTTGCCGGTAAGCACCTTAACCGTTGAGCAGCCTCTCAGCTCTCTTCTGATGTCTTCATTTTTTCCACCTGTTATGCGGGTGTAGGTGGCTGTTAGCTACTGTGGGGTCATGAATATCAAGGCCACTTTATGTCTGGATGACAGCGTTGTAAGCTTTCCTCCTCTTCCTTTGGCTTTTTTTTTTTTAAATTTATTTTTACTTTTTACTTGTGTGAGAGACAGAGAGAGGTACCAGGGCTTCCAGCCTCTGCAAACGAAGTGAGATACATGCACCACCTTGTGCATCTGGCTTATTTGGGTCCTGGGGAATTGAACCTGGGTCCTCAGGCTTCAAGTGCCTTAACCATCATCTCTCCAGCCCTTACATTCTTTATTTTATATATATATATATATATTTGGTTTTTCAAGATAGGGCCTCGCCTGACCTGGACTTCACTATGTAGTCTCAGGGTGGCCTTGAACTCACTGTGGTCTTCCTACCTCTGCCTCCCGAGTGCTGGGATTAAAGACGTGCGCCACCACGACCAGCACATCCTTTTTTTAAAGATAAGCCCTCACTCTAGGCCAGGCTGACCTGGAATTCACTATGGAGTCTCAGGGTGCCCTTGAACTCACATCCATCCTCCCATCTCTGCGTCCCAAGTGTTAAGATTAAAGGTGTGTGCCGCCATGCCCGGACAGCTTTTATATTCATTTTTTAAAAAGTTTTATTTATTTGTGTGAGAGAGAGAGAGAATGAGAATGAGAATGAATGAATGACAATGGGTGTTTTAGGGCCTCCAGCAATTGCAAACTAACTCTAGACACGTGCGCCACCTTGTGTATCTGGCTTACGTGGGTCCAGGGGCATTGAGTCAGGGTACTTTGGCTTCGCAGGCAAACGCCTTAACTGCTAAGCCATCCCTCCAGCCCATTACATTCTTTTTTTGAAAAAATATTTTATTTATTTGAGCCAGGTGAGGTGAGTTCAAGGGCATCCTGTGCTAGAGCAAGACCCCACCTCAAAAAAAAAAAAAAAAAAAAACTATTTAACTATTATTTCGAGGGCTGGAGATGTCACTCAATGGTAGAGTTCTTACTTAGTATGTGTGAGGCCTTGGATTTGATTCCCAGCACCCTCTCTCCCCAAAAAGTTCTCCTTAAAAAATTTTATGTGGCCAGGTGTGGTGGTGCACGCCTTTAATCCCAGCACTCGGGAGGCAGAGGTAGGAGGATCACTGTGAGTTCGAGGCCACCCTGAGACTACATAGTGAATTCCAGGTCAGCCTGAACTAGAGTGAGACCCTACCTTGAAAAACAAAAAAAGAAAAAAAAAAAAAAGTGGGGCTGGGGGGATGGCACAGAGGTTAAAGGTGCTTGCTTGCAAAGCTTGCCATCCTAGGTTCAATTCCCATGTCCGTGTAAAGATAGGTGCACAAAGTGGCACATGTATCTGGAGTTCATCTGCAGTGGCAAGAGGCTGTGGCATGTCCATTCTCATTTTCTCTCTCTACGCGCGCGTGCGCACACACACACACACACTCTTTCTCTCTCTCATTCTCCTCTCTCTCTCTCCTTCCAAGCAAATGAAATAAATATTTTTAAAACGTTGGCCGGGCGTGGTGGCGCACACCTTTAATCCCAACACTCGGGAGGCAGAGGTAGGAGGATCGCCGTGAGTTCGAGGCCACCCTGAGACTACAGAGTGAATTTCAGGTCAGCCTGGGCTAGAGTGAGACCCCCCTACCACAAATAAATAAAAGTAAACCCACATAAGCAAGCGGGTGTGGTCACGTCCATGCCTGTGACAGCAGTCCTTTGGGGTGGAGCCCAGAGAGCCTCGGGGGCTTGCAATGGATTCTGACACAATGCAGCGGGGGACACCCGCTGTTCCCCTGTGGCCGCTGCAGCTGTGCACACAGGATGCCACAGCAGCACATACACCATGCAGCACACTACTTATACTTTGCTTGTGCAAAGAAGGAAAGCCTAAGAATAAAATGAACAGTTAAATTGTGCAGGACCTCTGAATCCCTTTTTGTAAGACATTCACTTGGCCTGTAATCATAGTTTCATGGATCAGAAAAAGAGAATCTAAGGGCTGGAGAGATGGCTCCGTGGTTTCCCAAAGTCTAATGACCTGAGTTCAAGTCCCCAGTACCTACATAAAGCCAGATGCACGAAGTGGCATATGCATCTGGAGTTCACTGGCAGTGGCTGGAGGCCCTGGCGTGCCCATCCTGTCTCTCTTCTTTGCTCGCAAATAAATAAAAATATTTAAAAACAAAAACAACAAAAATATACTCTAAGCCGGCCATGGTGACACACGCCTTTAATCCCAGCACTCGGGGGAGGGGGAGGGAGGCAGAGGTAGGAGGATCGCCATGAGTTCAAGGCCACCCTGCGACTACAGAGTGAATTCCAGGTCAGCCTGGGCTAGAGTGAGACCCTACCTTGAAAAACCAAAAGAAAAAAAAAAGTATGAAACAGAATATGCCAAACCATGTTTTATAGTACTTTGAGAAAGGATCATCTGCCCATTATACTAAAGCCTGCTAGTGCTTCAGAATGGCTTGGTGGGCTTGTTTAGTTTTCCTGTATGGCAGAGAGAGGAAATATGAGGGAACGGATACACACGGGTGCACCAGGGCCCCTTGCCACTGCTGCTCCTGCCTGCCGCTTTGTGCATCTGGCTTCATGTGGGTAGACCACATTCAGAATGACAAGTTTTGGGCTGGGGAGATGGCTCAGCAGTTACACACACCTGTTGGGCAAAGCCTGAGGGCCCGGGTTTGATTCCCCAGCACCCACAGAAAGCCAGGTGCATCTGGAGTTGGTACTAGCAAGAGAACCTGGTGTGCCCATGTATTCATTCACTCTCCCCATCACCTGTGCAAATAAAACTGTTAGAAAGTTTTTAAGGGCTGGAGGGATGGCTTAGCGGCTACGGCACTTGCCTGCAAAGCCAAAGGACCCAGATTCGATTTCCCCAGGACCCATGTAAGCCAGATGCGCAAGTGGCACACGCATCTGGAATTTGTTTGCAATGGCTAGAGGCCCTGGCGCGCCCATTCTCTCTGTCTCTCTGTCTTAATAAATAAAAAAGGTTTTAAGGGCTGGGGAGATGGCTTAGCGGTTAAGTGCTTGCCTGTGAAGCCTAAGGACCCCGGTTCGAGGCTTGATTCCCCAGGACCCACGTAAGCCAGATGCACAAGGGGGCGCACGCATCTGGAGTTCATTTGCAGTGGCTAGAAGCCCTGGCGTGCCCACCCTCCTCTCTCTGTCTCCCTGTCTGTCACTCTCAAATAAATAAATAAAAATAATTTTAAAAAAGGCTTTAAAAAATTGAAAAAGTTTTTTTTTTTTTTTTTAATGTCAACTTTCTGTTTCCTTTCTACCACTGAAGGGACAGGAGTCTCTGTCACTGATATAGTATAGTGTCCCAGGGTGCTGTGACCCTGGTGTTCAGGTCTTTAGGGACCAGAGATCTACCAATCCCTCATTAGTAGGGAGATGCGACCTGGAAGTCAATGTAAGAATTCAAGTCCTAACTCCTAGTTTACTTTTTGTTTTGTTTTGTTTTATTTGAGAGCAACAGAGAGGAAGAGGCAGAGAGAGAGAGAGAGAGAGAGAGAGAGAGAGAGAAAGGGCGTGCGCCAGAGCCTCTAACCACTGCAAATGAACTCCAGATGTGTGCGCCCCCTTGTGCATCTGGCTAACGTGGGTCCCGGGCAGTCGAGCCTCGAACCGGGGTCCTTAGGCTTCACAGGCAAGAGCTTAACCGCTAAGCCATCTCTCCAGCCCCTAGTTGACTATTCTTTCTTTGAGTTTTAGACTGTGTGTGTAGGCCAGAGGCTGACCTCCAGTGTCTTCCTCTGTCACTTCTCTTACCTTATTGAGACGTGGTCTCTTGCTGACCTTATAGCCAGCCAGTGAGCCCCGGGAACTCCCGTCTCTGTCTGGGAGTACTGGTGCACACCATTATGCATTTTGCCTATGGGTTTTGGGAATCTGAACTCAGGTCCAAGTACCTGACTCGCCTGCCAGGCCCCATTTTCTCTCTTTCAAAGCAGGGTCTCAAGTGGCCCAAGAGGACCTAGAACTTACTGTGTCGCTAGGATATTCTCCAACTTCTGAAACTCCTGCCTCTACCTCCCAAGTGCTGGCATTGCAGGTTATGGGCCACCACAGTTATGCTTTTGACATATATAAGACAAAAGTGTCTTCACAGACTTTAAAGAAAAAAATTATTTGTAAGGTGAGAGACAGACAGAATGGATGTCCCAGGGTCACTAGCTAGTACAAATGAACTCCAGATGCATACATCACTTTGTGCATCTAGAGTTCATCTGCAGTGGCTACAGACCCTGATGTGCCCGTTCTCTCTCAAATAAACTTTAAAAAATGTGTATCAGGGCTGGAGAGATGGCTTAGTGGTTAAGTGCTTGCCTGTGAAGCCTAAGGACACTGGTTCGAGGCTTGATTCCCCAGTTCCCACATAAACCAGATGCACAAGGTGGCACATGCATCTGGAGTTCATCTGCAGTTGCTGGAGGCCCTGGTGTGTCCATTCTCTCTCTCTCTGCGCTTCTTTCTCTGTCTCAAATAAATAAATAATTTTTTTAAAAGTATATATTAGTCAGTAATTATACTTAGTGCAAAAATATACTGGAGGGCTGGAGAGAGGGCTTAGCAGGTAAGGCATTTGTCTGCAAAGCCTAAGGACCCAGGTTCAACTCTCCAGATCTCGTGTAAGAAAGACGCACAAAGGTGAGGCAAGCACAAGGTTGCATTCACATGCCCATTAGGTGGCCAAGGGCCAGGCTTCAATTGCAGTGGCTGAGGACCTGGTGCACCGATTCTCTCTTTTTTTTTTTTTGTTCAGTTTTATTTATTTATTTGAGAGTGACAGAGAGAGGAAGAGGCAGATAGAGAGAAAGAGACAGAATGGGCGTGCCAGGGCTTCCAGCCACTGCATATGAACTCCAGACGCGTGCACCCTCTTGTGCATCTGGCTAACGTGGGTCCTGGAGAATCAAGCCTCGAACCGGGGTCCTTAGGCTTCACAGGCAAGCGCTTAACCACTAAGCCATCTCTCCAGCCCCCGATTCTCTTTTTTAAAAAAATGTAAGGTTTCATTTTTTACTCTATATTTTCATGAATAAGCTTTTATTAGGTGCACAAGTTTTATGAACGTATTTATGAGATTAATGGATGTGGTGGTTTGATTCAGGTGTCCCTCAAAAACTTAGGTGTTCCAAATGCTGGGTTCCCAGCTGATGGACATTTGTGAATCAACGCTGCCTGGAGGGAGTGTATTGTTGGGGGCGGGCTTATGGGTGTTACAGCCAGCTCCACTTAGCCAGTGTTTGGCACACTCTCCTGTTGCTATTGTCCAACTAATGTTGGCCAGGGGGTGATGTCCACCCTCTGCTCATGCCATCGTTTTCCCTGGCATCATGGAGCTTCCCCCCTCGAGCCTGTAAGCCAAAATAGACCTCTTTTCCCACAAGCTGCTCTTGGTCAGGTGATTTCTACCAGCAATGTGAACCTAGTCAGGTAAAGTGGTACCGAGGAGTGGGATTGCTGCTAGACACCTGCCTGTATGGCTTTGGCCTTTTGGAGCTGATTTTCATGAGGAATGTGGAAGGATTTGAAACCGTTGCCTAAGAGAAGCCTTGCAGCACTGTAAGTACAGCTTGATGGACTATTCTGGTCAGAGTTGAAAGACCTGAATGCAGTAAGAACTATGGACTGTGAGGTTTGGCTTATGAGGCTGAAACAGAGCTTTGCTTGGACTGGGCTAGCAGTTTGTGTGAGGTTTGCTATTATGTCCATGTCCTGAGAAGTTGTGTAGGGTTGCTTTGCATAGGAATGGACTGGTGTGAGCAGAGGGATATGGCAGAGAAAGAAAGATCTTTGGGCCTAAACTGTTGCCTGTTCACCTGCTAATTGTTTGAGAGATTACAATCTTTCAGATTGGGCCAGCTGACCTGCACTGGGGCAACAGAAAGAATGTAGACACTTAGCTGGGCATGGTGGAGCATGCCTTTAATCCCAACACTCAGGAGGCAGAGTTAGGAGGATCACTGTCTACCCTGAGTGAATTCCAGGTCAGCCTGAACTAGAGTGAAATCCTACTTCAGAAAACCAAAAAAAAAAAAAAAAAAAAAAAAAAAAAAAAACCCTTTTGAAGGGCCTGAGTGCTCAAGGAGTGTCCTGTTCTTCAAAGCCTGCTTTATCCCCCCCCCCATTAACAAATTGGCACCCTACCTGGTATTGTGGAGTATAAGAAATGCAGGAAAGAGGGTCATTGAATTTGCAACACGGTCTTGTGTTGTGGAAATGGCCATGGGCAGTGTGAAGCAGGTTTGCTGGATGCCTGCATGGAGACCCCACGGGGCCATGAGGATGAACCGTGGCTTGCAGAGACCCAGTGGAGATGCCAGGGCTGCGAGATGGCTGCCAAGCAGAGCTGCTGGCCCGATGAAGCCAGGACTGTGAGTAGCCTAGCTGGAGGGGCAGAATTGGAATGCCAGAGACTTGCTGTTGGTTAGAATTACCGGACTTGGGACTGGCTAGAGTTGTTGGACTTGAAGCTACAGTTTGATGTTTGCTCTGGTTGTTTTAAATCTTGTATTGGTTGAATGTGTCTTTGCTATGCCTAATGCCATCTTTTGCAGTGTGAATGTTTATTCTGTGCCATTATAGGTTTTTTGAGGTTATTTTTTGGTATTATGGCTCAGTTAAAAGATCTTGGACTATGGGGATGTATGAACATCACTGGAATTGATAAAAGCTACAGGGAATTTTAAAGCTGGATGAATGCATTGCATTTTATATCACATATGGCTATCAGTTTATGGGGGACAGGTGAGGATTGTGGTGGTTTGAGTTAGGCGTCCCCCGTAAATTTAGGTGTTCTGAATGATAGTTTCCCAGCTTATGGAGATTTGGGAATTAACGCTGCCTGGAGGGAGTGTATAACTGGGGGGCGGGCTTATGGGTGTTGCAGCCATAAGCCAGTGTTTGGCACACTCTCCTGTTGCTGTTGTCCACCTTATGTTGGCCAGGGGGTGATGTCCACCCTCTGCCCATACCATCATTTTACCTGCCATCGTGGAGCTTCCCCTTGAGCCTATAAGCCAAAATAATCCTCTTTTTCCCACAAGCTGCAATGTGAACCTGACTGTAACAATGGGTGATTCTAATTTATTTTATGTTTTTAAATTTATTAGAGAGAGAAAAAATAGGCATGCTAGGGCCTCCAGCTACTGCAAATGAACTCCAGACACATGCACTACTTTGTGCATCTGGCTTACATGGGTCCTGGGGAATTGAGCTGAGGTCCTTTGGCTTTGCAGGCAAATGCCTTAACTGCTAAGCCATCTCTCCAGCCAAGATTCTGTTAAGTCTTTTAACGGCAGGCCAGACTAAGAAATGACTGCTATTCTGAATGTGGTGGCTCACACTTGTAATCCCAGCATAGAGAAACTGAAGCAGAAGACTGTCCATCACAAAGTTAAATCCTCCCCGGGTAACATAGCGAGTTTTAGGTCCCCTGAAATACAGATTGAGGTTTAGCTAGGCGTGGTGGCGCACGCCTTTTAATACCAGCACTTGGGATGCAGAGGTAGGAGGATCGCTGTGAGTTTGAGGCTACCTTGAGACTACACAGAGAATTCCAGGCTAGCCTGGGTTAAAGCAAAACCCTGTCTCAAAAAAAAAAAAAAAAGATGTACGCTCTATCTCAAGAAAAGAAAAGGGCTGGAGAGATAACTTAGTGGTTAGGACACATGCCTGTGAAGCCTAAGGATGCAGATTCAATTCCCCACAACCCATGAAAGTCAGATGCACAAGGTGGTGCATGAATCGAGTTCATTTGCAGTGGCTAGACAGCATGGTGCACCCATTTTCTCTCTTACACACAAGCAAATAAGTAAAAAGATGGGCTGGTCATGGTGGTATACACCCTTAATCCCAGACATAGAGAGGTAGGTGGATCACACTGAGTATGAGGTCATCCTAAGATGATATAATGAATTCCAAGTCAGCCTGGGCTAGAATGAGATATTACCTCAAAAAAAGGAAAAAAGAAAAAGAGGGCTACAGTGATGGCTTAGCATTTAAGGCACTTGTCTGTGAAGCCTAAGGACTCAGGTTCAATTCCCCAATACCCACATAAGCCAGATGCACAAGGTGCAACATGCACCTGGAGTTCATTAGCAGTGGCTACAGGCCCTGGCATGCCCATTCTCTCTCCACCTGCCTCTATAAATAGATAGATAGATGAAAGAAAAGATGCTGGGCCTTTAATCCCAGCACTCAGGAGGCAGAGGTAGGAGGATCGCTGTGAGTTCAAGTCCACCCTGAGACTACATAGTGAATTCCAGGTCAGCCTGGGCTAGAGTGAGACCCTACCTCGAAAATAAATAAATAAATAAATAAATAGATAATAAAAGATGGACTAGGGAGATGGGCTCAGTGGTTAAAGGCGTTTACCTGCAAATCCTGCTGGACTGGGCTTCAATTCCCCAGCACCCATGTAAAGCTAGACACACAGAGAGTCAGATGTGTCTGGAGTTTGCAGCAGCAAGAGGCCCTGGCATGCCCATTCCCAATGTCTCTCAAGTGAAGAGAATTATTTTTTAAAAACCAGTTGTATTGGGGTGGGGCACTGGCTGGCTGGTGATGGCACAGAGGTTAAGGCACTTACCTGCAAATCCTGAGGATCTGGGTTCAATTCCTCAGGACCCATGTAAAGCCAGATGCACAAGGTGACACATGAGTCTGGAGTTCATTTGCAGTGGCAGGAGGACCTGGTGTGCCCATTCTTTCTCTCTCCACTTGCTCACAAATAAATAAATATGGATGGAGAGATGGCTTAGGGGTGGTTAAGGTGCTTGACTGCAAAGCGAAAGGTCCCGGTTTTGATTCACTAGTACCCACACACATCAGTGCATGCGTCTAGAGTTCATCTGAAGGAGATGAAGGGTCTGGTGCACCTGTTCTGATTGTCTCTCTCTCTGAAATAGTATTTTTTTTTAAATGACTGTACCTATTATTTTGTACTTACAGGTAAACTACTTGGGGGAGGGCAGCGGGCAGTACTGGGTATTGTACTGGGCCTCAAAAGAGGTAGGCAGGTGCTCTACTACTGAACTATATCCCCACCCCATAAACAAAGTATTTATATTTGAATTATACCTAAGAAATCTAACCGGTTTCATTGAGTCTCCAGGCTGCAGGCAGCTCTGCTGTCAACACCTTGTCAAATCCTCATGAAGCCAAAAGTGTGCGTTTATGAATATGTGCTCTTCTGTGGGAGGACAGCTGACAGTGTGTGTGTGGAGCCCGATGTCTGCTCTTCTGTGGGGTCTGTGTTTGATGTCACAGGTAGAGGACACCCTACTGTGTGTGTGGGGGGGGGTTGGGGCTGGGGTGAATCTTCTAAATGATTTTAGAGATTCGCTATGAAGAACACTAAGGAACTGAAACACTAGTATCTAAGGTATTTCGATTGTTGAGTTTTGCATTTAAAAGGAAACAATTCCTCATCTTTTTTTTTTCTCCCTCGTTAAGTCTTTTCAGGCATTTCAAATCCTACAACCAAGCTTGAGCACACCTTGCCAGTTTGTAAACAGGCTTTATAAATTATTTATAAATTTTAATGCTATCAATTTTGTAAGCATATGACTAGAATATATTAAACACCAAGCAGTAAAAATAATAATTCCTAAAGGTATTTATATGTACAAAATTAAAAGTAACTAAATTTACACATGCCATTTTTCAATGGATATATTGGGAAATATTCTCATGTAATCAACTCTAACTTTAGCCCTTCAGAGCTGGGTTACAGCTTTATTTAACAACTTTGGACGGGGTGTGTGCAGAGCCCAGGTGAGAACAGGAAGCGCCCACAAGTACTCCATTCAGCGTGTCATAAATGCTTAACTGCGACGTGGACAGGAAAAGGTCTTTTACCAATTTTGCAAGTGTAGAGGGTAGAAAGGGAAGTTTCCATAACAATAATGCCTGATGACAGACATCATATCTACGTAGAAAACACAAGGGAATTACCCCTGAAAGTATTGCACAACTTCAGCTCTTTCCTCCAGATTTTCTTTATGTAATTAGGTGGATATAAATTAATTAATGAACAGAAATTAAGCAAGGTATACACATGAAACAATTTAATAGAACCTGATAGTCTAATTTGTTTCAATTCTTCTTAAATCCATCTTTAAGTCTCCATCGTGGGGCTCATCAGGAAATTAAGCAGCATGTGAAGTGTCGAGTCAATTATTCAACTCAATATAAAATAAAACCCACTTCTATGTTCAGTGGAGATTGCTTCGCCTTCTGCTAATGATTTTTAACTATACTATCACTGAGCTGAACCAATAAAACCTCTTTGAGGATATAAGGGAAAATAAACACCTGCCCAGTGGATAAAACATTATTACTACATCTTCATTAGACCATCGCCACCTCTCAACACTTCAGAAGCTTAAAGACTTAGAGGGCTCTTACAGAAATCGCAAGAAAAACAAAAAAGAAAACGTCCTTTTTTGAAATCACAACTATGAAGTTATGTGGTGATACAAATTCTGCTGCCCGTGTGTAAGGCATGAGCCACGTTTGCCTGTATTCGTTCAGTCACCTCACAGGACTTCACAGATGCCTCTCCAAGAACCAGAGACCGAGACATGTTCCTGTAACTTCAATGGCCTCGGCTCCACAGTAACGAGAGGCCAGCAGCCTTCTGCTACGGTTCAAGACACCAGGGAAAGAGGTCACGGGAAAGAATCAAAATTACTCTAACCGAGAAGCTACTCCTTGCTGAGTTCCACCATGGTGCCACCTTCATTTCTACATAAGCACGGTAGTGTAATTTGAGCTCAATAAATCACATTCTTAATATTTAAATTTTATCTTGACTTTCAATTATCACCATATTAACCAAAAGAATAAGATAAAATACATAAGGAAAGGGTAACATGAAACCCACTTTGCTGGAGTTGGTTTCCTGACACATTAACTGATTTTTTTTTTAATAGAAAGGGATATAGTGCATCTCAGTTTGCTTACAAGCTAGGAGATCACTTTGAATTCTGCATTTCCTAACTGCAAACAGAATATAGCACTCACAACAGGTTATAAATAAACTGGTTGTCAAGCATAGAGCCAGCCCCAACGATAATAATACACTATCTAAAAAGACCTAAGGCAATGAATTCCATTTCCAATGGAAAAAAAGAACTGTGCAAACAAGCTTAAAACTACTTTTTTTGTGCCAGTGTTATAAAATGTAGCGTTTAATAAAACCTTGACCCAAATGCCGGTAACTTCAGAAAAGAATTTAGGTGGAAGAGAGAAGAAACTTATCTCATTTAGGAAAAAATAACAACTACTTTTTTTTTTTCCTAATCTTCAACATACACAATTTCAACATAGACAGCTGCTGTAACACTTTGCACAATTCCTATGTACTGGAGCAATAACAAGATCTAAACACAATTATATTTTAAACACTGGGTCAAGGCTTTACATAAAAATATCATCCTCCTTTCCCCCCAAAGTTTCTAAAACCTTACATACTTTCCTCGACATCTGCAGCCGTCCAGGAACTCGTGGGAAGCTTCTGTCATGATCTTAGCTCCTAATCCCTGCTCCTTGGGCTCAGTGACAAAAGATCAAAACCACCCCAAGCGATGGTTCACTTCAGGTCAGACGAGAGGCCCTGGCTCAGTTAGTCTCATAGGAGGAAAGCAGGGCTGCATCCACCGGCTCCATGCAGGAGGGACACGTGAAGGACCTCATCAACCAGTCGTCTATGCAGTCCAGGTGGTAGATGTGCATGCACGGCAGGAACCGGATCGGGTCTCCGTAGACAAAGTCCATCATGCAGATCACACACCTGGGGGAGAAACCCAGGCATTCTCACACCAGTGGCCTATCCAGAATCGTCCTCAAAATCCCACTGCAAACCAGTGTGACCCATCACCAAATCATGCACACTGAATTTTTCCTAGTAAGCACTGATCCATTCATAGTCTCCGATTTTGATTGCCTGGGACTTTGCAAGGTTTAACAGCAATCAACAGCGGTGTAGAGAGATGGCTCAGTGGTTAACGCACTTGCCTGCAAAGCCTAATGACCTGGGTTTTCAATTCCCCAGTACCCATGTGAAGCCAGATGCACAAAGTGGCACATGCATCTAGCATTGGTTTGCAGCAGCTGGAGGCCCTGGTGTGCCCATTCTCTCTCTGCAAATAGATAATTAAAAAAAAAAAAAAAAAAGAGTTTGAGGCCGGCCTGGGGAGATAGAGTGAGTTCCAGGTCAGCATAGGCTACAGGGAGACTTTACATTAAAAACAACAACAACAAAAAAACCTGGATGTGGTGGCACATGCCTTTAATCCCAGCACTCAGGTGGCGGAGGTAGGAGGATCGCCATGCGTTCAAGGCCACTCTAAGACTATATACTGAATTCCAGGTCAGCCTGAGCTAGAGTGAGATCTTACCTCAAAAAAAAAAAAAAAAAAAAAATCAGCTGGGTGTGTTGGCGCACGACTTTAATCCCAGCACTCAGGAGGCAGAGGATCACCCTGAGTTCGAGGCCACCCTGAGACTACATAGTGAATTCCAGGTCAGCCTGAGCTAGAGTGAGACCCTACCTCGAAAAACAGAACCATCTACAGAAGAATATGGCGCTTTAGGTACGTTAAAACCATCAGTTTGATCAACTTTGTTTCTCTGCATTGAGTTTTCAATGTAATCTAAGTAATACAGTTATTTTAGCAGCTACATGTGAAAAACAAAACCATTAATTTCAGTCTACTCACATGGCTGCTGTAAGTAAAAACTGTCTTTTCATTAACCCAATTTCAAATCTATTGCACTGTTCTGTGGGTTCAAGAAGGAACCCAGTTTTGCCGTGGTACAAAGGTCAGTGCTCCAGCCACTGTGCTCTGAAGTACTACAGGTCAAGTAAACATTAACAGTAAATTCGATTATATCTGTGTCAATGAGGTCACTGTCAATTTAGCAGAATGGCTACCCTAATTGAAAATTATCAAAGACAATGATGAGTCCTAGGGAGAAAACTCACCACAGAAAACGTTTATCTTCAATTATTAAGAATTAATAAAATTGCCCGGGCGTGGTGGAGCACGCCTTTAATCCCAGCACTCAGGAGGCAGAGGTAGGAGGGTCACCATGTGTTCGAAGCCACCCTAAGGCTACATAGTGAATTTCAGGTCAGTCTGAGCTAGAGTGAGATACTGTCTTGAAAAACCAAAAAAAAAAAAAAAAATTCTTGGGCTGTAGAGATGGCGCAGCAGTTTATGCACTTCCTTCCAAAACCCTGATGTCTTGAGATTTCCCCAGTACTCACATACAGCCAGATGCACAAAGTGGTGCATGCAGCAACTCAAGGCTCTGCTGCACCCATACTCTTGTCTCTGTGTGTGTGTCTATCTCCCTGTTTGCAAATAAATAAATGAAAATATTTTTCACAAGATTTCTTTCACTAAAAACCTGTAAGAATCTTTAAAAACAAATTTTATTTATTTGCAAAGAAATAGCTGTGTGAGCAAGTGAGCAAGAAAATAGGTGTGCACTTGGGTCTTTTGCCACTGCAAACAAACCTCTGATGCACACACTTCTTTGTGCATCTAGTTCTACATGAGTTCTGGGGAACAGGCAGCCAGGCTTGGAAAGCAAGTACCTTTAACCGCTGAGCCATCTCTCCAGACCCCCTTAAGAATGTATTTTAATTATTTTTGTTTTTTTTGAATCTTTTCCTTTATTTATGAGAGAGAGAGAATATGAATGAGAGTGGATGCACCAGGCTAGTGCATCTGTCTTATTTGGGTCCTGGGGAATTGGTTTTTTCTTTTGTTTGTGGGGGGGGGGGGGTTGAGATAGGGTCTCACTCTAGCCCAGGCTAACCTGGAACTCACTATAGTCTCAGGGTGACCTTGAACTCATGGCGATCCTCCTACCTCTGCCTCCCAGCTGCTGGGATTAAAGATGTGGGCAACCATGCCCAGCTGGTCCTAGGGAATTGAACCTGGGTCCTTTGGCTTTGCAGGCAATAACCTTAACCGCTAAGCCAGCTCTCCAGCCCCCTTATGCATCTGGAATTCATTTGCAGTGGCTCCAGGCCCTGGTACACCCATTCTCCATCCCCTCCCCCATCTGCCTCTTTCTCTCTCTTTCAAATAAACAAATACTTTTAAGAAGAAAACATCTGCCGGGAGCTGGAGATGGCTTAGCAGTTAAGGAGCTTGTCTGCAAAGCCGAAGGATCCACATAAGCCAGATGCACAAGGTGGCACACACCTGTCTGGAGTTCAACTGAAGTGGCTGGAAGCCCTGGCATGCCAATTCCCCCCCCAGTCATAAAAAATAAAATTAAAATTAAAAATATCTGCTGATAGAGGACCCATATGTAAGTCTGGGCAGCTGCAGCCACCTGATCTTCGACAAAAATACTCACTGGAGAAAACAGCCTCTTCAACAAAATGTGCTGGGAAAACTGGATAGCTATAGCTGTAAGGATGAAAATAGATCCTTACCTCTCTCCATGCACAAGAATTAAGTCCAAATGGATCAAAGAACTTAATATCAGACCTGAAGCTGCTAGAGGAAAAAGCAGGGGAAACCCTTCAACACACTGGCATAGACAAAGACTTTCTGAATATGACCCCAGCAGCTCAGAACACACAACCACTGATCAGCCTATGGGACCTCATGCAATTACATGGACACTGAATAGAGCAAAGAGACAACCTATAGAATGGTTTGAAAAATCTCTACCAACTAAACATCTGACAGAGGATTAATATCCAGGATATAAAGAGAACTCAAACAACTAAATAAGAAATCAAAACAACCCAAGTACAAAATGAGCTATGGGGGCTGGAAAGATGGCTTAGTGGTTAAGCACTTGCCTGTGAAGCCTAAGGATCCAATTCGAGGCTCGATTCTCCAGGACCCACGTAAACCAGATGCACAAGGGGGCATGCGCATCTGGAGTTCATTTGCACTGGCTGGAGGCCCTGGTGTACCCATTCTCACTCTGCCTCTTTATCTGCCTGTCACTCTCAAATAAACAAACAAATAATTTTTTTTTTAAATGAGCTATGAAACTAAAGAGTTCTCAAAAGAAGAAATATAGATGGCATATAAACATCTAAAAAAAGTTCCACATCCTTAGGATCAGGGAAATGCAAATTAGAACTATTTTGAGATTCCATCTCATTCCTGTCAGAATGACATATCAAGAAATCAAATGACAATAAATGCTGGTTGGAATTGGTGGGAATGCAATCTGGTCCAGCCACTGTGGAGGTTCCTGAGACAGCTAAAAATAGTTTCACCCTATGACTCAGCTATAACATTCCTAGGCATATATCCTAAGGACTCGTCTCACTACCTTAGAGATTCTTGCTCAACCATGTTTATTACTGCTCTATTCACAATAGCTAGGAAATGGAACCAGCCTAGATATCCCTTAACTGATGAGTGGATAATGAAGATGTGGTAAATCTATACAATAGAGTTGTATTTAGTGGTAAAGAAAAATGATATTATGAAATCTGCAGGGAAATGGATGGACCTGGAAAGGATTATACTAAGTGAGGTAACTCAGGTCCAGAAAGCCAATGTCGCATGTTTTCTCTCATATGTGGAGCCTAGCTACAAATGATTTGGACTTGTATATGAGTTGGAATAAAACTGGGAAGCAGAGGCCAGTAAACTAGAAAGGGGCTACAAGGGAGGGGAGGACTTAAGGGGATGGCATTGTATATGTGTAAGAAGAAAAAGATTTCTGGTTGTAGAAAGGCAATGTGAGCTCCAGGAAAGAAACGGAGTAAAGGAAGAGTGGAGGGAGGGTTAATCAACATCTAACAGGGTATGAATATGGAAACCTACTTTTTTGGACAATGGCACACCCAGAAGCCACATTTTCTGTTAGCAGAAAATTTTCAGTGCCAGGGATGGGAGACCTTCCATTGAGTTGTTGGCCAGGGAGGTCCCTGATGCCCCCAAAACATTACAAACCATTGTCAGAGGCTCTTGATTTCCCACCAGAAATAGATGGCAAGAGTCTATTGTTGAAGACTCCACATACTTGGGCTGCAAGGCCACTGAGAAATCCTGCTGGAGCTGAGCTGAAAACCTCCTTCATGTAGACCAGCTGACAGAAAGCTGGAAAAAGCCAGTCTGCGTGCAGTTCCATGGGAGAGAGAGAAGTCAACAGTGAAGATACTCCACAGTGGACACTACCAGCCTTAAGTTTGGCCAGGCAGACCAACTGAGCCAACAGGTGCAATAGTGGCACATCTGTTATGGGGGAAGACAACCATTCTCTAATTAGACTGGAGGCCCACTCCATGGGAGGGACTACATCCCTGATACTGAAAATTTATGACGGGTAAGTCATGAGCCCTAAGTGTGTAACACCTGCTGCTGTCTGGCTAAATGTATATACTATGCTCACCAAACTGCCTGGTAAGCACTTCTGTAAATGTTCATACTCGTACATTAATGCTATTCTCACTTTTGGCTAGAGAACCTTCTCTTTTCAGATGGCAGTGACCTTGGGATGACTCAGAAGGCACCATGGTGCTGAGAAGTAGTGACAGAGGAGCGACCAGTACTACAATATCTCTATCACAACTTCCAAGGCTCAAGGTCCATTGAAGAAGAGGTGGTGGAGAGAACGTAAGAGCCAAAGGAAGGGTGGAACTCCTTACAATGCACTCTTCCAGACACAAAATGGCCTGGATATGCATGACCTTGCAGTGCCTACACTAAGCCATCGTAATAGGAGGAAAAGATGATGACATCAAAATAAAAGACTGATTGAGAGGGAGAGGGAATATGACCAAGAGTGGAGTTGTAAGGGGAAAGTGAAGGGGGAGAATAAACATGGTTTATTTGTCTATAATTATGGAAGTTGTCAATAATAAAAAAAATTGAGAGCCGGGTGTGGTGGCGCACGCCTTTAATCCCAGCACTCAGGAGGCAGAGGTAGGAGGATCGCCGTGAGTTCAAGGCTACCCTGAGACTACACAAGTGCATTCCAGGTCAGCCATGCTAGAGCAAGATCCTACCTCGAAAAAAGCAAATATATGTATTATATACACACACCTACCTACCTACCTGCTGGGTGTGGTGGCACATGTTTTTAATTCCAGCGGTAGAGAGGCAGAGGTTGGAGGATTGCTGTGAGACCCTACCTCAAAAAAAAAAGGGCTGGAGAAGTGGCTTAGCAGTTAAGGCGTTTGCCTGCAAAGCCAAAGGACCCTGGTTTGATTCCCCAGGACCCACATAAGCCAGATGCACAAGGGGGCGCATGCGTCTGGAGTTTGTTTGCAATGGCTGGAGGGCCTGGTGCACCCATTCTCTCTCTCAAATAAATAAATAAAATATATTAAAACAAACAAAATTCATGGGGTTGGAGAGATGGCTCAGTAATTAAGGCACCTGCTTGCAAAGCCTGAAGGTCCAGGTTCAATTTCCTAGTGCCCATGTAAAATCAGATGCACTAGGTGGCGTGTGTCTCTGCAGTTTGTTTAGAGGCAAAAAGGCCCTGGCGCACTCATGCTTTCTCTTCCCCTCCTTCTCTTACAAATAAATATATTATACACACATTATTTATTGTGTGTGTGTGTGTATATATATATATATATATATATATATATATATATACACACACACTCCCCCTAGGTAGGGTTTCCCTATAACCCAGGCTGACCTGGAATTCACTATGAAGTCTCAGGGTGGCTTCAAACTCATAGCAATTCTCCTACCTCGGCCTTCCAGCTTCTGGGATTAAATGTGTGTTTTAAACTAAGAATTCAGCCAGGCGTGGTGGTGCGCGCCTTTAATCCCAGCACTCAGGAGGCCGAGGTAGGAGAATTGCCATGAAAAACCAAACAATAAAAAGGATTCCAGGCTGAAAACATGGCTTAGAGGTTAAGTCACTTGCCTATAAAGGTTAACCACCCAAATTCAATTCCCCAGCACTCATGTAAAGCCAGATGCACAAAGTGATGCATGCATCTGGAGTTCATTTGCACTGTCTGGAGGCCCTGACGATCTCATTTTTTCTTTCTTTCTTCTCTCCCTCTCTCTGTGCTTGCAAATAAGTGAATAAAATAAAGTAAGAATTCCTAGCCAGGTGTGGTGGCATACATCTTTAATCCCAGCATTTAGGAGACAGATGTAGCAGGATTGCCCTGAGTTTGAAGCCATCCTGAGAATACATAGTGAATTCCAAGTGAACCTGGGCTAGAGCGAGACCTTACCTCAAAACCTCCCAAAAAAATAAAGAATTCCTGCATCAGCCAGGCGTGGTGGCACATGTCTTTAGTCCTAGCACTGGGGAGGCAGAGGTAGGAGGACGGCCATGAGTTCAAGGCCACCCTGAGACTACATAGTGAATTCCAGGTCTGCCTGTGCTACAGCAAGACCGTAACTCAACCCTCTGGTACACCCCAAAAAGAATTCCTGTATCATATTTACTTAACTCTTAATAAAAAAAAAAAAAAACTTGGCCTCTCTACTGTTGGACAATTATTCACTTTCATTTTCACCCCCTAAGTAAGTCTGCACTAAATATTTTATGCTAAGCTTCAGTGGGGGAATGTACTCCTAGCACTATTACCCCAAAGGATATGGCTTCTACCTTCAAGGGCTTAAATCTTTGACATATTGCAAACTACTCTGCAAAAAAAAAAGTTAAAGCCACCAGAAATGTTGGTCCCCTGTTCACACACATAGGTGAGTGCTTTAAATTACTATTAACTGTCATCAGATGGACAAGCAGTACTGGTCAGAATTCACACCATCCTTTGTTAGCTTTTTAAATCTTAAGCTTTGTCCTTATTACTATATTTAACTGAAGCTTTCCAATATAGTAAGTATCCTTGGCTCCCTTCAATACAGGAGAAAAGGCAAACTTGTCAGAAGGTAGCGTCTGGGGCTAGAGACACAGCTCAGCCTAGCAGGCACAAGGCCCTGGTCCCCATCCCCCGCGCGATAGAACGTGACCCCTAGAAAGTATACATTCGGAAAAACTTACTCTCGGATCTTCTTTTCTGACCCATCTCTTCCAGGGTCGTAGACGCCTTTAGGCAGGTGCTGGATAAGGCCTATTCTCTGAGCTATTCTAATCTGCTCCTCTTCAGTCAGCTGAGTTGCTAGCCGAGTCTGGCTAGGTGTTGGATGATAGACTGGAACTGGGACTTGTTCCTAAAGGTGAAAAGTGGAGGAAAAATGGATCATTTCAAAACCCATTCCCGGGGGCGGGGGGAGGCTATTTATTTATTTATGGACCTATGTATTCATTTAAATTTTGGCTGGAAATGGTAGGGAAGGGAGCCGTGAGAAGAGAAACCGAGGCTGGCTAAGTGTGCAGAAGTGCAATTTTATCTCACTCTGCCTTAACTCAGATCCTGAAACACACGCACTCAAGTCTATGAGCGACTTGGAAAGGGCGTCAGCACAGGCTTCACTGAAAAGCAGACCTGAAACGTAAGCAGAACCACGTCCTCCCGTGAAGACCACGGAATCCAGCTCCGTCCACGACAAGCATGAGCAGATGTGTCATGGGAAAAGCACTTGGGCCGGACTTGTTAATTAATAGTCTCTAAGCTCCAGCATTCAATGCTTCCTTTAGAACTGGCTATTAAGCATGGCCTGCTGATGCAGGCTGATAATCCTAGCTGAGGCAGGAGGATCTCGAGTTTGTAACCAGCTAGGGCTACGTAATGAGCTCCAGATGAAACCCTTTCTTGTGCGAGTGCACGCACACACACCCAGACATTATAAACATACTTCTCATATAGACAATAACCCTAAAATTCATTTCTTATTGAAAGAGAGGATGCTGTTAAGTATGTGAAATTCTAGTTTAAAGAAATGTGTTGAGGCTGAAGAGATGGCTTAGCGGTCAAGGCGCTTGCCTGCAAAGCCTAAGGACCCAGGTTCGATTTTTTGAGGCAGGCTGACCTGGAATTCACTGTGTAGTCTCAGGCTGCCCTTGAACCCACAGCGATCCTCCTACCTCTGCCTCCCGAGTGCTGGGATTAAAGGCGTGCGCCGCCACGCCCGGCTATGTGACCTTTTTTGCTGGCTGTGGTGGTGCATACTTGTTATCTCAGCACTCAATCCATACTATGCTGAAATAAGCATTCTTAGGAATTGGTTACAATATCAATTGGTGACCACATTTGTAATCCTTGTACTTGGGAGGTCTGCAACCAGACAGGGTTACATATGACCGTCTCAAAGACGCTTCCCTCCCCACCCATAAATATATCATTACTTAGTTTAGGACAGAAAAGTTAGAGGGCCTTGACTGTCTGAGCAGAAAAGGGCAAACCAAATGTGAGGCTAGCAAGACAGCACTGGGGTATTAAAGACACACTTTGCAAAGTAAAACAAACAAACAATAAGCATGCCTTTAATACCAGCAGAGGCAGGAGGATCGCTGTGAGTTTGAAGCCACCCTGAGACTACATAGTCAATTCCAGGTCAGCCTGGACTAGAGGTGAGACCCTAACTTGAAAAACCAAAAACAAACAAAATAATAAGCCACTTTTTCTTTCAGTCTAGTGGAAACGTTGTATCATACGAAACTAACCGTACACTGGATGGAACATTCCACTGACTTCTTTTTGAGAGTGGGTCTCATGTATCCCAGGCTGCCCTTCGACTTGATGACTTTGAACTTCTGCCTTACTCCACGTACGTATGAGCTACTTCATTCCAGCGTCCCATTCCTTGGCACTACTCTACTGGAAACGGACCCCGGAAGGGTCATGACTTCCTCTGAGTGTGTCCTACCTCTCTACCACACTTCTCGGCTACCTGTCCTGCTACAAAGGCTGCTTCTTTGCCTTCAAGATAATGTGCAGTCATGCGCTGTGCGCCTTGTTATTCTAGCACTGGGCATGTTGAGGCAGAAGGGTTAGTGCAGGTTTGAGGCCAGTTAGGGATACACAGCAAGACCTTGCTTCAAAAAAAAAAAAAAAAAATTAATGGGAGCTTGGTGTGGCGGCACACGCCTTTAATCCCAGCACTCGGAGGGCAGAGGTAGGATCCCTGTGAGTTCAAGGCCACCCTGAGACTACACAGTGAATTCCAGGACAGCCTGGGCTAGAGTGAGATCCTACTTAAAAAAAAAATAGTAATAATGGGCTGGAGAAAAGGCTTAGTGGTTAAGGTGCTTGCCTGTGAAGCCTGAAGACCAGGGTTCAATTCCCCAGTAGGCACGTAGGCCAGATACACATGTTGGCACAAGTGTCCAGAGTTCGTATGCAGTGGCTACAGGACCCAACGTGCCCATTCTCTATCTGCCTCTCTCCTTCTCTGCCTCTTTCTCTCTCTCTCTCAAATAAATGAAAAATAAAAATATTTTTTTAATTTTAAATTAATTTTTTAAAAAATTAATGGGCTGGGACTGGAGAGATGGCTTAGCAGTTAAGCGCTTGCCTGTGAAGCCTAAGGATCCCAGTTAGCCAGATGCACAAGGGGCGCACACGTCTGGAGTTCCTTTGCAGTGGCTGGAGGCCCTGGTGCGCCCATTCTCTCTCTCTCTCTCTGTGCCTCTTTCAAATAAATAAAAATAAAAAAAAATTTTTTTTAAATTAATGGGCTGGAGAGATGACTTAGTGGTTAAGGTGCTTGCTTGCGAAGCCTAAGATCCAGGTTCAATTCTCCAGGTCCCACGTAAGCCAGAAGTACAAGGTGGCGCAGGCATCTGGAGTTTGTTTGCATTGACTAGAGGCCCCAGCAAGCCCATTCTCTCTCTCCTCTGTCTCAAATAAAAATAAATTTTAAAAATTATTTAAAATTTTTAATTAAATACAAATAAAGGTAGAACTAGTTTCATAAAATTATGAAAATTAAGATGTCATAGCTCTTTTATGATTTTATATTTATGTATGTAAGCATGCTGGGCCTTTTGCCACAGCTAAAGAACACCAGACTCTTGGACCACTTTTTGTATCTGGTTTATGTAGGCAGCTTGGGGACTGAACCTGGGCAAGAAGGCTTTGCAAGCAAGTGCCTTAATTACTGAGCTAATTCTCAGCTCCAAGAATTCATAGCTGCTTATTGGCATTTGAAGGGGCTTCGTTAGTTTAAAAGTTAAGAAAATTGGGCTGGAGAGATGGCATAGTAGTTAAGGTAGTTGCCTGCAAAGCCTAAGGACCCCCAGGACCCACGTAAGACCAATGCACAAGGTGTCGCATGCATCTTGAGTTAGTTTGCAGTGGCTGGAGGTCCTGATGCGCCCATTCTCTCTCTTTCTCCAATGAATAGATAAAGTTTTTTTTAAGCTAAGAAAATTAATAAATGCAGGCCTTAAATCTGTCAGAAGTGCCATCGACGGGGCAAATACTTGCCTTTCACAAGAGAAAGAGATGGTTGAATACAAGAACCCAAACTTCACTGGAACAAAACCCCCAGACACCTAGGGTAGCAAAACCTGAACTATTAGTGAACAGCTCCTGGAAGCTCAATGGGGACAAGCCTCAGAGTTAAAAACTTCAGGGGAGGGGCTAATTATGGTAGCTCAGCTCATTCAAGGCCAGCCTGGCTAGAGAGAGAGAGACCCTTCCCAAATAAAACCACCACCACCAAGAGAGTCAGCCACAAAAGATCACACTGATGAGTCAATCAATATACATGCAATGTCCAGAACTGGCAAATCTGTAAGAGAAAGTGGATCTGTGGTTGCCTAAGGCTTTCACAATGGGTGGGAAAATACAGATTGATAATGGTTTGTTTGTTTTTGGGGGTGGTTTGATTCAGGTGTCCCTCATTAACTTAGGTGTTTGGAATGCTAGTCTCCCCAGGTGATGGCAATTGGAAATTAAAGCCTCCTGGAGGGAGTGTGTTGGGGGCGGGCTTGGGGGTGTTATAGCCAGTTTCCCCTTGCCAGTGTTTGGCACACTCTCCTGTTGCTATGGTCCAGCTTATATGTGGGCCAGGAGTTGATGTCCACCCTCTGCTCATGCCATCATTTTCCCCTGCCATCGTGGAGCTTCCCCTCGAGCCTGTAAGCCAAAACAAACCTTCTTCCCACAAGCCGCTCTTGGTTGGGTGATTTCTACCAGCAATGCAAACCTGATTGCAACAGTGCGAAAATATTCTGAAACTGATTGGTAGGCTGAGGAGATGTCCCAACAGTTAAGACACACTTGCTTAAAAAACCTACCAGCCCAGGTTCAATTCCCTAGCACCCACATAAAGACAGCTCAGATGCAAAAAGTCATGAAGCGTCTGGCATTCATCTGTAGAGGCAAGAGACCCTGGCACACCCATAAGGTATGCAACAAAAATATTTTAAAATTAAATGCAAAAAATATATAGATGTAGGGCTGGAGAGATGGCTTAGTGGTTAAGGCACCTGCCTGCAAAGCTGAAGGACCCAGGTTCAATCCCCAGCACCCATGTAAAACCAGATGTATGAGGTGATGCATGCATCTGGAGTTTGGTTTTGTTTGTTTGTTAACTTTTTGGGGTAGGGTCTCACTCTAGCCTAGGCTGACCTGGAATTCACTCTGCAGTCCCAGGCTGATCTCCAACTCACAGTGATCCTCTTACTTCTGCCTACCAAGTGCTGGGATTAAAGGCGTGAGCCACTGTGCCCAGCTTGGAGCTCATTTACAGCAGCTAGAGGCCCTGGCACCCCCATTCTCTCTCAAATAAGTAAATAAAATACTTTTTTTAAAAAATCAAATGTGCCCACGAACACAAAGCACAGGTATAAACCTTAGCTATAAATGATATACAGATAGTACTATAAATACATAGTATAAACCATGCCTGGTGGTGCACGCCTTTAACCTCAGCACTTGGGAGGCAGAGGTAAGAGGATTGCTGTGAGTTCTAGGTCACCCTGAGCTAGAGTGAGACCCTGCTTCAAAAAGACCAAAAATAAGTAATATATACCAAACCCATTGTACATAAATACTTTCTATAGTTCCTTTTTTAAAAATTGAAATAGCAAGGAGCTGAGAAGATGCTCCAGGGGTCAAAGGTGCTTGCTGGCAAAGCTGGCTGGCCCAGGTTTAATTCCCCAGCCACCCAAATAAAACCAGACACAAAAAATGATGCAACCATTTGCAGTGGCAGAAGGCCTTGGCAAGTCCTAGCACTCAGGAGGCAAAGGTAGGAGGATCGCTGTGAGTTTGAGGCCACCCTGACACTACAGAGTGAATTCCAGGTAAGTCTGGGGTAGAGGGAGACCTTACCTCGAGAAAACAAAACAAAACCAAAACCACACACGTACACACATGCATGCATGTAAGTACATCAAATTTATGTGACAGAGACTAGCCTTACAAGCCCAGACCTCATCCTCCCAAGTGCTGGGACTACAGGTGTGTGGCACCATGCCTAGCTTTCTAGTCCTTATGTTTAGGGTCCATGAAATAATTAGCCTCTGCTAAATATTCAACAGCATGTTGGAACATTGCTAGAACTCCCCTACCCATCAAAGGGAAAACTGCTATTATTCTATAAGAATTCTATTCAAGAAAGACTCTCTCATGAAAAGAAAATTAAAGATGTTTACATCCAGAGTAAAATCAGAATCAGAGTAAACCAATGTAATATTCACTTGAAAAAGGAACTAATCCAAAGAGGTGGCAAGGGATATCCAACTCTAGTCATGAGCAATTCATTCCATGACGTTAGAAAAAGCCATAGCCTAGCCCAGTCAACAGAACTATGAATGTACAGACACAGAGGCGTTAAACGAGACCATCAGCAGTGACACTTTTCTTTCTTTTTTAATTTTTTTAAAATTTTGCTTATTTACTTGCAAGCAGAGAAAGATAGAGGGAAGAGAGACAGACACAGAGAGAATGGGCACACCAGAGCCTCTAGCCACTATAAACTAACTTTAGACACATGTGCCCCTTATGCATCTGGCTTACATAGGTCCTAGGGAATCGAACCTGGGTCCTTTGGCTTTGCAGGCAAATGCCTTAACTGCTAAGCCATCTCTCCAGCCCGTGACACTTTTTTAAGTTTAGAGAGACTTTACTAGATGAAGAGAAGG
The DNA here is from genome assembly GCA_036346955.1 of Dipus sagitta. Lineage (NCBI taxonomy): Eukaryota > Metazoa > Chordata > Mammalia > Rodentia > Dipodidae > Dipus > Dipus sagitta. Next base: position 31,320,534 of record CM070789.1, on the reverse strand, counting down.
AAAGAGGACAGAGCATGAAAAGCTCCTGGCCATTAAAGGCAAGACGGAGTAAAGCCCACCTGGTCAGTGGCACTTTTAACACGTGTGTGTGTGTGTGTAGTAAGGCATGTGGGTGTGTAGGTACCTATGTGGGGCCTCACGTTCTACTGGTATCTCACGTCATCACTCTCCCCCATTCTTATTTGAGGTGCAGTCGCTCCCCTATCCTGGAGCTTGCCCGTTTTGTGCCCACACCCAGGTCTCTGCTCCCATACAGGACTGAGGTCACAGGCACACGTGGTCACACCCAGCAGGATGCTGGACACTAAACTGGGGCAGTCTCAGACCCACATGCTTGCACAGGAAGCACACTTAACCACTGACCCATCTCTTCAGCCCAGCAACGTCACATAGGGACTGGAGAGGTGGCTCAGCGGTTAATGCACTTGCCTGCAAAACCAAGACTCAGGTCGATTCCCCAGGACCCACGTTAGCCAGATGCACAAGGCGGAGCATGCGTCTGGACTTCACTTGCAGGGGCTGGAGGCCCTGGCGCGCCCATTCTTATTCATTCCCTCCCCTCCCCTCCACTCCTCCCCCACTCCCTCTGTGCCTCCCCCTCTCTCAAATAAATAGAAATTTTTGTGTGTTTGTTTTGTTTTTCGAACTAGGGTCTCCCTCTAGCTCAGGCTGACCTGTAATTCACTCTATATTCTCAGGGTAGCCTCGAACTCACAGCAATCCTCCTACCTCTGCCTCCCGAGTGCTGGGATTAAAGGCATGCGCCACCACGCACAGCCAGATAGAATATATTTTTTTAATTTTTTTGTTCATTTTTATTTATTTATTTGAGAGCTCCAGAGACAGACAGAAAGAGGCAGATAGAGAGAGAGAGAGAGAGAATGGGCGCGCCAGGGCTTCCAGCCACTGCAAACGAACTCCAGACGCATGCATCCCCTTGTGCATCTGGCTAACGTGGGTCCTGGAGAATCGAGCCTGGAACCGGGGTCCTTAGGCTTCACAGGCAAGCGCTTAACTGCTAAGCCATCTCTCTAGCCCCAGATAGAATATTTTTAAAAAGGGGTAGCTTAGTAAGCATCGTGGTACACAGCTGCAATCCCAGTACTTGAGAGACTGAGAAAGAAGGATCACCACGAGTTCCAAAATACCCTGTGCTACCTATGTCTCAAAAAACAAACTAACAACAACAACAAAAAAAAAACAGGTAGACTTGTTCTGGGACATTTTCCATGGTTTACAACTGTCCAACTAAGTATTATCATGTATCTTAAATTTCTTGTATCTTTAAAAAACCAGTAATTAGTAAGAAAAAATTACACTGATAAGAATGTCTTAAGTATTTGATGGGGCTGGGAATGTCAATTCATCAGTGGTACCATGCTTGCTGCCTGCCGAGCTTTCACAAAGCCCTAGATTCAATCCCAACCAACCAACCAACAAAAAAAGCAATGACTGTTTGATGTATTAAGTGCTCAGAGTACTACTTAAAACAGCAAAAGTGTGAAAATAACTTGAAGTGTCAACCATATTCACGAGTACGCCAAAGGCAGGAAAATAATTTATGTTCTAGCACTTTTCTCAGTTTCTCTTCCCTTCTTTATTTTCTCAATGCTATAAAGAGAGCGTTTACTATTGTTTTCTAAGCAAAGCATCACACACGTCACACTTCTACAAGTCAAAGTCTATTTTCTGAGACAGGGTCTCATGCATCCCAAACTGGTCTCCACCACCCTATGGGGGAGCTGAGGATGGCCTTGAAGTTCTGCTTCTCCCACAGACGTGTGCCACCGTGACACACACTCTTCCAACCGAGCTACATGCCAGCCCTAGATCGTCCTGGTCATTCATACTTTCACGTGTATGTATACACTTACTATATATTGCAGATATTATATGTAACCTACTCATTTTTTGGGTAGAGGGTCTCATGTAGCTCAGGCTGGCCTGGAAACTGCTATGTCGACTGTCTCCACCTCTCAAGTGCTGGAACTGCAGGCACGTGCCGCTGCCCCTGGTTCAAGGCGTGCTATGGACTGGACACAGGGCCTTGGGCATTCTAGCAAATGCTCTACCAACTGAATGGCATCTCAGTCCACACTTCTACCAGGCAAACCAACTACAAATTGAACAAAGGAATTCACAAAAGATGACAGCCAAAAGAACCAGTAAGCCTATGAAAACCGTAAGAAAATACTTCCCAGGGACTGGGCAGATGGATCAGTGGTTAAAGGTGCTTGTCTGCAAGATGTGACAGCCTGGGTTCCATTTCCCAGTATCCACATTAAAGCTAGAGCCACAAAGTGGCACATGTGTCTGGAATTCCTTTGCAGTGGCAAGAGGCCCCTTTTTCTCTCCCTACTTGCAAGTAAATAAATAATAAAAATATTTTTAGTCAGGTGTGGTGGCACATGTATTTAATCCCAGCATTCAGGAAGTAGAGGTAGGAGGATCGCCATGAGCTCAAGGCTACCCTGAGACTACATAGTGAATTCAGATCAGCCTGGGCTAGAGCAAGACCTTACTTCAAAAAAACAAAACCAAATATATATATATATATTTTTTTTTTAAAGAAAATAGGCTGGGGCTGGAGAGATAGCTTAGCTTAGCTTAGCAGTTAAGGCGCTTGCCTACAAAGCCAAAGGACCCAGGTTCGACTCCCCAGGAACCACGTAAGCCAGATGTACAAGGGGGCGTACGCATTTGGAGTTCATTTGGAGTGGCTGGAGCCCCTGGCATGGCCATTCTCTCTCTACACCTGCCTATTTCTGTATCTCTCTCTCTCAAATAAATAAATAAATAAATAATAAAAAGAAAATAAGGCTGGATGTGGTGACACAAGCCCTTAGTCCCAGCACTCAGGAGGCCAAGGTAGGAGGAACGCCCACCCTGAGACTACATAGTGAATTCCTGGTCAGCCTGGGCTACAGCGAGACCCTAACTCAAAAACCAGTAAGAAAAAGGAAAAGAACAAGAAAATACATTCATACATCTATTAGGGTACATTAAAAATAACAGGGGGCTGCAGGAATGGCTTAGTGGTTAAGGCACTTGCCTATGAAGCCTAAGTACCCAGGTTTGAATCCCCAGTACCCACATAATCCAGATGCACAAGGTAGAGTTTGTTTGCAGTGCCTGGAGGCCAAGGCAAGGCCATTCGCTCCCTATCTTTCTCTCTCTTAAATAAATGAATATTTTTTTTAAAAAAATAAGTAATTCTGGAATTGACTATAGGTTATAGTATACAGTAGATAGCTGAAAACTATTATGAAAATAGATCTCCACTAAACAAATTACACAAGGTAACATTTTAATTAGGTTGATTATGGCAATCATTTCCCAATGTACATATATATAAATGTTACAGACCACAAATCCATACAGCTTTATTTGTCAAACAGATGTCAAATATACCTGAGGGAACAACAGATCGCCAGATGTGGATACAAAGCAACTGGAACACTATTCAATTTGCTGGTCGGAGTGGAAAATTGGTGGAGTCAGCTGTGGTGGTGCACACTTTTAATGCTAGCGCTTGGGGAAGCAGAGCTAAGAGAACTGCTGTGAGTTCGAGGCATGCCTGGGACTACAGAGTGAGATCCAGGTCAGCCTAAGCTAGAGTAAGACCCTCCAAAGAAAAAAAAGTTAAAAAAAAAAAGAATGAAAGAAAGAAAGAAAGAAAATGGGTGGAAACACTTGAGAAAACTAGCAACTTTTTGAAATGCATCAAGAAATAGTTGCTAAGGACCTGAGGAGATTGCCCAGATGTTCAAGGTTCTTGTTTGCAAAGCCTGGCAGCTAGGATTCAATTATTTTCCCAGCCAGCCACGCCTGTACAGTTGGACACAAAAAGTGAGGCAAGGACCTGGCATTCTGTTCGCAGAAGCAAGAGACCCTGGCACACCCATAGACACATACGCTTGTGCGGAAATAAATAATGAAAAATTAGTAAAAACAGATGCCAAGTGTGATAGCTCACTCCTGTAACCCCAGCACTGGAGAAGTTGAAGTAGGAAGATCAGTCAGTTACAGGCCAGCCTGGTCTAGAGTGAGCCCCTGTCTGAAAAACAAAAAAACAAGCCAGGCATGGTGGCTCATACCTTTAATACCAGCACTGGGGAGGCAGAGGTAGGAGGATTGCTGTGAGTTCAAGGCCAACCTGAGACTACACAGTGAATTCCAGGTCAGCCTGAGCTAGACAGAGATGCTACCTTAAAAAAAAAAATAAGAAAGAAAGGAAAGGAATGGAGAAATAAGTGTTGACCAAGAGCTGGAGAGATGAGCTAGTGGTTAAGGCGCCAGCCTACAAAGCCCAAGGACCTGAGCTCAACTGCCCAGTACCCACATAAAGCCAGGCGCACAGACTGGCACACACATCCAGAGTTCAGCTGCAGCAGCAGGAGACCTTGGTGTGACTATTCTTTCTCTCTCTCTGCTTTCAAATAAATAAAAATATTTTTTAAAACGTTAACCAAAATAAATCTTGCTTTGGCTTGTGAGTTGGAATAAAACTCGAAGTAGAGGCCAGTGAGCTAGGAAGGGAATATAAGGGAGGGTGGGGAGGGAAGGACTTAGGGGAATGGCACTGTACATACGGAAGAAGAAAAAGAGATTTCTGGGGGTAGAAAGGCCAATGTGAGCTCTGGGGAAGAGACTAAGTAAAGGACATGGGGGAGAGAGTTAATCAATATCTAACAGGGCATGAATAAGTCATACAGGAAACCTACTTTTTTGGACAATGGCACATCCAGAAGCCACAGATTGTTAGCAGAAAACTTTCAGTGCCAGGGATGGGAGACCTTCCAGTGAGTGGTTGGCCAGGGAGGACCCTGATGCCCCCAAAACATTACAAGCCATGGCCAAAGGCTCTTGGATTCCCACCAGAAATAGATGGTAAGAGTCTATTGTTGAAGACTCCACATACTTGGGCTGCAAGGCCACTGAGAAATCCTGCTGGAGCTGAGCTGAAAACCTCCTCCATGTAGACCAGCTGACAGAAAGCTGGAAAAAGCCACACTGCGTGCAGTTCAATAGGAGAGAGAGAAGTCACCAGTGAAGATACTCCACAGTGGACACTGCCAGCCTTAAGTTTGGCCAGGCAGACCAAATGAGCCAACGGGTACAATAGTGGCATGTCTGTTATGGGGGAAACCAACCACTCTTTAATTGGACTGGAGGCCTGCTCCATGGGAGGGAAAACATGCCTGGTACTGAAAACCCATGACGGGGAAGGTCATGAGCCCTAGGGGTGTAACGTCTGCTGCTGTCTGGCTAAATGCATATATTATGCTCACCAAACTGCCTGCTAAGCACTTCTCTTAATGTTCATACCCATATATTAACGCTACTCTCACTTTTGGTAGAGAATCTTCTCTTTTCAGATGGCGGTGACCTTGGGATGACTCATAAGGCACCATGGTGCTGAGAAGAAGTGACAGGAGTGCTCAGCACTGAAACATCTCCATCACACCTTCCAAGGCTCAGGGTCCATTGCGGAAGAGGTGGCGGAAAGAATGTAAGAGCCAAAGGAAGGGTAGGACTCCTTACAACGTGCTCCCCCAGACACAAAATGGCCTGGATACTCAAGACCTCGCAGTGCCTGAAACTACCTACACAAGACCCTCATAATAGGAGGAAAAGATGACGACATCAAAATAAAAGAGACTGATTGAGAGGGGGAGGGGATATGATAGAGGGTGGAATTGAGAAATCAAAGTGAGGGGAGAGAGAATTATCATGGTTTATTGTCTATAATTATGGAAGCTGTCAATAATAAAAAATAAAAAAACAAAAGTAAATTAATAAATCTTGGCTATAGAACTGACTTAGCAGTTAAGGCACCTCCTGCAAAGCCAAAGGACCCAGGTTTGATTCCCTAGGACCTACTTAAAGCCAGATGCACAAGGTGTGCATGCATCTGGAGTTCCATTGCAGTTGCTACAGGCCCTGGTGTGCCCTTTCTCTATCTCTCTATCTGCCTCTTTCCCTCTCTCTGCCTCTCTCTCAAATAAATAAATTTTTTTAAAGTTATCTGAAGCTGGGTGTGGTGGCACAAGCACTTGGGAGGCAGAGGTAGGAGGATCACTGTGAGTTCAGGGCCAGCATGAGAGTACAAAGTAAATTCCAGACCAGCCTGGATTAGAGTGAGACGACCCCCACCTGGAAAAATTTTAAAAGAAAGAAAAACAATCAGCTCTTTAAAGGTACAGGGCTCACCATTTTTCCTTGTCCTTTGTGTCTCCTAGAAGAGACAGGCATATGCCTAACACATACTCACTGCTGAAGATATAGCAGTGTGCCCTAATTTTTAAAATTTCTAATTTTAGAACTATATTTGGAGGGATACTCTCTCTTCATTCCCACACTTTCAGATCCCTCTGTTACCTTATTATATGTTCTCTCTTGATCAAGTAGCAAGGTAATTACTCATTTAGCCCTTGGGAACACTCTAGGTTGGGTATTTAATTAAAATATATATATGATTTTTTTTTCTTCATAGTACAGGAGATGGCTCCTAGGGCCTCATGCATACTATATAAATGCTGTTACTTTTTACTAATTTATGTATTAATTATTTGTTTGAGAGAGAAAGAGAGAGAATGGGTGTGTTATGGCCTCTAGCCACTGCAAACTAACTCCAGATGCATGCATCACCTTGTGCATCTGGTTTTACATGGGTACTGGGGACATGAACCTGGGTCCTTGCAGGCACTGAGCCATCTCTCCATCCCTGGTTTTGTTGGTTTTTTTACTTTTTATTCTGAGATAGGGTCTGTCTCACTGAGTCTCTTGAACTTGTGATCCTTCTACCTCAGCCTCCTGAATAACTAGTAATTATGTGGGCCTGTGCCACCAGGCCTATAGGCCTTGACAATTCGTATGAAATTTAATTTATAGTATTCTTTTTAAAAATGTTTTTATTGGGCTAGAGAGATGGCTTAGTGGTTAAGATGCTTGCCAGCCAAGCCAACGGTCCCAGGTTCTATTTCCTAAAACATACGTGAAGCCAGAAGCACAAAGTGGCACATGCGTCTGGACTTTGATTGCAGTGGCTGGAGGCTCTGGCACACACATTCTCTATCTCTATCTGCCTCTCTCTCAAGTGAAGGAAGGAAAGAAGGACGAAGGGAGGGAGGAAGGAATAATTTTTAAAAATTCTTTTGCCAGGCGTGGTGGCGCATACCTTTAATCCAAGCACTCGGGAGGCAGAGGTAGGAGGAGTGAGGTGAGTTCGAGGCCACCCTTAGAATACAGTGAATTCCAGGTCAGCCTGGACTAGCACAACACCCTGCCTCAACCCCCCCCGCCAAAAAAAACTTTCATGTTAGGTACTTACGCACAGAGAGAGAGGTGGAGAGAAAGAGAAAGAAATGGGTGTGCCAGGGCTTCCTGGCACTGCAAACAAACTCCAGATGCATGCACCACTTTGTCCATCTAGCTTTATGTGGGTACAGGGGAATCGAACCCATGCCATTAGGCTTCGCAAGCAAGTGCCTTAACCGCTAAGCCATCTCTCCAGCCCCATATATTGTATTCTCTTTTGTTGTTGTTGTTGTCCATTTTTTATTTATTTGACAGTGACAGACAGAAAGAGAAAGGCAGAGAGAGAGAGAGAGAGAGAGAGAATGGGCGTGCCAGGGCCTCCAGCCACTGCAAACAAACTCCAGATGCGTGCGCCTGCTTGGGCATCTGGCTAATGTGGGTCCTGGGGAATCGAGCCTTGAACCGGTATCCTTAGGCTTCACAGGCAAGCACTTAACCGCTAAGCCATCTCTCCAGCCCCATATATTGTATTGTTAACCAAAATAATTCTCCTAAGAGTTTAAAAACAGCTAACCATAATGCAAAAATGTAAAAAAAAAAATCAATGTGTGACAATTTGTCTCTTACTATTTTTCTTTCTGGTTTTGAAAACAAGGTTTCATATAGCTAAGGCTAGACTCCAAGTCCTGATCCTGCGGCCTCCAAAGTCGGGCTTTAAAGACTCATGTTACTACGTGTGGCAGACAGCTTCAGGTTCCAAACCAGGAGAGTCATGGGAGGGGGTTTGCTGAAGCTTGCAGATTCAGGGAAGCTTTATAACAGTGGAAAGAAGCAGGCCCACGGGTCCACACAGAGAAAAGGACCAACGACCTCCAGCACCACAAGCAAGCACACTCCAGGAACTGGACGCAGCTCCAGCACTCTCTAGATCTTTACACTGGAGTTCCCCAAACACACTGAAGGCTGGACCCTGGGATCCGCCCCACAGAGGCACCTCCTCCAGCCAGGAGGGGGGAGTTCTGTTACGAGCTTTAATAAACTCCTGAATGTGTTGGAGGACATGCACTTAAACTTACCACACTACTTCATTGTTACTTTCCTTAGCTCACAATTACAGAAAGCTCAAATTCTGAGCATATTAACAGTACTGTAATTCTGCATTATGTGTCCTTCATAAGAAATCAACTTCTAGACTTTGTACTGCCTATTTATTCTTCCCATCTTCTGTTTTAAAATACATATAAACTGGGCGTGGCGGTGCACGCCTTTAATCCCAGCACTCGGGAGGCAGAGGTAGAAGGATCACCATTGAGTTTGAGGCCAGCCTGAGAGACTACACAGTGAATTACAAGTCAGCTGGGGATAGGGCAAGACTCTACCTCAAAAAAACAAACAAAAAAGATACATGGGCACGCCAGGGCCTCCAGCACTGCAAACGAACTCCAGATGCGTGCGCCCCCTTGTGCATCTGGCTAATGTGATTCCTGGATGTAGCCTCGAACCGGGGTCCTTAGGCTTCACTGGCAAGTGCTTAGCCGCTAAGCCATCTTTCCAGCCCCCGCCTGGGTTTGTTTTGGGTTTAGGTTTGTTTGGAAACGGGGTTCACATTGTAGCGCAGGCTAGCTGTAAACTGGCAGCAGTCCTCTGCCTCAGGCTTCTAAAGCGCTAGGAGCCACCAGGCCTAGCATGATGCTTTTGTTTACGGCTTCATTTCTATTGCTTTTCGAAATGGGAAAACTGTTACAGGGTGACTACGATTACTTTTTCCTTTACCCTTCTCCACTGTTGGTGGGAATGCAATCTGGTCCAGCCATTGTGGAAATCAGTGTGGAGGTTCCTGAGACAGCTAAAAATTCATCTACCATATGACCCAGCTATAGCACTCCTAGGCATATATCCTAAGGACTCATCCCATTTCCTTAGAAGTACATGCTCAACCAAGTTTATTGCTGCTCAGTTCATAATAGCTGGGAAATGGAACCAGCCTAGATGTCCCTCAACTGATGAGTGGATAATGAAGATGTGGCACATTTATACAATGGAGTTCTACTCAGTGGTAAAGAAAAATGAAGTTATGAAATTTGCAGGAAAATGGATGGAGCTGGAAAAGATTATACTAAGTGAGGTAACCCAAGCCCAGAAAGCCAAGCGCCACATGTTCTCCCTCATATGTGGATCCTAGCTACAGATGATTGGACCTCTGTGTGAGAAGGAAAAAACTCAGTAGCAGAGGCCAGTAAGTTAAAAAGGAGATATAAAGGGAAGAGAAAGGAAGGGAAGAGGGTACTTAATAGGTTGATATTGTATATATGTAAGTAGAAGAATAGATTAACGGGGGTGAAAAGGCCCAAAATGAGGTCAGGGGAAGAGACTGAGTAAAGGAAAGGTAGAGGGAGGGCTAATCAAAATCTAAGAGAATGCAAATAAATCATATGGAATCCTCCGGTTTTGGACAATGGAACACTCAGGAGCCATAGATCGTTGTTAGAAAATTTTCAGTGCCAGGGATGGGATACCTCCAGTGAGTTGTTGGCCAGGGAGGTCCCTGATGCCGCCAAAACATTACAGGCCATTGCCGAGGCCCTTGGTTTCCCACCAGGAATAGATGGTAAAACCCTATTGCTGAAGACTCCACATACTTGGGTGGCAAGGACACTGAGAAATTCTGCTGGAACTGAGCTGATAACCTCCTCCATGTAGACCAGCTGAGAGAAAGCTGGAAGAAGCCATTCTACATGTAGTTCAATGGAAGAAAGAGATACCACCAGTGAAGATACTCAACAGTGGACACTGCAAGCCTAATAACTGGCCAGCCAGGCCAAATGAGCCAACGGGTGCAATAGTGGCACGTCTGTCACGGTGGAAACCAACTGCCCTCCAATTGGGCTGGAGGCCTGCTCCATGGGAGGGAATACATCCCTGATACTGAAAACTTAAAACACGGGTAGTCATGAGCCCTAGGGGTGTAACATCTGCTGATGTCTGGAAAAAGGTATATACTATGCTTATCAAACTGCCCAATAAGCACTTTTCTTAATATTTATACACTTATATTAATGCTACTCTCACTTTGGGTAGAGAATCTTCTCTTTTCAGATGGCAGTAACCTTGGGATGACTCAAAAGGTATCATAGTGCTGGAAAGAAGTGACTGGAGTACTGAGTAACATCTCGATCACACCTTTCAAGGCTCAGGGTCTAATGCAGAAGAGGTGGTGGAAAGAATGTAAGAGCCAAAGGAAGGGGAGGACTCCTTACAACTTGCTCCCTCCAGACATAAAATGGCCCGGATATCCATGACCTCATAGTGCCTGACACTACCTACACAAGACCATCATAAGAGAAGGAAAAGATCATGACATCAAAATGAAAGAGAGACTGATTGAGATGGGGAGGGGATATGATGGAGAATGGAATTTCAAAGGGAAAGTGGGGGGAGGGAGGGTAGCACCATGGGATATTTTTTAGAATCATGGAAAATGTTAATAAAAATTAAGAAAAAAAATACCAAAAAAAAAAAAAAAACTTGGGCTGGAGAGATGGCTCAGCAGTTAAGGCATTTCCTGGGAAAGCCTAACGATAGGAGTTCAATTCCCTAGTTCCCACATAAAGCCAGATGCACAAAGGGGCGCATGCATCTAAAGCTATGTAAGGTTCGTTTGCAGTGGCCAGATGCTCTGGCACACCCATTCTCTCTCATTATCTCCCTCTGCTTGCAAATACATAAAGGAGATACTAATTCTTTTCATTTCTATGTCCTCATTGTTTTTATTTTTCTTTGCCCTTCTTCCCTTCCTCCTCCCTTTGCTCCCTTCCTTCCTCCTTTTTTTTTTTTTTTTTTTCAATTTTTCAAGGTAGGGTTTCACTCTAGCCCCGGCTGACCTGGAATTCACTATGTAGTCTCAGGGTGGCCTTGAACTCACAGCGATCCTCCTACCTCTGCCTCCCAAGTGCTGGGATTAAAGGCATGCGCCCAGCTCTTTGCCTTTGCTGTATCTCAGCAAACTGTTTTTCTTTTTTAAAAAACATATATATATATATATATATATATATATATATATATTAATATATTTTATTTATTTATTTGAGAGAGAGAATGGGCGCATCAGGGCCTCCAGCCACTGCTAACGAACTCCAGACGTGTGTGCCCCCTTGTGCATCTGGCTAATGTGGGTCCTGGAGAATCGAACCGGGGTCCTTTGGCTTTGCAGGTAAACACCTTAATCACTAAGCCATCTCTCCAGCCCAAAAAATACATATATTTTTTATTTGCAAGCAGAGAGAGAGAGAGAGAGAGAATGGACATTCTATGGCCTCTAGCCACTGCTGACGAACTCCAGATGCATGCTCCACCTTGCATCTGCCTTGACATGAGTACGGAGGAATCAAACCTGGGTCTTTAGGCTTAACCACTGAGCCGCCTCTCCAGCCCCCTTTCTTTCTTTCTTTCTTTCTTTTTCTTCTTCTTCTTCTTTTTTTTTAAGCTGTCTCACTGTAGCCCAGTCTGACCAGGAATTCACTATGCAGTTTCAGGGTGTGGCCTCAAACTCAGGGCAATCCTCCTACCTCTGCCAACCAAGTCATGAGATTAAAGGTGTATGCAACCACACCTGACTTAATTTTTTCTTATTTAATTTTTATTTTTTTTTTGAGGTAGGGTCTCGCTATAGCCCAGGCTGACCTGGAATTCACTATGGAGTCTCAGGGTGGCCTTGAGCTCACGCCGTGTGCCACCAGGCCCGGCACATTTAAAGCTCTTTAAGTGTGTCAGTATCAAATTGGTAGTTGATAAACCAGGCTGTGGAATCACAACAGAAGTCTCTTCAAGTGTTTAGATACACCTAAGAGCTGCCTGCCTCCTTGGCCTGCCTGTTCTCCGCTAGACCTTCATTCCCTCCATCTTTCACAACCTGTTCTCTCCACACTTCCAAGACTGCCTTCAATGGGGAAGACTTTCTCTGAATTCTTTCTAAACAGGAAGACGACACAGAGTGAAAGGGGTGAGAGGTTTCTTTGATCCTATCTAATAATTCAATAAATGCTTAAATTCCACACACTGCAAATACTTTTAAGGACAGGAATTCAGGTATTCTCCCATAAAATGATGACTGTGGCAGGTACCTTATCAAAGTTACTTTATCTAAAAATAAAAATAAAAAAGTTACTTTATAATTATTTGCTAAGATGAGCCCTATATTTATTATTATTGGCATTTGACTTTTCAGGGTTTTTATTTTTTCCCTTTTTACATGGTCCCACACAGCCTAAACTGGCCCTGAACTCCTGATCCTCCTGCCTCAGCCTCCCAAGTGCTCAGACTACAGATGTGTCACCATGCTGGGCTTGCATTTGTATATTTAGGAGTGTCTAGGAATATGCATAATTCCTATAAAAGGTTCAACTGCACCTACTTCAAGATATAGTAATTTTTTACTTATTATTTATTTATAAGCAAAGAGAGAAGGAGGGAGGGAGGTGGAGAGGGAGAAAGAGAATATGGGCACACCAGGGCCTCCTGCCACTGCAAACGAACTCCAGATGTGTGTGTTTCGGTTTATGTGGGTACTGGGTAAGAAAACCCAGGCTGCCAAGCTCTGCAAGCAAGGGCCTTTAACCCGAGCTATTTCTCGAGCCCACAAAATATACTAATTTTTACTTACAAGAAATCCATTCACTCAACCAAATGATCAAGTACCTAAACTGTAGTAGGTACTTGGGAAAATGACAAGCCACAAGCAGTTCCAAACAGTGTGTTTGAAGCTGGGTGTGGTCGGGCACACCGCAATTGCAGCACTTGGGCAGTGGGGGCAGGAGGAGGACCAGGTGTTCAAGGCCAGTCTTTGGTTCAGCTGGCAGAGCGACTGCCCAGCATGTGTGAGGCCTAGCACCACCCATCACCCACCACGCGCAGCAGCACCAGCACCAAAAAATAGAACTTTCCCCCCAGGTACCAAAAACAAAAAATCAGGGCTGGAGGGATGGCTTAGCGGTTAAGGTGTATGCCTGCACAGCCAAAGGACCCAGGTTTGATTCACCAGGACCCACGTTAGCTGGTCGCACACATATGGAGTGTGTTTGCAGTGGCTGGAAGCCCTGCGCACCCATCTCTTTTCTCGCTGTCAAATAAATAAATAAAAATAAAATATTTAAATAAATAAAGACTTAAAGAAGACAGGGAGTCAAGTCATTCATGATGAAACCTGGGGAGGCCTCCTGTCTCAGGAAGTAGGGTAAAGGTCCTAGAGGGAAGGACTTTGACTATGTTAGGAATGGTCAGGAGGCCAGGGAGGCTGGAGAGCAGCGAGACAGAAAGAGAGAGAGAAAGAACAACCACGCAGGAGATGTTATCATGAGAATTATGTGTGGAAACCTGGTATAGATTACATAGGTTTTATAAGACACTGTGGGGAATTTTGTTTCCTTTCATGAACAAGGATGCTTTTTTTTAGACTGTAGCCCAGGCTGGCCTGGACCTCACTACGGAGCTCAGTGGGTACCAAACTTCCACCATCGGCCTCCCCAATGCTGGGATTGCAGGTATAAACTACCATCCTCGGCTCAATTTCTTCTAATGCTGTTCCCATCTTTAATTTAAAGTATGATTTTCAGGCTGGGGAGATGGCGCAACAGTTAAAGGCGCTTGCTTGCCAATCCTACCAGCACAGGTTCAATTCCCCAGTACTCAAGTGAAGCCAGGTGCACAAAGTGGTGCTGCATCTGCAGGTCATTTGTAGAGGCAAGAGGCCCTGGTGTGCCCATTCATATTCTGTCTCTCTCTCAGATAAATAAATAAATACTTAAAATGTCAGCGTAGTGGTGCACGCCTTTAACCCCAGAATTCCTCGGGAGGCAGAGGTAGGAGGATCACTGTGAGTTCAAGGCCATCCTGAGACTACATACTGAATTCCAGGTCAGCCTGGGCTACAGCAAGACCCTACCTCAAAAATAAAAAATAAAGCAAGGCTGGAGAGATGGCTCAGAGGTTAATGCACTTGCCTGCAAAGCCCAAGGACTCAATTCTGATTCCCTAGTACCCACGTAAAGCACAAGGTGGCACATGCATCTGGAGTTCATTTGCCATGGCTTAGAGCTCCGGGTGCACCCATTCTCTCGCTCTTCTCTCTGCCTCTTACTTTCTCTCAAATAGATAAATAAATTATTAAAAAATAAACTGTTTCCTTGCAATTCATACTAACTCTGCATATCAGTATCTGGGTCATTCACTTCAGGAAAGGGCAACCATAATTCAATTCTCTTTTTTTGTTTTTCTCAAAGTAGGGTCTCACTCTAGCACAGGCTGACCTGGAACACACTATGTAGTCTCAGGAGGGCCTCGAACTCACAGCCATCCTCCCACCTCTGCTTCCCGAGTGCTGGAATTAAAGGTGTGTGCCACCACGCCCGGCCATAATTCAATTCTCAACGTCAAAAAACAACACATTTGGGGCTGGAGAGACGACTCAGCTGTTAAGGCACTTGCATGCAATGACTGACAACTGAGGTTTGATTCCCCAGTACACATGTAAAGCCAGATGCACAAAGTGGCTCATGCATCTGGAGTTTGTTTGCAGTGGCTAGAGGCCCTGGCACATCCACATTTGTGCTCGCTCTCCCTCCCTCCCATTTCCTCCCTCTCCCCTTGCAAATAAAGAAAATATTAAAAATAACACATTCCAGGCTGGAGAGATGGCTTAGCAGTTAAGGCCCAGGCCTGCAAAGCCTAAAGACCCAGGTTCGATTCCCCAGGTCCCATGTGAGCCAGATGAACATAGTGCACGCGTCTAGAGTTCGTTTACAGTGGCTAGAGGCCCTGGCATGCCCATTCTCTCTCTCTTCCCCTCTCTGTCTCTAATAAATAAATTAATTAAATTAATCTTTTAAAAAAAATACCACATTTCAAAAAAGTGCTCATGATCCAAAATCCCTCAGTATCATCTAGTCCTGAAAAGGCAAAAACAATTCCCATAAATTCTGAAATAATGGTAAGGATAAGAGAGAGCAACAAGTCAAAAACACGTAAATCTGAGCCTGGCGTGGAGGCGCACACAGAGACAGAGCTCGTAAGAGGGTCACCGTGAGTTCTAGGACAGCCTGAGACTACGTAGTGAATTCCAGGTCAGCCTGAGCTACAGTGAGACCCTACCTCGAAAAGCAAAACAAAAAAACAAACAAAAACACTTAAATTTTCCTGGAAAGTGGGGTAGACTTTGAAAGAAAAGAAAATGTGCTCAGGACCCTTAAGTACATAGGTTGAGCGGCGCATGTGGAAGAGATGAGAAGAGAAATGTACATTTCACTTGCTTTACTCAAGCCAGGCTTGGTGGTACAGGCCTAACATTTTCCCTACTCTAGAGCCTGAGACAGAAGGATCCGAGTTCAAGGCCTGTCTGAAGTACAGAGTAAGGTCACAGCCAGCCCAGGCAAAATGGTAAGAACTTGTCTCATAGCAGAAAGAAAGAAGAAGAGGGCTGGGGTCACACCTCCGTAGTAGAGTGCTTGCCTAGTGTGCACAAGAAAAAAAAAAAAAAAGGTATTTGGAAAAACATCAACTCACTGTGAATAGAGAGTCAAGAGGCAACCTACAGAATGGGAGAAAATCTTTGGCCAGCTGAGAGGATTAATAACCAGGATATACAAAAAGAAAAAGAAAAAGAAAATCAACATTTAGCATAGAATTAAAGAAACTACCCTGTGGTAATTAATACACCCTGGGGAAAATGGGTGTGAAAATAAATCAAACAAATAAAGTTATTCGATATTTAGGTGTTTTACATGTCAGAAATTGAAAGGGCTGGAGAGATGGCTTAGCAGTTAAAATGTTTGCCTGTGAGACCTATGGACCCAGGTTTGATTCCTCAGGACCCACATAAGCCAGATGCACAAGGCATCTAGAGTTCGCCTGCAGAGGCTGGAGGCCCTGGTGCGACAATGCTCGCTCTTTCTCTCTCAAATAAATAAATAAAATATTTAAAGAAAGAGAAAAAGAGAAATTGCATGAAACATTGGGAATGAGCCTTGTATTCGTTTATTTCAGTCTGAGTACCTACTCTGAGCCAGGTGCTGGGGGAACAAAGGCACCCAGAGAAAGGGTCCCTAACTTCATGCAGCATATCGGGGAGGTTCCAGAAGAACCCGTACTTCAGTGAAGGGTGAAACACTCACCTAACTAAACAAAGACAACAATAAACTGTTGTAGGTTCTGTTCAGGATGTTCAGTGGGGGTCATATCCAAGAGTTCAGGGTCTGAGGGAGAAGAGGCCAATGTGAGGACTTGAGATTCAAGGGCTGAGTCCTTAAAAGAGGATTAGGCGTTCACCTGGCTGACCTTGGGGGAAGGGCTCCAGGAAGAATGCACTGGGAGCCAAGACAGCTGTGGGAACCACCTGGCAGGCCTGGAACACAGGCTGAGAGGCTTCTGCAGGCCACAGGTACGACTAGACGTGGCTGGTAAATAAGACCCCCGTTGGAGGGGAGTCAGGAAACAAGCCTATGTGTCACGTTTGGTGGTGTGATGAGGTACTGGTTACACAGGAATGAGAGAACACCAATGATGTCACCACGCGAAACAACAAAGGAGACTGCCTGGTGAGAAAACTAAGCTCTTTTCAGGAAAAAAAAAAAAAAAAATTAAAGAATCCTGGGAAGTTTTCATTCAGTCTCATTTAACACTGAAAAGACAGAGGAAAAGCTTGACCAGTGGATTATAACAACTGCTGATCTATTCTGAATTTTCCAGACTGTCTTGTCTTATTCTGTAACCCATATAGGGGCTACTGGTTGTGGTACAAAACACAATAAGACCCACTCTGGGACTGGAGAGATGGCTTAGCAGTTAAGGCACCTGCCAGCAAAGACAAAGGACCCAGGTTCAGTTCCCCAGTATCCACATAAAGACAGATGCACAAGGAGGCGCATGCACTTCGAGTTCATCTGAAGTGGTTGGAGGCCCTGGTGCACCCATTCTGTCTATCTGCCTCTTTTTCGCTGTCTCTAATAAATATTAAAAAAATAAAAACACTTGGGAGTGCCTTGATTAAAAAAGGAGATTTACAAGTAACAGATGGCATATTCCAGGTCAGGATGACAGGTTTCCAAAGTGCAAGATAATCAAGTTTACATTAAGTCAACCTGTTTAAAAGGTGTGTCACAGGGGCGGGCCAGGAGGAGGAGGAGGAGTTTAAAAATTAACACGTCTGTATATATAAACAAGGAACTCGAAGGCGCTGGGACTAAATAAATAAATAGACCAATAATCAACTCTTACAGTCGTTTCTCAAGCAGAGGGAGACATGAACACCTACCAGATCCAATTCACAAAGATGAGGTGGGGAGAGAGGGAGGGAGTGGAGAGGACCACATTTGAAAACATCAGAAGTGGGGTGTGACAAACCTACCCAGGAGCCATCATCCTGGCCGGCAGTACGACGACGTGGAGGAAATCACACACAATTCCCACGTAATAAAGGCAGGAAGAGAATGCCATTCTCAAAACTGGCCCAGAGGGTAGGTGGGTTGGGTGAGTGGGTGGGTGTGTTTGGGGGGGGGGGGAGGGTCCTGATATTCGAACTCAAGGACAAGACAAACCCATTCCCCAAACAGGGAGGTTAAAGATCACGCCTGTGTCCCAGGGATTATTGTGCAAGGCAGCAGACACCCCGAAACCCCGGCCTTATGGTGGTGATGGAGAAGGGGGGGGTGTGTGTGGAGAGAACGACGGGGGGGAGAGGAGGTCAAGGCCTGCAAGGGTAGGGGCGTGTTCGAGACCACCCCCCCCAAAAAAAAATGCACACACACATATATTTGTATACATATATACATATACATATATACATATATATATATATATATATATATGTATGTATGTATACACACACACCCTCCCTTACCTGATATGGCGGCGGCGGCTCCTGATCGGGCTCCGTGCCCTCGCCAAAGCTAGCCCGGTCGGACTGCGACTCGTGCAGCAGCGAGATGTCATCGGAGGTCGGGGATTTGAGGCAGTTCCCCATCTTCCGGGGCTTGCGAGTCGGGGGGGGTGCGGGATCCCCGCGGTGGCGGCGGCGGCGGCGGCGGTGGTGGGGAGCGCAGTACGGTGGCCCGGGGGGCTCAGGCGACGGCGGCTCCCCCGGCCCCCGACTCCTCCGCCGCCCCCGCCACGGGCCCGCTCATGCCAACCCCGGGCAAGGGGCGGAGGTTATAGAGGCCCGCGGGAGGGTCGTGCTGACGGACGGACGGACGGACGGCCGGGGGGCGGGGGGGAACCCGGCGTTTTCCCCCCACCCCGCCCCCCCACACGCACACACCCGAAAGGAGGGGACGGCGGAGGCCACGGGCTTGTCCTCCCCCACCGACTCCCCCGGGGCTCTAATCCAGCTTCGGGGCCGCAGCCGCCGCCGTCGCCGCCGCCGCCGCCGCCGACAACGACGCGAACGCTAACGCTGCCGCGGCTACGGAGGCCTCCGGGCTCATCCCTACTCCGCCCTCGGCGCCGCGGCGGCCAGAACGAGGCCGGACCCCGGCGTGCGTGCGCGCTGCGTCACCACGCTCCGCGCGTGCGCAGGCCACGCCCACCGTCCCCGCCCCGCCCCTGCGCCGAAGCCACGCCCCTCCCTGCCTCCCTCCAGCGCCCACTGGAAGCCTTTGCTGCTACCTGCCTGGGCGAGCGTTTCTTCTCATTTAAAATAACAATAATAATAATTTTTTAAACTCATTCATTATTTATTTAATGATTTATGTATTACTCTTCATTATGTATTTATTTGAGAGACAGAATGGGTGCGCCAGAGCATCCAGCTGCTGCAAATCAACTCCAGATGCATGTGGGGCTCCTGGGGAATCGAACCTGGGTCGTTTGGCTTTGCAGGCAAGCGTCTTAACCACTGAGCAATCTCTCTAGCCTTTTCCCTCCTTTTTTAAAAAATATATTTTATGCATTTATTTGAGAGAGAGAAAGAGGGAGAGATGCCGGGCGTGGTGGCGCACGCCTTTAATCCCAGCACTCGGGAGGCAGAGGTAGGAGGATTGCCGTGAGTTCGAGGCCACCCTGAGACTCCATAGTGAATTCCAGGTCAGCCTGAGCTAGAGTGAGACCCTACCTCGAAAAACCAAAAAAAAAAAAAAAAAAAAGAAAAGAAAAGAAAGAAAGAGGGAGAGAGACAGAGAGAGAGAATGGGTACACAGGGCCTCCAGCCACGGCAGACGACCTCCTGATGCATGTGCCACTTTATGCATCTGGCTTACATGGGTCCTGGGGAACCGAACCTGGGACTGTTGGCTTTGCAGACAAGTGCCTTAGCCACTAAACCCATCTCAGCCATCTCTCCAGTTCAGGAATCTTTTTAAAAAAATATTTTATGAAGCCGGGCGTAGTGGCGCACGCCTTTAATCCTAGCACTTGGGAGGCAGAGGTAGGAGGATCGCCGTGAATTCGAGGCCACCCTGAGACTGCATAGTGAATTCCAGGTCAGCCTGGGCCAGAGTGACACCTTACCTCAAAAAAACAAAAAAAAATTATTAATTTATTTGAAAGAGAGAGGCAGATAGATAGATAGACAGACAGACAGACAGCAAGAAAGAAAGAATGGGCACATCAGGGCCTTCATCCACTGCAAACAAACGCCAGACGCCTGTGCCCCCCTTGTGCATCTAGCTTACGTGTGTCCTGGGCAATCGAACCTGGGTCCTTTGGCTTTGATGGCAAGTGCCTTAACCGCTAAGCCATCTCTCCAGCCCCACACACTGGAGACATGCAAACTGCTGCAGATCATCTTTCACCCCCATGCATGCTTCCCACGGTCCCCACCACCCACTGGTTATAAACCCACATCTGGATAGATCACCATTCAAATGTTTCAATGCCTTCCCCCTTTCATCCTTTCCAGAACAGAATCCGTGCTCATGAATGAACACATTTCATCTCTGGTCTCTTCTTTCCAATCCATCCTACTACATCAGAGCCAGAAAGATTTTTGACCAGATGTGCATCTCACTGTTCCCTTTTTTCTTTCTTTCTTTCTTTCTTTCTTTCTTTTTTTTTTTTTTTTTTTTTTTTTTTTTTTTTTTTGTTCATTTGTTTTTCGAGGTAGGGTCTTGCTCTAGCCGAGGCTGGAATTCACTATGTCGTCTCAGAGTGGCCTTCAACTCACAGCCATCCTCCTACCTCTGCCTCCCGAGTGCTGGGATTAAAGGCGTGCGCCACTACACCCGGTTTTGTTTGTTTTTCGAGGTAGGCTCTTGCTTTAGCACAGGCTGGCCTTGAACTCACAGCCATCCTCTTACCTCTGCCTCCCGAAGGCTGGGATTATGGGATTAAAGGCATGCATCACTATACCCGGCCTCAGTGTTTCATTTGTTCCCTGTTCCTAGCCACCGTTATCTCTCAAAGCAGATTTCTGCAAGTTAGTCTCCCTGCTATCATCACTGCTCCGAATCTGGCTCGCTGTTTACAGGGTTGGCAGTTATCTCTTAAGAAGGTAAGCACTGGGGCTGGAGAGATGGCTTAGCAGTTAAGCGCTTGCCTGTGAGCCTAAGGACTCCGGTTCGAGGCTCAATTCCCCAGGACACACGTTAGCCAGATGCACAAGGGGGCGCACGCGTTCATTTGCAGTGGCTGGAGGCCCTGGCGCGCCCATTCTCTCTCTCTCCCTCTGCCTCTTTCTCTCGCTGTCTGTCGCTCTCAAGTAAGTAAATAAAAATACAAAAAAAAAAAAATTAAAAAAAAAAAAAGAATGTAAGCACTGGGTTGTCTGGCCAAATGTATATACTATGCTTATCAAACTGCCCGGTAAGCACTTGTGTTAATGTTCACCCCCTTATATTAATGCTACTCTCACTTTTGGTTGAGAATCTTCTCTTTTCAGATGGCAGTGACCTTGGGACGACTCAGAAGGTATCATGGTGATGGAAAGAAATGATCGCAGTGCTCGGTACTGCAATATCTGTATCACACCTTCCAAGGCTCAGGGTGTAATGTGGAAGAGGTGGTGGAAAGAATGTAAGAGCCAAAGGAATGGCAGGACTCCATACATCATTCCTCCAGACACAAAATGGCCTGGATATCCATGGCCTCACAGTGCCTGACACTACCTGCATAAGACCATCATAAGAGGAGGAAAAGATCAAGACATCAAAAGTAAAAGAGAGTCTGATTGAGATGGGGAGGGGGTATGATGGAGAGTGGAGTTTCAAAGGGGTGAGTGGGGGGAGAGAGGGTATTACCATGGGGTATTTTTTATCATCATGGAAGTTGTTAATAAAAATTAAAAAAAAAAAAATGTAAGCACTGGGCTGGAGAGATGGTTTAGCGGTTAAGCGCTTGCCTGTGAAGCCTAAGGAACTCGGTTCGAGGCTCAATTCCCCAGGACCGACGTTAGCCAGATGCATAAGGGGGCACATGCATCTGGAGTTCGTTTGCAGTGGCTGGAGGCCCTGGCGCGCGCCCTCTCTCTCTCTCTCTCTCTTTCTCTCTCTCCATCTGCCTCTTTCTCTCTCTGTCTGTCGCTTTCAAATAAAAAAAAAAATTAAGCATACTGGGCTGGAGAGATGGCTTAATGGTTAAGTCGCTTACCTGCAGAGCCTAAGGACCCAGATTCTACTCCCCAGTACTCACGTAAGCCAGATGCACAAGGTGGTGCATATGTCCTGAGTTCATTTGCAGTGGCTAGAGGCCCTGGTGCACCCATACCCCCCCTTTCTATCTGCCTCTCTGTAAAATAAATAACAAATAAAAATAAAATATTCTAAAAACATAAGTATAAAAATATTAAGTATAGTGGGCTGGAGAGATGGCTTAGTGGTTAAGGTGCTTGCCTACAAAGCCTAAGGACCCAGGTTTGATTCCCCAGTAACCACGTAAAGCCAGATAGATGCACAGGGTGGCACATGCATCTGGAGTTTGTTAGCAGTGGCTGGTGTGCCCATTCTCTCTCTCTCTCTCTCTCCGTCTCTCTTCTCTTTAGCTCTCTCTGCTTGCAAATAAACAAAGAGATAAATAAAATATATCACTACAGTCATATGTTTCTGTTTAAACCCTCCAGTGACTTCCAATATTGTCCTTAGAACAATCTTTGAACGGCGGAGAAAGCTCACTAGCTCTCTGCTGTCAATCGCAGCGTGGCCCCTCCTTCACAAATTCAAAACTAGGCTGTCCAAAGTGCCTGCAGTTATCTCAAAAACAGTTCTCCCTGGCTGGATTGACTCCTGACAGAGACCTACTCCTCCCCTCTTCCTCCTCCCCCCTGAACTTTACCTCTTCTCCAGCTAATCATTATTCCCCCATGACCCTCCCGGGCTCATTTTCGTTTCCCTTGGTAATCTTTTCCTGACCCCCCAGTCTAGGGTTGGTCACCTCCTCTGTGTTTCAGACCCTGAGCTTTCGTTTTGTCAGCCGAATCAAGCTGAATCATCTGTCCCTCCCCTGAGTAAGGCCTGGCAAGTTGCCTGTGGGAGACAAGTCTCTCTTTTCGGTTGAATGAGCAAATGCTCAAACCACATACGCAAAGGAAGGAAACAAGAGAGATAAGTGTCCTGACAGCCATTCGACAAGAAGTCGTGAAGTGGATCTTGACTTCTCTTAGTCACCACTCACTGGTTTATTTTTATTTTTGGTGCTAGGCTTTATGCTCTAAAAAAAAAAAAAAAAAATCATCCTGGGGACTGGAGAGATGGCTTAGCAGTTAAGGCGCTTGCCCACAAAGCCTGAGGACCCAGGTTCGAGTCTCCAGGTCCCATGTTAGCCAGATGCACATCGCGGCGCATGCATCTGGAGTAAGTTTGCAGTGGCTAGAGACCCGGGCATGCCCATTCTTTCTCTCTCTCCCTCTGTATTTAATAAATAAATACAGTAAAAAAAAAAAAAAAAAAATCCTGGGGCTTCTCAAACAAATAAAATAAAAAAAAAAACTTTTTTTTAATCCTGAGCTGAAGCTGGGCATGGTGGCACACGCCTTTAATCCCAGCACTCAGGAGGCAGAGGTAGGAGGATCTCTGTGAGTTCGAGGCCACCCCAAGATAGTGTTCATCTGGGAAGACAAATGCACATGTGAAAACTTGAGCTTTCCCTTCTTGTAGTCTTATTTATTTATTTATTATGAAATAGAGAGAATTGGCAGGCCAGGTCCTCCAATCAAACCATAGACACACGCGCCACCTTGTGCATCTGGCTTACGTGGGATCTGGAGAATCGAACATGGGTCCTTAGGCTTCGCAGGCAAGCGCCTTAACCGCTGAGCCGTCTCTCCAGCCCTTCTGTGGAGTGCTTACTTCATTTCGCTGAAGATCAGAAAGGATTCTTAGAGATAATACCGTGTTTAATAGATATGGGCCCAAGCACTCCATTTCTCCAAGATCGCTCTGTTGAAATACACTCAGATCCCACTTTAAAATCAGGATGTGATGGCTGTTAGATCCCAGATGCTGAGGCCTTGTGCAGGGGATCACCCAGAACATTTCTGCAGCTTCTCTCTTGTCCCGGCGAAGAACCAACAGGCTCCTCCATGTGACCCTTTGAACACAGACACCTTCAGGTGAGACAGGACAACAGATCAGCTTTCGGCTGCCCAAGGCCTGGCAACCAGATTTATGAGCCTTACAAACCAGCACACAGCAGCCCCGAGGCATATTTACCCAGGAAGAAGGCTAGAACTCTTGGGGGTTGTTTGTTTCATAGGGTCTCACTCTAGCTCAGGCTGACCTGGAACTCACTATGTAGTCTCAGGGTGGCCTTGAACTCACGGCGATCCTCCTACCTCTGCCTCCCCAGTGCTGGGATTGAAGGTGTGCGTCACCATGCCCAGCTGCTTTCTTTTTAAGTGTGTGTGTGTGTGTGTGTGTGTGTGTGTGTGCGTAGACACTAACATCAGCTTGTCTCTGTTTACTGAAGTTAGGTCTCTCTCTGAGCCTGGAGCATGCCAATACAGCTAGTCTCTGTCTCTTGAGATTACAAGCGGCTGCCTTGTCCACCCAGCCTTTATGTGGGTGCTGGCTCTGAACTCTGGTCCTCAAGCTTAGGCATGCAAGTGCTCTATCGCTGAGCCATTTTCCCGGCCTTGGCTTGTGGACTCTCACTCTAGTGCGTTATCTCTCTCTCTCTCTCTCTCTTTCCCTGCTGGGCACAGTCACACATGCCTTTAATCCCAGCACTCGAGAAGCAGAGGTAGGAGGAGCACTGTGAGTTCCAGGCCAGTCTGGGCTAGAATGAGACTCTACCTCAGAAAACAGAGCAAAACAAACAAACAAACAAAAAAATCCCAATACAGAGTCTGGAGAGATGGCTCAGCAGGTAAGAGCACACTGGATGTGCAGGCATGAAGACCCAAGTTTGATCCCCAGCATTCTTGTAAAAAGCCAATTGTGCAGCTGGAGAGATGGCTTAGTGGTTAAGCGCTTGCCTGTGAAGCCTAAGGACCCCGGTTCGAGGCTCGATTCCCCAGGACCCACGTTAGCCAGATGCACAAGGGGGCGCATGCGTCTGGAGTTCGTTTGCAGCGGCTGGAGGCCCTGGCACGTTCATTCTCTCTCTCTATCTCCCTTTCTCTCTCTGTCTGTCACTCTCAAATAAATAAATAGAAATAAAATAAAGTAAATTATAATTTTAAAAAAGCCAATTGTGAAGCCTTTAATCCTAGCATTTAGGAGGCAGAAATAGGAGGGTCGCCATGAGTTCAAGGCCACCCTGACACTACATAGTGAGTTCCAGGTCAGCCTGGGCTAGAGTGAGACCTTACCTCAAATAAAATAAAATAAAATAAAATAAAATAAGGGCTGGGTGGATGGCTTAGCAGGTTAAGGCATTTGCCTGCAAAGCCAAAGGACTGAGGTTCGATTCCCCAGGACCCATGTTAGCCAGATGCACAAGAGGGGCGCACACGTCTGGAGTTCATTTTGCAGTGGCTGGAGGCCCTGGCATGTCCATTCTTCCCCCCCCCCCCCGTCTTTCTCTGTCAAATAAATAATAAAAATAAAAATATTTTTAAAAATACATTTTCCTTTCAAAACAAAAAACAAAATAAGTCAGGGCATGGTGGCGCACGCCTTTAATCCCAGCACTAGGGAGACTGAGGTAGGAGGATCGCCGTGAGTTCGAGCTCACCCTGAGACTACATGGTGAATTCCAGGTCAGCCTGAGCTAGAATGAGACTCTACCTCGAAAAACCAAAAAAACAAACAAACAAACTAAACTAAACTAAACTAAAACTAAAAGAATGCGGGGTGTGGTGTCACATGCCTTTAATCCCAGCACTCGGGAGGCAGAGGTAGGAGGATCACCATGAGTTCAAGGGCACCCTGAGACTACATGGTGAATTCCATGTCAGCCTGGACTAGAGTTGAGAGAGCCTGCCTTGAAAAAAATAAATAAATAAAAATAAAAAAGCCACTTGTGAGCCAGGCATAGTACCTCACGTCCCAGCACGCAGAAGGTTAATGCAGGAGGATCACAGTGAGTTTGAGAAAAACCCCAGCTACACAGTGAGTTCCAGATCATCTGGGCAAGAACGATACCCCGCCTCAAAGAAAATAAACAAACATACAAAGAGCCGCGAATGACCACACACTCCTGTAATTCCAGCACTGAGGGAGACGGAGACAGGAGGATTTCTGGGACACACTGGTCACCAAGCTAACAGCAACAAAAAAATAAATAAAAATAAAAATAGCATGAGCTCCAGGTTCAGACAGAGACCCTGTTTCAAGGAAATGACTGAAAAGTGATAGAGGAAGACACCGGGCATCCACCTCTGACCTTCATAAGAGTGGGCTGGAGAGATGGCTTAGTGGTTAAGCGCTTGCCTGTGAAGCCTGAGGACCCCGGTTCGAGGCTTGATTCCCCAGGACCCACTTTAGCCAGATGCACAAGGGGACACACGCGCATCTGGAGTTCGTTTGCAGTGGCTGGAGGCCCAGGCACGCCCATTCTCTCCCTCTCTCACTTACTCTCTCTCTCTCTGCCTCTTTCTCTCCCTGTCGCTCTCAAAATAAAAATAAGTAAAAAAAATTTTAAAGAAAAATAAAAGAAAAAGAATGTGCACAGGGCCCTCACATCTGTACACACACACAGTACATATGCTACACACAAACAAAGCATTAATTTAGAAAATGACACAGGGCCTGGGAAGATAGTTCAGCTGTTAAAGATGCTTGCTTACACAGCCTGACAGCCCAGGATTCAGTTCCCAAGAAATCCACTTTAAGCCAGATTCAAAACAATAGTGCAAGCATCTGGCTTTCATTTGCAGTGGCAACAGGCCCTGGCATGCCTCCTCCCCCACTCCCCCCCCCCCACCATATGCAAATAAGTAAATAAAACTTTTAAAACTTTTTTGAGTATTTTCAAGGTAGAGTTTTACTCTAGCCCAGGCTGACCTGGAATTCCCTATGTAGTCTCAGAGTGGCCTCCAATTCACAGTGATTTTCCTACTTCTCTGCCCCCTAAGTACTGGGATTAAAGGCGTGCGCTACCACGCCCGGTTATTTGTTTTTAAATGTTACAGTCAGGCTGGAGAGATGGTTTAGCAGCTAAGTCACTTGCCTGCGAAGCCTAAGGACTCATGTTCAACTCTCCAGATCCCATGTAAGCCAGAGGCACAGAGGTGAGGCAAGCGCAAGGTCGCACATGCCCACTAGGTGGCGCAAGCGTCTGGAGTTTGATTGCAATGGCTGAGGCCCTAGCATGCCAATTCTCTGTCATACACATGTGTTCTGTCTCTCTCTCGTAAATAATAATAATAATAATAATAATAATAATAATAATACAAAAAAGGAGCCTAAGTCCTTCTGATTGAGGCCCAGAAAAAAAAAAATACAAAAAAAAAAGTTTAAAAAAACACACAAAAAAAAACAGCCAGGCATGATGGTGTGTGCCTTAAATCCCAGCACTCAGGAGGCAGAGGTAGAAGAATCACTATGAGTTCAAGACCATCTTAAGACTACATAGTGAATTCCAGGTCAGTCTGGGCGAGAGTAAGACCCTATGTCAAGTCCCTAGGACCCACATAAACCAGATGCACAAGATGGCGCATGCATCTAGAGTTCACTTGCAGCAGCTGAAGGCCCTGGCGTGCCCATTCTCTCTCTTTCTACCTGCCTCTTCCTCTCTTTCTCTCTCAAATAAATAAGTAAATAAATAGGGCTGGAGAGGTTGCTTAGTGGTTAAGGTGCTTGCCTGCAAAACCTAAGGACCCAGGTTCGATTCCCCAAGACCGACATAAAGCCAGATGCACGAGGTGGTGCATACATCTGGAGTTCATTTGCAATCTCTGTCACTCTGTTTTGTTTTTCGAGGTAGGGTTTCACTCTAGCTCAGGCAGACCTGAAATTCACTATGTGGTCTTAGGGTGGCCTCGAACTCAGCGATCCTCCTACCTCTGCCTCCTGAGTGATGGGATTAAAAACATGTGCCACTACACCTAGCTTTAGAATATTTTTTACTATTTTTTAAAAATATTTTATTTTCATTTATTCATTTGAGAGAGAGAGAGAGAGAAATAGGCAGGTAGAGATAGAGAGAGAGAGAGAGAATGGGTGTGCCAGGGCCTCCAGCCACTGCAAACGAACTCCAGACGCATGCGCCCCCTTGTGCATCTGGCTTATGTGGGTCCTGGGGAGTTGAACCAGGGACCTTAGGCTTCTCGGGCAAACTCCTTAACTGATAAGCCATTTCCCCACCCCACTATTTTTATTTATGTATTAGAAAGAGGGAGAGAGAGAGAGACAGAGAGAATGGGGCACGCCAGGGCCTTCAGCCACTGCAAAGGAACTCCAGACGCATGTGCCTCCTTGTGTATCTGGCTTATGTGGGTCCTGGAGAATCAAACATGGGTCCTTTGGCTTTGCAGGCAAATGGCTTAACTGGTAAGCCATCTCTCCAGCCCTCTTTTTTTTTTTTTTTTTTGTAGTTGTTATTGTCATTTGTTTCTTTTTCGACGTAGGGTCTCACTCTAGCCCAGGCTGAACTGGAATTCACTATGTAGTCTCAGGGTGGCCTCAAACTCACAGTGATCCTCCTACCTCTGCCTCCAGAGTGCTAGGATTAAAGGCGTGCGCCACCACACCCGGCTCTAATTATCATTCATTTCTTGATTTATTAGAGAGACAGAAAGAGAGGCAGATAGAGAGTGTGTGGTGCCAGGGCCATCAGCCACCGTAAAGGAAACTCCAGACGCTTGCACCACCTTGTGCATCTGGCTTACGTGGGTCCTGAAGAATCAAACCTGGGTCCTTAGGCTTCACAGGCAAGCGCCTTAACCGCTAAGCCATCTCTCCAGTCCTAGAATATTTTTAAAAGAAAGAAAGAAGGAAGGAAGGAAGGAAGGAAGGAAGGAAAGAAAGAAACACAAAAAGTTCCTATTCGGGCTGGAGAGATGGCTTAGTGGTTAAGTGCTTGCCTGTGAAGCCTAAGGACCCCGGTTCGAGGCTCGACTCCCCAGGACCCACGTTAGCCAGATGCACAAGGGGGCGTACGCGTCTGGAGTTCCTTTGCAGTGGCTGGAGGCCCTGGTGCACCCATTCTCTCTCTCTCTCTTCTGCCTCATTCTCTCTCTGTCTGTCACTCTGAAATAAATGAATAAAACAAACAAAAAAAAAATTTTAAAGAAGTTCCTGTCAGCCTGCTGCATTCCAGCACCTGATCTCATGATTACCACATCCTTTGATTATGTCATGTCTCTTGTGCTTGACATAATCTCCTGTCGTGTTTATTGTGTGTGACCTCTAAGTGCACAGAAGCCATCGCAATGTTGCCGGTAAGAGGCTGAATAATGTAATTGACCTGGAAATTACTTAAAAGCAATTAAGAAGCTGGGTATGCACAAATGGCACATACTCGTAGTGCTAGCTGCTTGGGAAGCTGTGGCAAGAGGATTGCTCTGGTCCAGAAGGTCATGACCACCAGCCTAAAGAACACAGCAAGAAAGACTTCCATTAAAAAATTATTCAGGAGCCGGGGCGTGGTGGTTCACGCCTTTAATCCCAGCACTCGGGAGGCAGAGGTAGGAGGATCGCCGTGAGTTTGAGGCCAGCCTGAGACTCCATAGTGAATTCCAGGTCAGCCTGGACTAGAGTGAGACCCTACCTTGAAAAAACAACAACAACAACAACAAAATTATTTAGGGAGCTGGGAAGATGGCTTAGCAGTTAAGGTGCTTGCCTTCAAAGCCAAAGGACCCAGGTTTGATTCCCCAGGACCCATGTAAGCCAGATGCACAAGGGGGGGGCACGTGTGTCTGGAGTTTGCTTGCTGTGGCCAGAGGCCCTGGCATACCCATTCTGTCTCTCAACCTGCCTATTTCTCTCTCGCTTTCTCAAATAAATAAATAAAAATAAAATATTTCTTTAAAAAAAAGTTTTTTTTTCAAGGTAGGGTCTCACTCTTTATAGTCCAGGCTGACCTAGAATTCACTATGTAGTCTCAGGGTGGCCGTGAACTCACAGTGATCCTCTTACCTCTGCCACCTGAGTGCTGGGATTAATGGCATGTGCCACCATGCCCAGCTTTCTTTAAAAAATTATTTAGGATACTCTGGTTTCTCTTCAGATTGAATAACTCTTTTTGCCTTTCACTAAAAAAGAACGAAAAATATTTAGGGGCTGGAGAGATGGCTCAGCAGTTGCCCACAAAGCCTAAGGACCCAGGTTCAATTCCCCAATACACAAGTAAAGCCAGATGCACAAGGTGACACAGGCGTCTGGAGTTCATTTACACTGGCTGGAGGCCCTAGGGTGCCCATTCTCTTTCTCCATCTGCCTCTCTCTCTTTGTGTCTCTCAAATAAACAATAAATAAAATATTTTAAAACTGTAAATAAAATATCCTGACCAGCTTGAAGGACACAGCAAGACTCCCATTAAAAAAATTATTAAGCCCAAGGCTCAGGGTCTAATGCGGAAGAGGTGGTAGAAAGAATGTAAGAGCCAAAGGAAGGGTAGGACTCCTTACAACATGCTCCTCCAGACACAAAATGGCCTGGATATCCATGACCTCATGGTGCCTGACACTACCTACACAAGACCATCATAATAGGAGGAAAAGATCATGACATCAAAATAAAAGAGAGACTGATTGAGAGGGGAAGGGGATACGATGGAGAATGGAGTTTAAAAGGGGAAAAATGCGGGGGGGGAGGGCATTACCACGGGATATTGTTTACAATCATGTATGGTGTTAATAAAAAAGAGAAAAAAATGCTTACACAGCTTCCAATTGCAAACAAACAATATATATATATATATATATATATATATTAAGCAGCACTCGGGAGGCAGAGGTAGGAGGATCATCGTGAGTTCAAGGTCGGCCTGAGAATACAGAGTGAATTCCAGGTCAGCCTGGGCTAGCGTGAGACCCTACCTCGAGAAACCAACCAAACACACAACAACAACAAAAAATATACATTATATATACTGGGCTTGATGGCACACACCTTTAATTCTAGCACTCTGGAGGCAGAGGTAGGAGGATCGCCGTGAGTTTGATGCCACCCTGAGACTACATAGTGAATTCCAGGTCAGCCTGGGCTAGAGTGAGACCCTACTTCGAAAAACAAAAAACAAAACAAAACAAAACAAAACAAAAACCTATTAATGGCCTGGAGAGATGGCTCAGTAGTTAAGGCGCTTGCCTGCAAAGCCTAAGGACCCAAGTTCAATTCCCCAGTACCCATGTAACACCAGATGCGCAGGGTGGCGCATGCGTCTGGAGTTCATTTGCAGTGGCTGGAGGCCCTGGCGCGCCTATCTTATCTTTCTATCTGCTTCTTTCTCTCTTCCTATCTCTCTCTGAAATAAATAAAATTAGTCATTAAGGAAAAAAAAATGAAGAGGCTGGAGACATACATGGCTCCATGGTTAAGTGCTTGCCTAGCATGTGTGAAGCTCTGGCTTCAATCCTCAGTACCACATACACACAAAGATTAAGGACTACAGGGCTGGAGACATGGCTTAAACGGTTCAGGCACTTGCCTGTGAAGCCTAAGGACACAGGTTCAATTCCTCAGGACCCGTGTAAACCAGATGCAAAACATGGCACATGCATCTGGAGTTCGTTTGCAGTGGCTAGAGGCCCTGGCGTGCCCATTCTATCTCTGTCTCTCTCTGCTTGCAAATAAATAAGTAAATAAATATCTTTTGAAATTATATATATATATATATATATATATACATATTTATTTATTTATTTATTTATTTAAAAAAAGAGCAGCCAGGCATGGTGGCATACGCCTTTAATCCCAGCACTGGGGAGGCAGAGGTAGGAGGATCGTCATGAGTTCAAGGCCGCCCTGAGACTACATAGTGAATTCCAGGTCAGCCTGAGCTAGAGTGAGACCCTACCTCCAAAACACTAAAAAACAAACAAACAAACAAACCAAAAGAAGCCCATTATCAGCTATGGGAAAAATGGCCTTCTCCTCTTCTCCTGTTTTGTTTTGTTGTTTTTTTTTCTTTTGTAGTACTAGGGATTGATCGCAGAACTTTATGCTTGTAAGGCAAACACTCTAACACTCCTCTGCATCCCCAGACTAAAATTATTTTAAAATTTATTTCATAATTTAAAAAATTATTTTATAATTTTTTTTTTTTATTTATTTGCAAGCAGATAGAGAGAAGAGACACAGAGAGAATGGGTTGCGCCAGGGCCTCCAGCCACTGCCAAAGAACTCCTGATGCGTGCACCACTTTGTGCCTCTGGCTTTATGTGGGTACTGGGGAATTGAACTCAGGTGTCAGACTTTGAAGGCAAGCACCTTAATTGCTAATCCATCTCTCCAGCCCTCAATTTATTTTTATTTGAGACATAGAGAGGGAGATCGACAAAGAGAGAGAGTAAGAGCCAAAGGAAGGGTAGGACTCCTTACAACGTGCTCCCCCCAGACACAAAATAGCCTGGATATCCATGACCTCTCAGTGCCTGACACTACCTACACAAGACCCTCATAATAGGAGGAAAAGACGATGACATCAAAATAAAAGAGAGACTGATTGAGATGGCGAGGGGATATGATGGAGAATGGAGTTTCAAAGGGGAAAGTGGGGGGAGGGAGGGTATTACCATGGGATATTTTTTATAATCATGGAAGTTGTTAATAAAAATTTGAAAAAAAATGTAAACATAAAATAAAAAAAAAAAGAAAGAAAGAAAGAGAGAGAGAGAGAATGGGCCCATCATGGCCTCTAGCCACTGCAAATGAACTCCAGATGCGTGTGCGACCTTGTACATCTGGCTTGTGTGGGACCTGGATAATCAACCCTGAGTCCTTGGGCTTCACAAGCAAGCGCCTTAACATCTAAGCCATCTCTCCAGCCCCCCCGACCACCGGCAATTATTACTATTTTGTTTGTTTATTTGTTTTTGGAGGTAGGGTCTCACTCTAGCCCAGGCCGACCTGGAATTCACACTGTAGTCTCAGGGTGGCCTCGAACTCACGGCGATCCTCCCACCTCTGCCTCCCGAGCGCCGGGATTAAAGACGTGCGCCCCCACGCCCGAGTCCAAATTATTTTTATTTTGAGACATGGTGGTTTGAATCAGATGTCCCCCATAAACTCGTATGTTTCGCAGGCTTGGTCCTCAGCTGGTGGCAGTTTGGGAGGCGGAGCCTTGCTGGAGGAGGGGTGTTGCTGGGGGTGGGCTCACCTCTTTGCCAGAGTTCGGAGATCAGCTCACTGTCTTGTTGCTGCTTCACACACGCTATAGCAAGGCGCTCTTGCTCAGTGAAAACCCCCGGGGTCTTCAAGCATAACTAGAAGTTCACAGGGCGGGAGCAATAAGCAATCTTGAGCCAGCTCTTTGGCCATGACCTCCTGGATTGCTATGCCAGCAAAATGGACACACCTTTCAAGGTTCCACTTACTAGTCAGACCTGTTGGAGCAGGATTGCAATCCCAGATACTCAGCAAGCTGAGGTAGCAGGATCACATGTTCACAGCCTGTATGAGTGACAGAGGGAGTCGTCCATGGCCAGTCTGGTCAATTTAGTGAGATTGTTTTTTAAAAAAAATTTTTTCCTTTTTTTTTTGGTTTTTCGAGGTAGGGTCTCACTGTAGCCCAGGCTGACCTGAAATTCACTATGTAGTCTCAGGGTGGCCTCGAACTCATGGCGATCCTCCTACCTCTGCCTCCCGAGTGCTGGGATTAAAGGCGTGCACCACCATGCCCGGTTTTAAAAAAAAAAGTATTTTAAAGGGCTGGAGAGATGGCTTAGCAGTTAAGGCACTTGCCGACAAAATGCATAAGGACCCAGTTTAGGACCCACGTAAACCAGAAGCACAAGGCGACGCATACATCTGGAGTTCATTTGCAGCGGCTAGAGGCTCTGGCGTGCCCATTCTGTCTCTCCACCTGCCTCTTTCTCTCAAATAAATAAAATTAAATGATTTTCGTTTTGATGAAGGGTCTCACTCTAGCTCAGGCTGACTTGGAATTCACTCTGTAGTCTCAGGGTGGGCTCGAACTCACAGTGATCCTCCTACCTCTACCTCCTAAGTGCTGGGATTAAAGGCATGTGCTACCACGCCAGGCTTAATTTTTTTTTTTTTTCCAGGTAGGGTCTCACTCTAGTCCAGGCTGACCTGGAATTCACTCTGTAGTCTCGGGGTGGCCTTGAACTCACCGTGATCCTACTACTCCTGCCTCCGGGGTGCTGAGATTAAAGGCGTGTGCCACCACACCTGGCCTTAAATTTTTTTTAAGTGTTCTTTGTTTTATATTTATTTATTTATTTGAGAGTGACAGAGACAGAAAGACACAGAGAGAGAGAGAGAGAGAGAGAGAGAATGGGTGCACCAGGGCCTCCAGCCACTGCAAACGAACTCCAGACGCGTGCGCCCCCTTGTGCATCTGGCTAATGTGGGTCCTGGGGAATCAAGCCTCGAACCGGGGTCCTTAGGCTTCACAGGTAAGCTCTTAACCACTAAGCCATCTCTCCAGCCCAAATTTTTTAAAAAATGAAAAAAAAAAAAGGGGGAGGGCTGGAGATGTAGTCCAGTGGTTAAGTGCTTGCTTAGCATATGGAAGACCCTGGGTTCAATCCCTAGTAACACAAACAAAGATTTTTCCTTATTACTGAGAATGTTTGCGCCATGGTCCTCCCATTGGCGACTTTGATCCCGGTATCCAACAAGCCTACCCCTCTGGTATGACCCGTGGATGAAGGAGATACAGTGGCTTTTAAGGTCTGCGGGCCAAGGCAGGGCTTTGGCCCAGGCTGTGGCTGTAATTGAGGAAGGTGCTAAGACAACACTGATGTCATTCTGAAAGCATCTATGACTGCGTCGAGAACTTTGTTTGGGTTTGGGGATGATGTCACCGAGGTGCGAATGCACGGTATGGACGGAGACACCCAGGAGACTCATCCGTGACTACAGAGGGCTTGCCAAGGGTGAGAAGGTTGCAACGAGGCTGTGGTGGAGATGGCAAACGATCTAACTTGGGCGTGGACAAGATTGGCACCGAGGAGTGTCAGAGATGGCACCTGAGGAGTGGTTGGAACTGGAAAAGGAACACATGGTTTATTTTATTTTATTTTATTTTATTTATTTTTCTTTCTTTTTTTTTTTTTTTTTTTTTTTTTTTTTGTTTTTTCGAGGTAAAGTCTCTGCTCTAGCCCAGGCTTAGAATTCACTATGTAGTCTCAGGGTGGCCTCGAACTCACGGTGATCCTCCTGCCTCTGCCTCCCTGAGTGCTGGGATTAAAGGCGTGCGCCACCACGCCCTGCTTTATGTTTGGTTTTTCGAGGTAGGGTTTCACTGACCTGGAATTCACTCTGTATTCTCAGGCTGGCCTCGAACTCACAGCCGATCCTCCTACCTCTGCCTCCCAAGTGCTGGGAGTGCACCACCATGCCCAGGCTAGGAACATACCGTTTAATGAATAGGAAAGAGAACCAAAAGTACACTGCAGAAGAAGAAACAGAAAAACTGCAAGCAAATTCAGTTGAAAAGTTCAGCAGAAGTTTTGAAGACTTCAACAAACTCTTAAAAAGGTTTGGAAACTTAGCCGGGAGTGACAGCGCACACCTTTAATCCCAGCATGGGAGGCAGAGGCAGGAGGATCGCTGTGAGTCCGAGGCCACCCTGAGACTACACAGTGAATTCCAGGTCAGCCTGGGCTAGAGTGAGACTGTACCTCAAAAAAAAAAAAAAATAGAGATGAGGGGATGGAGAGATGGCTTAGCAGTTAAGGCACTTGCCTGTGAAGCCTAAGGTTCCAGGTTTGATTCCCAGTACCCACATAAACCAGATGCACAAGGTGGCACATGTGTTTGTTTGCAGTGGCTAAAGGCCTGATGTAACCATTCTCTCTCTAATAAGTAAATAAAATATTAAAAAAAAATAGAAATGAATTGGGCATGGTGGTTCAGGCCTTTAATCCCAGTACTCGGGAGGCAGAGGTAGGAGGATCGCCGTGAGTTCGAGGCCACCCTGAGACTACATAGTGAATTCCTGGTCAGCCTGGGCTACAGTGAGATCCTACCTCAAAAAACAACAACAACAACAACAACAAAAATAGAGATGAGCAAGACGTGGTGGTACACACCTTTAATCCCAGTACCTGGGAGGCTGAGGTAGGACGATTGTCAGACTGGGACTATAGAATGAGTGCCAGGTCAGCCTGGGCTAGAGTGAGAACCCTAACCTTGAAAAACAAAATAGAGCTCAATAATTATGGTGTATTATTCCCCCATTCCTTTCTTTTAGAGACAGTCTCACTCTACTGCCCAGTTTGTTCTGGAACTCACAGCTATTCCTGTCATAGGGGTGGACCACCATGCCTGGCTGCTGTTTTTCTTTATAACTTGACACTTTACTGCACGTATGAATTGTTCATTGTAAGCCTCCTTCACAAGATTCAAATGGGGCCTGGAGGGATGGCTTAGCAGATAGGACCCTTGCCTGTGAAGCCTAATGACCTAGATTCGATTCCCCAGGACCCGTGGAAGCCAGATGCACAAGGCGGCGCATGTGTCTGGAGTTCGTTTGCGGTGGCTGGAGGCCCTGGCGCACCCATTCTCCTTCTTTCTCATCTGCCTCTTTTTTTTTTTTTTTTTTTCAATGTAGGGTCTCACTCTAGGCCCAGGCTGACCTGGAATTCACTATAGAGTCTCAGGGTGGCCTCGAACTCATGGCGATCCTCCTACCTCTGCCTCCCGAGTGCTGGGATTAAAGGTGTGCGCCACCGCGCCCGGCTCTTCTGACTCTTTCTATCTCTCCCTTTCTCTCAAATAAATAAATAAAATGCTACAAAAAAAATTAAGCATGGTAATGAAGGTTGGGTAGAATATTGTGCTTGCCTGCCAAGCATATCTGTGAGAAGCAGGGATTTCTATCCCAAGGTGGGAAGAAACGGTCCCCTGAGCTTTCAGGAAGACAGAGAGATAAGGACAGAAGCAGAAAGATTTGCTTATTGTTTGAACAGTAAGCAACACAACACATAGAAAAAGAAATGGGGGTGCTGGAGAGATGGCTTAGTGGTTAAGCACTTGCCTGTAAAGCCTAAGGAGCCGGGTTCGAGGCTTAATTCCCCAGGACCCACATTAGCCAGATGCACAAGGGGGCGCACGCATCTGGAGTTCGTTTACAGAGGCTGGAAGCTCTGGTGCGCCCATTCTCTCTCTCTCTACCTCTCTCTCTGCCTCCTTCTCTCTGTTGCTCTCAAATGAATAAATAAATAAACAAACAAAAAATTAAAAAAAAATAAAGAAATGGGAGCCGGGTATGGTGGCACACGCCTTTTAATCCCAGCACTCGGGAGGCAGCGGTATGAGGATCGCCGTGAGTTCGAGTTCACCCTGAGACTCCATAGTGAATTCCAGGTCAGCCTGGGTTAGAGCAAGAATCTACCTCCAAAAAACAAAGCCAAGAAGGAAGAGAAAGGAACAAAGGGAGGGAGCGAGGGAGGGAGGAAGGAAGGAAAGGGAAATAGCCTCTTGGTTCGTGTACAGAGTCTGTGTCATGAAGGTATTAATGAGACACTGACAATTAGGCAAGGCCACAGCGTAGAGCCACACGGTGTATGATGATCACAGTGGTGTCCAAGCCAGGCAACGAGTGGCAACAGAAAAGCCAGACTTTACTTTCAAGCTACGGAATGGTCACGCAGTGTAGTGTCTACCCACATGGTGTGTGTTGCAGTCACCTTGAGTTGCTGGGACAACACACCGAACGATGCCAATGAGAAGAAAGGGTTTATGCTGGCTGTAGTCTGGAGGGGAAGCTTCGACATGACAGGAAAGCGTGGCAGAGGCTGGGTATCATTATCTTGCCACAGTAGCTGGCAGAAAACAGCGAAAGCGGGAGCTGGAGGGGATGGCTTAGCGGTTAAGGCGCTTGCCTACGAAGCTAAAGGACGGAGGATCGATTCCTCAGGACCCACGTAAAGCCAGACGCACGAGGTGGCACACGCGTCTGGAGTTCGTTTGCAGTGGCTGGAAGCCATGGCACACCCATTCTCTCTCTCTCTCTCTCAAATAAATAAATCAAAATCAAAATAAATACCTCCCAGGCACACCAAGTATTTAAAATAGCAAAAGTAGCCGGGCATGGTGGTATACGCCTTTAATCCCAGCACTCGGGAGGCAGAGGTAGGAGGATCACCATGAGTTCGAGGCCACCCTGAGACTACATAGTGGACTCCAGGTCAGCCTGAGCTAGAGTGAGACCCTACCTCGAAAAATCGAAAAAAAAACAAAAAAAAAAAAAAAAAGAAAAAAAGAAAAAGTAGCCGGGCATGGTGGCGCACGCCTTTAATCCCAGCACTCGGGAGGCAGAGGTAGGAGGATCACCGTGAGTTCGAGGCCACGCTGAGACTACATAGTGAATTCCACGTCAGCCTGAGCTAGAGTGAGACCCTACATCCAAAAAAAAAAAAAAAAAAAAGAAGGAAGGAAGGAAGAAAAGTAAACTGAGCTAGTATTAGCAAGGGGAATTGGGCTCTAACACCCGCATCCAGTGACACACCTCTCCTAGCAACTCTCCACTTCCAAAATTGCCACCAGCTGGGGACCAGGCATTCAAATTTGACACGCGAAGCTATGGGGGACGTCTCACATTCAAGCCACCTGAGTGTGCCTGGGGTCTAATTTTCAAAAAAAAAAAAAAAAAAAAAAGCATTGTAGAAGTTATCAGGTAATGGAGTAATCACCTACTCCATAGGTCACAGAGTGGAGTATTTTGGAGTCT
The DNA here is from genome assembly GCA_036346955.1 of Dipus sagitta. NCBI lineage: Eukaryota > Metazoa > Chordata > Mammalia > Rodentia > Dipodidae > Dipus > Dipus sagitta. The sequence continues at coordinate 31,282,109 of CM070789.1, read as the reverse complement.
AACGGGAATAAAACAACCCCCCGTGTACATCACATCAGTCTCTAACTCCCGAATACGAGAGCCAGTTCAACGTGCTGCTTCCACAGAACCACGTGGAAAGGCATGATTCATATCTATTACCCAGTCCATTATCCCATTATCCGGACTTGCACACGTCATTGAAAGATAGAAGTTTAAGCTGGGCGTGGTGGCACACACCTTTAATCCCAGCACTTGGGAGGCAGAGGTAGGAGGATTGCTGCGAATTTGAGGTCAGCCTGGGCTACAGTGAGACCCTACCTCAAAAAAAAAAGGGGGGAGCTTGAGAAATGGTTTAGCAGTTAAGGCGCTTACCTGTGAAGCCCAAGGACCCAGGTTCGATTCTCCAGGTCCCAAGTAAGCCAGAGGCACAAGGTGGTGTTTGCGACTGGAGTTCCTATGCAGTGGCTAGAGGCCCTGCTGAGCCCATTCTCTCTCTCTCCCTCCCACCCCTCTCTCTGTCTCTAATAAATAAATAAAAATAAATCTTGAAAAATATTTTTAATAAATTTAAAAAAATTTTGTTGTTATTTTTATTTATTTACTTGAGAGCAACAGAGAGAGAAAGAGGCAGATAGAGAGAGAGAGAATGGGCGCACCAGGGCCTCCAGCCACTGCAAACGAACTCCAGACACGTGCGCCCCCTTGTGCATCTGGCTAACGTGGGTCCTGGGGAATTGAGCCTTGAACCAGGGTCCTTAGGCCTCACAGGCAAGCGTTTAACCACCAAGCCATCTCTCCAGCCCTTGAAAAATATTTAAAAAAAAAACTAAAACAAAAACAAAATGGGCTGGAGAGATGGCTTGGTGGTTAAGGCACTTGCCTGCAGGGCCTAAGGACCCAGGTTTGATTCCCAGTACCCACGTAAGCCAGATGCACAAGGGGGCGCATGCATCTGTAGTTTGTTTACAGTGGCTGGATGCCCTGGCATGCCCATTCTCTATATATCTGCCTCCTTCTCTCTCTCTCTCAAAATGGATAAATAAAAAATAAAATAAAATAACAAAAAGAGATTGAAGTTTATATGCTGGATATAAATAGAAAACATGGGGCCAGGCGTGGTGGTGCACGCCTTTAATCCCAGCACTCGGGAGGCAGAGGTAGGAGGATTGCCATGAGTTCGAGGCCACCCTGAGACTCCATAGTGCATTCCAGGTCAGCCTGGGCTAGAGTGAGACCCTACCTCGAAAAACAGAAAAAAAAAAACATATATATATATATATATATATATATGTATATAACATGGGCTGGGCTGGAGAGATGACTTAGCGGTTAAGGCATTTGCCTGCAAAGCCTAAGGACCCTTGTTTGACTCTCCAGATCCCACATAAGCCAGACACACAAGGTGACACAAATGCAAGGTCACACATGTGCACTAGGTGGCGTACATGTCTGGAGTTAGATCACAGTGGCTGGGGGTCCTGGTATACCAATTCTCTCTCATGTGTGCTCGCTTTCTCTCTCTCTCTCATACTCCTCCTACCTCTGCCTCCGAAGCGCTGGGATTAAAGACAATCACCAACACACCTGCCTGGACCTTAGGTTAAAAGAAATTTATGGGCTGGGCATGGTGGCACATGCCTTTCATCCCAGCATGTGGGAGGCAGAGGTAGGTGGATCATTATGAGTTCGAGGCCACCCTAAGACTACATAGTGAATTCCAGGTCAGCCTGGACCAGAGTGAGACCCTACCTTGAAAAAAAACAAAACAAAACAAAAAATCTTTTATGGGAAGTCACACTGCTACTATTAGCAGAAACTGGTATTTTTTTTTTTTTGAATGTAGAAATTTATACGGAGTCATACAATGCTTTCACTCTTTATTTGGGCTGTTCTGTGGAATTATTTAGAGGAAAGAGTATCAGCAAAATGATTATTCATTTTTAATGAAAAATTTGACACAAATATTTTCAATAACCCCAGAATGTTAAAATTAGATTTGAGCCAGGCGTGGTGGCGCACGCCTTGAATCCCAGCAACTAGGGAGGCAGAGGTAGGAGTTCAAGGCCACCCTGAGACATCTGAGTGAATCCCAGGTCAGCCTGAACTAGAGTGAGACCCTACTTTGAGAAAACAAGAAAAAAAATTTTTTCAAAAAGAGAAAAATAGGGCTGGACAGACGGCTTAGTGGTTAAGCACTTGCCTATGAAGCCTAAGGACTCTGGTTCGAGGATCGATTCCCCAGGACCCATATAAGCCCGATGTACAAAATGGCACATGCATCTGAAGTTTGTTTGCAGTAGCTGGAGGCCCTGGCATGCCCATTCTCTCTCTCTGCCTCTTTCTCTCTCTGTCTGTCACTCTCAAATAAATAAATAAAACCAAAAATTTTAAAAAAAAAGAGAAAGATAAATACACATGAGACTTCAATATTCAAGCCTGGCATGGTGGCACACGCCTTTAATCCCTGCACTCGGGCGGCAGAGGTAGGAGGATCGCCGTGAGTTCGAGGCCACCCTGAGACTACATAGTGAATTCCAGGTCAGCCTGAGCTACAGAGAGAGACCCTACCTCAAAAAATGAAAAAAATAAAAAAAAAAGATTTCAATATTCAGTATACTGAGAAAAAAAAGCTCCTTTGTGTTGGTAAAATAAATTCATGATTATTTTTGAGTTTTCAGTATACATAAATTGCCTTGATGGGATATTACAATGTAGTGCTAATTGCCTGTGAGATAGTTGAATAGAAGTATTGAAACCTAGCCTCTAGCTGCCATCTTGTGGATAAGAGTGGATGTTCACTAACTATATATATTGCATCTTTTTGTACTGTGTGCTGCAATGAATTGACTCGTGCTTATACAGTTTCTAGAAGCTACAAACTAAGAATGATAAATTACCAATTACGTCTAGTCTTCGATAATTTTACCATGTCCCTCTGTTATGGATAGGTTAAGAGGCCATAGAGATTAGATATTCAATTTGAGTAAAGTATAAAGCCATTGATTTTATGATAAGGGGATTTCTTATTTTCTTTTTGGCTTTTTCGAGGTAGGGGCTCACTGTTGTCCAGGCTGACTTGGAATTCATTATATAATCTCAGTGTCTTAGAACTCATAGTAACCCTCCTACATCTATGTCACAAGTGCTGGAATTAAAGGCATGTGCCACCCTGCCTGGCTTCCTTTAAAAAAAAAATTTTTTTTTCGAGGTAGGTTGTCACTGCAGCCCAAGCTGACCTGGAATTCACTATGTAGTCTCAGGGTGGCCTCGAACTCATGATGACCCTCCTACCTCTGCCTCCCAAGTGCTGGGATTAAAGGTGTGCACGACCACGCCCGGCTTAAATTTTTTTTAAACATTTTATTTATTTATTTGAGAGAGAGAGAATGGGCACGTCAGGGCTTTCAGCCACTGCAAACGAAACCCAGACATTTGTGCCACCTTGTGCATCTGGTTTTACCTGGCTACTGGGGAATTGAACCTGGGTCCTTTGGCTTTGCAGGTAAGCACCTTAACCGCTAAACCATCTCTCCAGACTAATAAGGGGATTTCTTTGTAAAGTTTAGAGACGTAATTAGATTAAAAAAGAAAGAGAAGAGACTTGGGGCTGGAGGGATGGCTCAGCGGTTAAGGTGGTTTGCCTGCAAAGCCAAAGGACCGTGGTTCGATTCCCCAGGATGCACGTTAGCCAGATGGACAAGGGGCGCATACGTCTGGAGTTCGTTTGCAGTGGCTGCAGGCCCTGGTGTGCCCATTCTCTCTCTCCCCCTTTCTCCGTCAAATAAATAAATTAAAATAAAATATTTAAAAAAAGGGAAGAGACTTGTATAATGAACTCCTGCCCATGAGAGTATAGAAGCAGGGTAAAGCCCGCCTAGAGACCCAAATTGGGGTCATTCATTAAATCTGAACTGGGGTCTGAGTTAACCACCATTGATTCCACGTTTCTATGGCTGAATGGGGGCCTGAGCAAATCAGCCACAAAAGCCAGGTTCAAGTTTACTCCTTTTAGGAATCTTAATCCTAGGAAAGGGGAACGCCTTTGCAGGGAAGGACTCAGGTTGAGTTTAAGGAGAAACAGATCTAGGGAACTCCTTTAGGTAGCAAGAGATGAGGAGAAATCTATCCTTCTCTGACCATTAGCATAGTGCAGACTGCAAGGGGGTGCAAAGATATCCCTTGCTTTTATCTTGGGTGTTCTGTCACTCTAAACTTCTCAATCCTCCCTCTGAAGAAGTAGCCCTTAGAGAGATGGCTTAGCAGTTAAGGCACTTGCTTGCGAAGCCTAAGGACTCATGTTCCACTCTCCAGATCCCACGTAAGCCAGACCCACAAAGGTGAGGCAATTGCAAGGTCACACGTGCCCACTAGGTGACGCAAGCATCTGGAGTTCTATTTCAGTGGCTGAGGCCCCAATGTGCCAATTCTGTCTCTCTCTCTCTAAAAATAAAAAATAAATAAAAAATTAAAAAAAAATAAGTAGCTCTAACTGGCATTAGGGAATTGGGGCCAAGACTGATTTGGTTTCTTCAAGCTCAGTAGGGTCACCAGGTATGGCAGTTGGGGAACCCCTCCAGTGAGTCTATCTAAGGGACTCCAGAAGTGTATTGAAGCCAGGTGTGGTGGCACACGCCCTCAATCCCAGCACTAGGGAGGTAGAGGTAGAAGGATCACTGTGAGTTCGAGGCCACCCTGAGACTCCATAGTGAATTCCAGGTCAGCCTGGGCTAGAGTGTGACCCTACCTGGAAAAACAAAACAAAATTGCATTGATATAATGCAGGAAGACAGCTCTATGTAAATATGTTGGAGAGAAAGAATAAAAGACAGCAAATTGGAGCTCTCTAGGGTTCCCACTCTTATAGACTTTAGGCCTTGAAGGGCGATCAAGAGCACCCAGAGAGATGGGATAAAAGGATTTTAACTGAAGGTGGCCAAGACACTGCTATTTTATATTTGTTGTAAATAGAATTATAAGAGTCTTTTGTTGTTGTTTTTTTGTTTGTTTTTGTATTTTGAGGTAGGGTCTCGCTCTAGCCCAGGCTGACGTGGAACTTATATGTAGTCTCAGGCTAGCCTTGAACTCAGTGATCCTCCCACATCTGCCTCCTGAGTGCTAGGATTAAAGGCATGCGCCACCACGCCCCTCCAAGTTTTATATTTCTGATATTAAAAGTTACTTAGTAGAGGGCTGGAGAAACGGCTTAGCGGTTAAGCGCTTGCCTGTGAAGCCTAAGGACGCCGGTTCGAGGCTCAATTCTCCAGGACCCACGTTGGCCAGATGTACAAGGGGGCGCATGTGTCTGGAGTTCATTTGCAGTGGCTGGAGGCCCTGGCGCGCCCATTCTCTGTCTCTCTCTACCTCTTTCTGTCTCTGTCACTCTCAAATAAATAAAAATGAACAAAAAATGTTAAAAAGAAGTTTAAAAAAATAAAGTTACTTAGTAGAGCTGGGATGAATGGCTCAGGGGTTTAAAGCACTAACTTGGAAAGTTTGTGTACCCTGAATATGAGGGGTCTCCCAGAATTTATGAACCCCAAGTTTTGGGTTCTGTCCTACCTTTAACAAAGCATTGATACAGACAGACTCAAGATGGCTACATTATGAATTATTGAGTTTATTCACTGAGAAATCACAAATTGTGTGGTTTAAGAGAGATATCACCAATTGTGGGGTTTTAGGAAACACACTCTCATGTGGAAAGACTGCATAGTTTATAAGGTTCATTAAAGAGGTTTTGGGCCGGGCGTGGTGGCGCACACCTTTAATCCCAGCACTCGGGAGGCAGAGGTAGGAGGATCGCCATGAGTTCGAGGCCACCCTGAGACTACATAGTGGATTCCAGGTCAGCCTGGGCCAGAGTGAGACCCTACCTCGAAACCCCCCCCCAAAAAAAAGAGGTTTTGGGGGGAAATGGAGTAGGTCGCAAGCATGTGTACTTAAGAGAAACTGAGGCCTTTAAAGAGAAATTAGAGGGCTGGAGAGGTGGCTTAGCAGTTAAGACGCTTGCCTGTAAAGCAAAAGGACCCACGTTCAATTCCCCAGGACCCACATAAACCAGATGCACATGGTGGCGCACGCGTCTGGAGTTTGTTTGCAGTGGCTGGAGGCCCTGGTGTGCCCATTCTCTCTCTCCCTCTCTCTTTGTCACTCTCAAATAAATAATAAATAAATAAAATATTTTAAATAGAAATTAGAGTAAAGCTTCAAACAAATGGACTTGAGAAAAACTGAGACTTTAAAGACAAATTAGAAATTGGGTATTGCCGGGGCGCCCTACCTCGAAAAACCAAAAAAAAAAGAAGAAGAAGAAGAAGAAGAAGAAGATAAATTGGGCATAGCGGTGCACACCTTCAATCCCAGCACTCCGGAGGCAGAGGTAGAAGGATCACGGTGAGTTCAAGGCCACCCTGAGACTACATAGTGAATTCCAGGTCAGCCTGGGGCAGAGTGAGATCCTACCTCAAAGAAACAAAAAAGAAAGAAAGAAAGAAAGAAAGAAAGGAAGGAAGGAAGGAAGGAAGGAAGGAAGGAAGGAAGGAAGGAAGGAAGGAAGGAAGAAAGGAAGAAAGAAAGGAAGAAAGAGGGCTGGAGAGATGGCTTAGCCGTTAAGCGCCCCTGTTCACCAGATGCACAAGGGGGCGCACGCATCTGGAGTTCGTTTGCAGTGGCTGGAGGCCCTAGCGCGTCCATTCTCTCCCTGCCTCTCTCTCTCCCTCTCTTTCTCTGCCTCTTTCTGTCTGTCGCTGTCAAATAAATAAATAAAAATTAAAAAATTATTTAGAAAAAAAATATGCACGAGGTAGATTCAGAGATCAGAAGAAAATCATGTATGTTACCCCAAACTACAAAGCAGAGGCAAGCAGAAAGCCATTTAAACCAAGAAAGTTTCATACCAGACTGGGTGAGGACGAAGCCAGAAGACTCACGTGTGTCCCCGTGGTCCAAAGGAAGAGAGAGAGGCAGGCCAAGCAGAGAAGCAGAGCTTACCTGAGCAGGGTTGGGTTAGCAACTGGGAGGAGATAGGAGCCTTTATAGGCAAGGGGAAGACCTGATTGGTTGGTAGATTTAGAGGGCGGATCCCACCCAGGGCCCTCTGTCTAGGTAGCGCGCTAGACTGGGTATTAGGGGATGACATAGATCAGTCTTGACAAAACATAAGTTCTGTTTCTGTGTTCTTCTGTCAGGGTGAGATGGTCATGTGGGGTGGTATCTCTTTGTTCTCTCTGGGCCTCAATCTCTAACTAAAACTGCCTGAAATGGGGCTGGAGAGATGGCTCAGCAGTTAAGGATCTTGCCTGCTGGAGCCTAATGACCAGGGTTCAATTCCCCAGTGCCCACTGGTAAAGCCTGTTGCGCAAAGTGGCACATGTGTCTGCAGTTTATTTGCAATAGCAAGAGGCCCTAGTGTGCCCGCATTCTGCTCTCTCTTTCAAATAAACAAGTACAAATATTTAAAAATAAATTTAAAGACTTTATTTTTTTATTGACAACTTCCATGATTGTAAACAATATCCCATGGTAATTCCCTCCCTCCCCCCACTTTCCCCTTTGAAACTCCACTCTCCATCATATCCCCTCCCCCTCTCAATCAGTCTCTCTTTTATTTTGATGTCATCATCTTTTCCTCCTATTATGATGGTCTTGTGTAGGTAGTGTCAGGCACTGTGAGGTCATGGATATCCAGGCCATTTTTTGTGTCTGGAGGAAAAATTTTTTGTTTTTGAGGTAGGGTCTCACTCTGGCCCAGGCTGACATGGAATTCACTATGTAGTCTCACGGTGGCCTCAAACTCACGGCTATCCTTCTACCTCTGCCTCCTGAGTACTGGGATTAAAGGCATGCATCACCACACCCGGCAAAATGTCTATTTTTATTTATTTATTTGAGAGAGAGAGAGAAGAGAGAGAAAGAGAATGGGCACCCAAGGGCATCCAGCCACTGCAAACGAACTCCAGACACATGTACCACCTTGTGCATCTGGCTTATGTGAGTCCTGAGGAATCAAACCTGGGTCCTTAGGCTTTGCAGGCAAGCGCCTTAACCTCTAAGCATTCTCTCCAGCACAACTTTATATTTTTGTTGTTTAAAGGCGTGCACCACCACACCCAGAAAAATGTTTATTTTTATTTAGAGAGAGAAAGAGACAAAGAGAGAGAGAATGGGCACTCCAGGGCCTCCAGCCACTGCAAATGAACTGCAGACGCATGCGCCACCTTGTCCATCTGGCTTATGTAGGTCCTGGGGAATCGAACCTGGGTCCTTAGGCTTTGCAGGCAAACACCTTAACCTAACCTCTAAGCCATCTCTCCAGCCCTGCTCTAAGCCTCTCCAGCTGCTCCTTGGAGGCTCCCTGCTCCTGGCCAAGTGATGTGACTATGGCTCCTGGATGGGGAAGGGCTCAGGCAGAACAGCTCAGGTGGTCTTCCAGAGGGGCCAGTGGAGGTCAGCACAGAGGAGCCCTTAGCGGTCTCAGCGGCTCGAGGCTCGTCTTCTCCACGGAGATGCTCAACCAGCAAGCTTCTCTGGGGCCCGCCTCTTGCTGCCACGCATCAGGCGAGGAATTCTGGGGGGGGGGGCTTGGGCACCCTGCATCTTTGTTGGACTCTTCCTGAGCTCCACGTCTCTTGGAAGTCCATCTGCGTGCTGGCTCCTCTTCCTTGTCCTTTGCAGGGGTGACAATGGAAGCCTCCCCGTAGGCCCGATAGCCACCAACCAGGCAGTAAGTCTCCCCGTGCCAGCGTATGTGGGTCCCTCCATTCCCTCTGTAGATGACAGGGTAAGTGAGCAGAGCTAGGGTGGGGCATGGGAGGCGGTGGGGCTGTAAAGAGAACCAGAACACATGGGAAGGTCACAGACCATAAGTGGAAGCTACTACTGTTAACTGAATAATGGACAAGCCATGCCCACCAAGTTGCCCTCTAAATATATCATGCTTACCCCCATAGATTTGTGTTGATTGCACCTTTGGTCAGGGAAGCCTTTTTATTTATTTATTTGATGGGGGGCAGAGAGAGAGAGAGAAAAAGAGAGAGAGAGAATGGGCATGCCCAGGACCTCTAGCCCACTGCAAACAAACTCTAGATGCATTCACTGTGTGCGTTTGGTTTATTGAACCTGGGTCCTTAGGCTTTGCAGGCAAGCACCTTAGCCACTAAGCCGTCTCTCCAGCCAGTGCCTTGGTCCACCCATTCTCTCTCTCTCTCTCTCTCTCTCTCTCTCTCTCTCTCTCTCTGTCAAATAAATAAAATAAAATTTTGCCTGGCGTGGTGGCCCACATGCCTTTAATCCCAGCACTCGGGAGGCAGAGGTAGGAGGATCACCGTGAATTGGAGGCCACCTGAGACTACATAGTGAATTCCAGATCAGAGTTAGAGCAAGACCCTACCTCAGAAAACCAATAAATAAATAAATAAATAAATAAATAAATAAATAACTTCAGTTTTGGCTTTTAAGAGTTATGGAAATAACTGGAACTTGGTCCATTTTCTTCAGGTTGTATTAGCTTAAACCCCAGAGTTGTAAATATTTAATGCTGAACTCTCAGCAAGAACTTTCTGAGTTTAAAATGTTGTTTCAAGACTTTAGATGCATACTTACAAAGTTATTTGATAGGACCTTGGAGAAGAAGATCTGATGAAAGAATCTGAAAGTTTTGTGTTTAATAAATGAAGACGGGCTGGAGAGATGGCTTAGCAGTTAAGGCACATGCCTGCGAAGCCTAAGGACCCAGGTTCAATTCTCCAGGTCCCACATAAGCCAGATGCACATGGTGGCGTGTGTGTCTGGAGTTTGTTTGCAGTGGCTGGAGGCCCTGGCGCATTCATTCTCACTCTCTCTGTCTCTCTGTCTCTCTCTCTCTCTCTCTCTCTCTCTCTCTGTCTAATAAATAAATAAAAATAAATCTTAAAAAAATAAATGAAGACAACATGAAAGAAAATAGCAAGTTGAAAGACTGAAAACAGGTGAATAACTTCAAATCCCAGATCATAGTTACATTCTTTGGATTTGAGGTAGACCTGAGCCTAGTTGCTACAAATTCTGCAAATGGTGTTTATTAGAATTACAGTTTTTAAAGTGGATTGAGTCTCCTAGATATTTTGACCCTAAATTAATAGCCATAAAGTCCTACACTTCATATTCAAAAAGTTAAAATCTACAAGCCTTTAATCTTGCAAAATTAAGCAATTTATAGTTCCTAAAATAAAAATAACACTTGTATATGTTAAAAAATATAATGGAGTCACATTGTAATCTCATAATTTTCACTTTATATTCTGTACAATGCAAAGTTGAAGCATTTATGGAGAGAAAAAGGCTTTTGTCTTACTCTTTTTTTTAACATTAAATGATTATTTTTTAGGTTTAAAAGTTTTCAAAATACATATAGTGCAAGATAAATAAAACAAGCTATACTTAGGAAATCACTGTATTACAGAACACATAAGTATACAAGGTCTTTTATACAATATAAAAATTAAGTCATTCAAATACAAAGAAAAACATTCAAGAAAGGTAAGCAAATGAGACCACCTTGTCAAAGAATCCATTAACTAAGAGGAACCAGGACAAACTCTCTGAATATTAGGATGAAATTTCTTTTCTATGCCTCCTAGCTGTCTGCCCTTCGTTTTCTGATTTGAGTTGTATACTTCAGAGACATTGGCCTCTAGTGAAGTGTCAGACAGTTCTTCTTCAGCCCTTTGTTTCTGTCTTGCATGCATCTCTGTCCACTGCCTAGCTTTCTGGAGGAAGACTTGCTTATTACATTTAAATTCTGAAGAAATTTCAGCCATCGGTGGGGTCATCAGGGTTAGGTTCTCACATGAGCAGTTGAATAGAGGTCACTGCTGTAGCAATGTTGAGGGATGGTCTCCATGCACTTTTTTGGTGGCAATTTGAGAACATCTAGACAGATTCTTCCATTAGAATCAATGTTTGGGACTGGAGAGATGGCTTAGTGGTTAAGCACTTGCCTGTGAAGCCTAAGGACCCCGGTTCGAGGCTTGGTTCCCCAGGACCCACGTTAGCCAGATGCACAAGGGGGCACACGCGTCTGGAGTTCGTTTGCAGTGGCTGGAAGCCCTGGCGCACCCATTCTCTCTCTCTCTCTCTCTCTCTCTGCCTCTTTCTCTCTCTGTCTGTCACTCTCAAATAAAAAAAAAAAAAAAGAATCAATGTTTGGATGATAGATTGGAGTCAGAAATCAGATCTTCCAGGAACGACAACTTCCAGTTCGAAGGTACCTTACTCATAAGGTGTGTTGGCTCCACCTAGTATTTGAGCTCTCAGATCATCCACTTGGTCCTTTTCCTTCCAGCACGTGATGCCTGGAGGTGGGTCTGTAGCCAGCAATGTACAGCTCCTTCTTCAGACGTGAAGCTTTCTGCATGGTCCCCAAGTAAAAGGAACCGATCACAGTTTAACACTGATTGAGATGCAAGCGACCTCGGGTGCCCGTTCTCACAGGCGGGGAAGCGGAGACGCCAAGCCTGCGCCAGCCCTCCGCACCGCCTTGTCTTACTCTTGAGGGGTGAGAAGATTTAGTCTAAGGTGCCAAGAGAGTGCTCAGACACTTGTATACCGCAAGTGACAGTAAAATGCCAATGTTCAATGCCAGGCGTGGTGGCGCACGCGCCTTTAATCCCAGCACTTGGGAGGCAGAGGTAGGAGGATCGCCGTGAGTTCGAGGCCACCCTGAGACTCCATAGTGAATTCCAGGTCGGCCTGGGCTAGAGTGACACCCTACCTCCAAAAAAAAAAAAAAAAAAATACCAATGTTCAGCAGGGTACTCCAGCTGGGAGTTAACAAGTTGGGTCATCTTGAGGCTCGACACTTTGCTTTTTCGTAACTTTCAAACTTCTGAGTAGATGGTGAAGCAGGTCTAGTGTTGGCCTCTCCTATAAAACAGAAACAAAGCATCATGCCTTCATGTATTCTAGGCTCACTGTCTCCCATGTTCCTTGAGCCTCTTAGTGGTTTATGCTGGCCATGTAAAGTTACTGGTAACAGTTCCATGCTTATACCAAAGGATTAAATCTGATTCTTAATATCTGATATTTTTTGTTTACTTTTATTTATTTATCTATTTATTTATTTTTTGGTTTTTCGAGGTAGGGTCTCACTCTAGCCCAGGCTGACCTAGGAATTCACTAGGTAGTCTCAGGGTGGCCTCGAACTCATGGCGATCCTCCTACCTCTGCCTCCCAAGTGCTGGGATTAAAGGCGTGTGCCACCATGCTCGAATTATTTATTCATTTGAGAGCGATAGAAGGAGAGAGAGAGAGAGAGAGAGAGAGAGAGAGAGAATGGGTGCGCCAGGGTCTCCAGCCACTGCAAACGAACTCCAGATGCATGTGCCACCTTGTGTATCTGGCTTACGTGGGTCCTGGGGAATCGAGCCTCGAACTGGGGTCCTTAGGCTTCACATTCAAGTGCTTAACCACTAAGCCATCTCTCCAGCCCTTAATAGCTAACATTTTGACAGTACTTCCATTCGATAAAGCATTTTTGGAAGCCAGTCACATAATTTGAAAATAAACTAATTTCTCCATAACTGTGATGCTTTCGTAGAGGCCCAAGGACTCATTCTAAAACGTGTTTGCTAATACAAGTGTTTATATTTGGTCAGGAATAAAAAAAATGGAAGCTGGTTTAGAATTACTGGTATCTTATTTTAAGTGAAGGAAAAGCAACTGAGCACGAGTCTGCTATCTTTAGAACAGTTTGTGAAAATATGGTATAAAGATCTCACTTTAGAGCTCGCTTCGCAGCACATATACTAAAATTGGCCCCTGCGCAAGGATGACACGCAAATTCGTGAAGCGTTCCATATTTTTTTTAAAAAAAAATCTGGGCTGGAGAGATGGCTTAGCGGTTAAGCGCTTGCCTGTGAAGCCTAAGGACCCTGGTTCAAGGCTCCATTCCCCAGGACCCATGTTAGCCAGATGCACAAGGGGGCGCACACGTCTGGAGTTTGTTTGCAGTGGCTGGAGGCCCTGGCGTGCCCATTCTCTCTCTCTCTATCTGCCTCTTTCTCTGTCTGTCACTCTCAAATAAATAAATAAAAATGAACAAAAAATTTTTAAATATATTTTTAAAAAATTAAAAAATCTTACTTTACTGTTATTTTAAATATAGAGAGGTATTAATGGCATACTTTTGGAAAGTCATTAAAATTGCTCTACATGTTGGCAATAAGTGTATCAAAGGGATGTCTTCGGTGTATCAAACATCTGCTCTTCATGCATCTCTAATTTTCTTTCAAAGTAAATTTTGCCTTCGAGTGCTAACATGTTGCATATAGACACAGCAATATACTTTGTGACAGGTAATTTTTTTCTTTCTTGGAATGTGGGTGCAGTCATCCTTGTTCAGTTCTTGAGTTTTGTTTTGTTTTGTTTGTAAACAGGATGCAACTTAACATGTCCTTTGAGTCAAGCCGGGTGCAAAAACATGGATGCGGCGCGTCACAAGATGAACGTTTGGGGCTGGAGAGATGGCTTAGCGGTTCGAGGCCACCCTGAGACTCCATAGTGAATTCCAGGTCTGCCTGGGCTAGAGTGAGACCCTACCTTGAAAAAGAAAACAAAACAAAACAAAAAATTAGGGCTGGAGAGATGGCTTAGCGGTTAAGCGCTTGCCTGTGAAGCCTAAGGACCCTGGTTCGAGGCTCAATTCCCCAGGACCCACGTTAGCCAGATGCACAAGGGGGCACATGTATCTGGGGCTCGTTTGCAGTGGCTAGAGGCCCTGGTATGCCCACTCTCTCTCTCTCTCTGTCTCTCTCTCTCTCCCTCTTTCTCTCTGTCTATTGCTCTCAAATAAATAAAAATAAACAAAAATTTTTTAAAAAAATTTGAGAGAGAATTGGCACACCAGAGCCTCAGCCACTGCAATCAAACTCCAGATGCTTGCAACTACCTGGTGGGCATGTGCGACCTTGAGCTTGTCTCACCTTCATGAGTCTGGCTTACGTGGGACCTGGAGAGTAGAACATGGGTCCTTAGGCTTTGCAGGCAAGCCCCTTAGCCCCTAAGCCATCTCTCCAGCCCTGTCAAAGTATTTTTGTCTCAGCGATAAGAAAGGTAAATAGCCAGGTGTGGTGGTGCACACCTTTAATTCCAGTAGGAGGATTGCTGTGAGTTCAAGGCCACCCTGAGACTACGTAGTGAATTCCAGGTCAGCCTGGGATAGATGGCTTAGTGGTTAAGCTGTTTGCCTGCGAAGCCAAAGGACCCACGTTCCATTGCCTAGGACCCATGGAAGCCAGATAGATGCACAAGGTGGCCCACGTGTCTGGAGTTTGTTTGCAGTGGCTGAAGGCCCCTGTGCACCCATTCTCTCTCTTTTCCTCTCTCTCTCAAAATAAATAAATAAATAAAAACCAAAAACTAAAACAAGGAAAGGTAACTGATACACATGTTCTCCAATCTTTTTTTAAAAAAATATTTTATTATTTATTTATTTATTTGACAAAGAAAGAGGGAGAGAGAGAGAGAATGGGCACACCAGGGCCTCCAGCCACTGTAGACGAACTCCAGACACATGCTCCACCTGGTACATCTGGCTAACGTGGGTCCTGGGGAATCGAACCTGGGTCCTTTGGCTTTGCAGGCAAATACCTTAACCACTAAGCAATCCATCCACCCCCTCCAATCTTTTTTTAATTAATTAATTTATTTATTCATATAAAGAGAGAGAGAGAGAGAGAGGCACAGAGAGGAGACAATGGGCATGCCAGGGCCTCTAGCCATTGCAAATGAACTCCAGACGCATGTGCCACCTCGTGCATCTAGCTTTTTGTGCATACTGGTGAATTGAACCTGGGTCCTTTGGCTTTGCAGGCAAGTGCCTTAACCACTAACCCATCTCTCCAGCCCTCACTCAGCTCGTTTTGTTTTGTTTTTGTTTTTCGAGGTAGGGTCTCGCTCTACCTTAGGCTGACCTGGAACTCACTCAGTGTAGTCTCAGGGTGACCTCGAACTCATGGCGATCCTCCTGCCTCTGCCTCCCAAGTTCTGGGATTAAAGGCATGCGCCGCTAAGCCCAGCCAGCTCTTTGTAACTTGGATGGGTCAGGACTGGGCAGCAGATCCAGTTGGATGATAAAACCCTGGGCAAGCGCCCCAAGCTGGTCTCTGACGGGGTTCCCACACTGGACACCTGGAGCCAAAGAGATCTGCTTGCACCCGAGGGTGTTGTTATGAGGCAGACAGACGCCTCCATTAGTCCCAGCCAAACAGGTGTCCGAGGACCAAAATAGCAGTCAGATGACACCCTTCTCTGCCCAAAGTCTCCCCGCAGCGACAGCTAAAAATAAGCAGGAGAGGCACGCGCCTTGGGGGGGGGGGGGGGACGTGAGCAGCGACCGCACCATCTTGCCCTGGGTCCAGGGCACCATGAGATCGCTCCGTTTCATTTCTGCTGAAGCCTTGGTGTCCCGTCCCCAAGTGGCCCGGGAGAACCTGGACAATGTCGCCCACAACCTCTACCCACTCCTGTTCAAGGCCAGCTACATGCTGGAGCAGGCAGAAGTGATCCGTGCAGTGCTGGGACGCTGGCCCTTGGAAGAGTTCCGCTTGGTTGCTTTGCTGAGGCCCAGCGATGACCACCCGGAGGACCTGAGTGACCGCACCTGCAAGACTTGCCTGGAGGCCTGTGTGCACGGCCTGGCTGACCACGTGCGGCGAGGAAGGGCCAGCCGCCTGCGCCTAGCCGACTTCACGGGGGTCCAGGACGTGCAAGTTCAGCGGTGCCCCTGTGGCAGGGCTCTGGGAAGGTGGGGCCGCACCGACCTACTGGCCAGGACCTGCTGTCAGCTGCAGGCCCAGCGCGCCACATCTGCATATCCCATTAAGGTGCTGGCGGACCTCTTTGTCACCGAGGGCAACTTCGAGGCTGTGGTGCAGGCTCTGCAGCCGCCCGGCCCGGCCCCTCTGCAGGTGCGCTGTCCCTCGATCCGGGCAGACAGCCTGAGCCCTGGGCAGCTCCTGCAGGTGCTCTACCTGGCCCAGCCAGGGGAGCTGCGAAAGCTGGAGGTGGTGCACAACGTGCGTCTGCATGCTGGCCACGTGCAGCAACTGCTGGCCCAGGTGGGCTTCCCTCGGTTGACCTCCCTCACCCTGCCCACCAAGGCCTTCGACGCACCCCCGTCCCGCGTCCCAACACCAGCCGGGGAGGACCCCCTCCTGGCCTCCATTGCCCAGGAGCTCAGTCACATGACTCACTTGACAGAACTGAGCGTGGCTTTCTCTACACTGACCGGCAAAATCCAGACACTGCTCAGGTAAGTCTGGGACAACTGGACACAGGTATGGGGGGGTGAGGTGTGGGGGGGGGTGGGGGGGAAGTCCTCTGATTCCAGGCAGAACAGGTTGGAGAGATGCTGAGAAATAGAAGAAATAGAAATAGAGACAGGGACGGACTGACTTACACAGGACCGTGAGCTTGCTGTCCCCTGGGGCTGTGCTGACCACGACAGCAGGAAAGGGACAAGGGAAGGAGTGGCCTGAGTTGGAGCCATCAAGAAAAATTCAGGGGCAACTTGGGGGACGGCTTTGCTTGCCATACATGGGGCCTGCTCAAAATCCCAGCGCTCAGGAGGCCGAGGCAGGAGGATGGCAAGTTTGAGCCTAGGCTACATTGGAAGACCCTGTCTCAAAATAAAACAAGTAAGCCGGCGTGGTGGCGCACGCCTTTAATCCCAGCACTCAGGAGGCAGAGGTAGGAGGATCGCCGTGAGTTCGAAGCCAGCCTGAGACTACATAGTGAATTCCAGGTCAGCCTGAGCTAGCGTGAGACCCTACCTTGAAAAACCAATAATAGTAATAATAACATAAAATAAAATAAAACAACGACAACAGAGAGAGAGAGAGAGAGTCTGGGAGTGTGGCTCAGTGGTAGAGTGCTTGCCTGTGTCAATGCAAAACACAAAGCTCTCTCCTCAAAGGGAATAAGGGACAGTTTATTCTGGAGCCAAATATGAATGACCATGACCTAGGAACACAGATTTAGGTTACCTCAAATTTCATGTTCCAAACACATGAATAATTTAATGAAGTGTTTTGTATTTATTTGCTCACGTATTGGTTTTTCCCGGCTGGCCTGGAATTCACTATGTAGTCTCAACGTGGCCTTGAATTTTCAGCAATTCTCCTACTTCTGCCTCCCAAGTGCTGGGGTTAAAGGCATGTGCCTGGCTTGTTTATTCATTAATTCTTTTCTTTAGTTTTTATTTATTTTACTTATTTGATAGAGAGAAAGAGGGTGCAGAGAGAGAGAGAGAGAGAGAGAGAGAATGCGCACACCAGGGCCTCCGACCACTGCAAACGAACTCCAGATGCATGTGCCACCTTGTGCATCTGGCTTACGTGGGTCCTGGGGAATCGAACCTGGGTCCTCTGGCTTTGCAGGCAAGCGCCTTAACCGCTAAGCCATCCCTCCAGCCCTACTCATTCATTTATTAGAGAAAGAAAGAAAGTGATGGGTATACCAAGGCCTCCTGCCATTGCAAACAAACTCCAGGAGCATGTGCCACTTTGTGCATCTGGCTGTATGTGGGTACTAGGGAACTGAACCCTTGGGCCAGCAGGCTTTGCAAGAAAGTGCCTTTAACTGCTCAGCCATCTCCCCATATGAGAAGAGGACATTATAAACTAGTGCACTTTTCAAATGCATTAGCGGAGAAATCAGGTAGGCAGGTTACAGCTAAGTGGGCAGATCTCTGCTATTGATCCCAAGATGCTTTCTGGTGACATTCTTTTAATAAATTTTTAAGTGTTTATTTATTTATTTATTTATTTTTGAGAGTGACAGAGAGAGAAAGAGGCAGATAGAGAGAGACAGAATGGGCGCGCCGGGGCCTCTAGCCACTGCAAATGAACTCCAGACACGTGCGCCCCCTTGTGCGTCTGGCTAATGTGGGTCCTGGGGAATTGAGCCTCAAATACGGGTCTTTAGGCTTCACAGGTAAGGGTTTAACCGCTAAGCCATCTCTCCAACCCAATTTTTAAATGTTTTATTTTTATTTATTTGAGAGAGAGAGAGAGGCAGAGAGAGAGAGAGAGAGGGAGAGAGAGAGAAAGAATGGGCATATCAGGGCCTCCAGCCACTGCAAATGAACTCCAGACACATGCGCCACCTTGTGCAGCTGGCTTACGTGGGTGCTGGGGAATCGAACCTGGGTCCTTTGGCTTTACAGGCAAGCGCCTTAACCGCTAAGCCATCACGGGGACTAGAGTAGGCCGAGATGACTTGGCTGTGGGCCTGCAGTGTTCCAATCCTACTGCATTGAAATCAGTTGGTAGTCTTGCCAGGCTATTTGAAGTAGATGCAACTGTGTTTCAGAAGGGACCTTTAATGCACACCCAGCACGTGCAAGGACCTAGTTCTGATCCCTAGCATCAGAGGGAGAAAGCGGAAAGAAGAAAGAGAGGTGGGGGAAGAGGGGCTGGACAGATGACTTAGCAGTTAGAGGCTTGATTCCTCAGGTCCCACGTTAGCCAGGTGCACAAGGTGGCGCACGCGTCTGGAGTTTGTTTGCAGTGGCTGGAGGCCCTGGCGCGCCCATTCTCTCTCCGTCTGTTGCTCTCAAGTAAATAAAAATAAACAAAAATGCCAGGCGTGGTGGCGCACACCTTTAATCCCAGCACTTGGGAGGCAGAGGTAGGAGGATCGCCGTGAGTTCGAGGCCACCCTGAGACTCCATAGTGAATCCCAGGTCAGCCTGGGCTAGAGTGAAACCCTACCTCCAAAAACGAAAAAAAAAAGGAAAGAAAGGAAGGAAGGAAGGAAGGAAGACAGAAAAGAAAAGAAAGAAGCTAACTAGGATTTAAACAAGGCAGAAAGGATGGGTCAGAAATGAGATTATAGCTCCGGAGGATGAGGTTGTCCCAGGATGTAGTGACGCACGCCTTTAATCCCGGCACTCGGGGGGGGGGGCAGAGGTAGGAGGGTCGCTGCAAGGTTGAGGCCAGCCTGGGACTACAGAGTGTGTTCTAGGTCAGCCTGGGCTACAGCAAGACCCAAAGAAACAAATGAAACAGAGGTTGCTGTCAGCCACGTGTGCGGTGTCACCCGAAGTCCTGGGAGCGGTGTCCCCTCAGCAGCTCTGCTATGAAAAGAGGCGGCAGGGGACCCGGGCAGCAAACAAGAAAGGCTGAGGTCAACATGGCCTCATGTGTGACAGGCAGGTAGAGTCATGTGTGGGCATACAGCCAGGTAGG
Organism: Dipus sagitta; assembly: GCA_036346955.1. Lineage (NCBI taxonomy): Eukaryota > Metazoa > Chordata > Mammalia > Rodentia > Dipodidae > Dipus > Dipus sagitta. The sequence goes on along the minus strand of CM070789.1, from coordinate 31,262,922 downwards.
AGGGTAGAAGAGGAGAGAGAGAGAGGGAGCGCAGACCCAGTATGGCCTGATTTGCCCAGTGAGGCCCATGAAAGGGTGTTCCTAGGTCAGTCCAGGGTTCACAGAGGGGTAGGACGGCCTGAGAATGTGTATTCTCATGAGTCCACAGACTTCCGGAAGCTGGTACAGATTGCCCATACCAGCTAAATTGGGAGTGATTACAGGATATGGAGCCCAAATTCAGGCCTCTTATTTTTAAAAAAAAGTAAGTTATCTTAATTTATTTATTTGAGAACCAGCAAAAGAGAGAGAGAGAGAGAGCATGCCAGGGCCTCCATCCACTGTAAACCAACTCCATACATGTGGGCCACTTTGTGCATCTGGCTTACGTGGGTCCTGGGGAATCGAACTTGGGTCCTTTGGCTTCGCAGGCAAGCACCTTAAGTGCTAAGTCATCTCTCCAGCCCAAGGTCTTTGTTTGTTTGTGTATTTGTTTTTGGTTTTCCAAGGTAGGGTCTTGGGTCTGGCTCTAGCCCAGGCTGACCTGGAACTCGCTATGTAGTCTCAGGGTGGCCTTGAAGTCACAGCGATCCTCCTACCTCTGCCTCCCATTGGCTTGCATTAAAGACGTGCACCACCATGGCCCAGCCCCAAATTCAGGTCTTTAGGCCTCTCTGTGTGGGTTCCATTGTCATGGCTGCCCACACAGGGAGCCCTGTGTGGATGTTCTCTACAAAACCATGTGTGTCACGTCCCTCCTCAACATGAAAGAGGGTCCTGGTAAAACCTTCCACTTTAGGTTCTGAGTAAAAAGGCTTCTAGGGGCTGGAGAGATAGCTTAGTGGTTAAGGCAGTTGCCTGCAAAGCCTAGGTTTGATTCCCCAGGGCCCATGTAAGCCAGATGGACAAGGTGGTGCATGTGGGGGGAGTTCATGTGCATCCATGGCTGGAGGACCTAGTGTACCCATTCTCTCCTCTCTCTCTCTCTCTCTCTCTCTCTTTATCTGCCTCTTTCTCTCTCCCTCTCTCTCTCAAATAAATAAACAAAATATTTTTTTAGAGGCTTCTATGAAGCCAGGTGTGGTGGTGCACTCCTTTAATCCCAGCACTCAGAGGCAGAGGTAGGAGGATCACTGTGAGTTCAAGGCCACCCTGAGACTACAGAGTGAATTCCAGGTCAGCCTGGGCTAGAGAGAAACCCTACCTCGAAAAATAAGAAAAACAAAAAAAAAAGGGCTTCTATGATTAAAGTTGCTTACCCACTCATCAGGCCTATTAGCTATAATATATGTATATTCTGGGCTGGAGAGATGGCTTAGCGGTTAAGCACTTGCCTGTGAAGCCTAAGGATCCTGGTTCAAGGCTCAATTCCCCAGGACCCACGTTAGCCAGATGCACAAGGTAGCACATGCATCTGGAGTTCGTTTGCAGTGGCTGGAGGCCCTGGCGCGCCCATTCTCTCTCTCTCTCTCTCTCTCTCTGTCTCTGCCTCTTTCTCTCTCTGTCTGTCTGTCACTCTGAAATAAATAAATAAAAATAAGCAAAAAAATTAAAAATACATATATATGTATATTCCAAGTGCTGGAATTAAAGGCGTGCACCACCACGCCTGGCTTATTAAAAAAGCATTTTATTTATTTATTTGAGAGAGAGAGAAAGAGGGGGAGAGAGAGAGAGAGAGAGAGAATGGGCACCCAAGGGCCATTGCAAACAAATTCCAGATACATGTGCCACCTAGTGCATCTGGCTTTATGTGGGTACTAGGGAATCAAACCTTGGTCCTTAGGCTTTGCAGGCTAGTCCCTTAACGACTGAGCCATCTCTCCAGCCCTCTTTTGAATTTTTCAAAACTTATTTTATTGATAGCTTTGATAATTATAGACAATAAACCATGTAATTCCCTCCCCTCCCCTACTTTCTCCTTCACAGATTCACTCTCCATCATATCCCCTCCCTCTCTCAATTAGTCTCTCTTTTGTTTTGATGTCATCATCTTTTCCTCCTATTATGATGGTCTTGTGAAGGTAGTGTCAGGCACTGTGAGGTCATGAATATCAAGGCTATTTTGTGTCTGGTGGAGCATGTTGTATGGAGTCCTACCCTTCCTTTGGCTCTTACATTCTTTCTGCCACCTCTTCCACATTAGACCCTGAGCCTTGGAAGGTGTGATAGAGATATTGCAGTGCTGAGCACTCCTGTGTCACTTCTTCTGAGCACCATGGTGCCTTTTGGATCATTCCAGGGGTCACCTCCATCTGAAAAGAGAAGCTTCTCTAACCAAAAGTGATAGCAGCATTAATATATGGATATAAATGTTAAGAAAAGTGCTTACAAGGCAGTTTGGTGAGCATAAGATAAGCATCTACCCAGTTAAGAGCAGGTTCTATACTCCTAGGACTCATGACCTCCCCCACTATAGGCTTTTGATTAAGTTTTCAGTACCAGGGATGCATTCACTACCACAGAGTGGGCCTCCAGCCCACTTGAGAGCTGAGAGAGCGGTTGGTTTCCCCATAACAGATATACCACTATTGCACTTGTTTGGTCATTTAGCCTGGCTGGCCAAACTTACGGCTTGCACTACCCACTGCTCTCACTTCTCCTATAGGGCTGCACATAGCATAGCTTTTCCCAACTTTCTGTCAGCTGGTCTACAGGGAGGAGGTTTTCAGCTCAGCTCCAGCAGGGTTTCTCAGTGACCCTGCAGCCCAAACATGTGGAGTCTTCAGCAATAGGGTCTTACCATCTATTCCTGGTGGGAAACCAAGAGCTTTGGTAATGGCCTGTAATGTTTTGGGGGCATCAGGGACCTCCCTGGCCAACAACTCACTAGAAGGTATCCCATCTCTGGCACTGAACTTTTTCTAGTAACAATCTATGGCTTCTGGGTGTGCCATTATAAAAAAAAAATAGATTTCCATATGGCCTATTCATGTCATCTTGAATTTTGATTAACCCTCTCCCCACCCTTCTTTTACTCAGTCTCTTCCCCTGACCTCACTTAGGCCATTCCACCCCTAGTAATCTGTCCACCTACTTACATATAGACAGTACCCTCCCCTTAATTCATGCCCTCTCCTCGCTCCCTCAATAGCCCCTTTCTAGCTTACTGGCCTCTGCTACTGACTTTTACTCCAACTCACATACAAATCTTAACATTCATAGCTAGGATCCACATGTGAGAGAGATCATGCGACGTTTGGTTTTCTGGGCCTGGGTTACCTTACTTAGTATAATCTTTTCCCGATCCGTCCATTTTCCTGCAAATTTCATAACTTCATTTTTTAAATTTTTTAAAGTTTTTTTTATTTTCTCAATTGTTATTAATATTTTCCATGATTATAAAAAATATCCCATGGTAGTACCCTCCCCCCCCCCACTTTCCCCTTTGAAATTCCATTCTCCATCATATCCCCTCCCCATCTCAATCTTTCTACTTACATATATACAATACCAACCTAATAAATGCCCTCCTCCCTTCCTTTCTCTTCCCTTTCTATCTCCTTTTTAACTTACTGGCCTCTGCTACTGAGTTTTTTCCTTCTTGCACAGAAGCCCAATCATCTGTAGCTAAGATCCACATATGAGGGAGAACATGTGTCGCTTGGCTTTCTGGGCCTGGGTTACCTCACTTAGTATAATCCTTTCCAGATCCATCCACTTAACTTCATTTTTCTTTACCGCTGAGTAGAACTCCATTATGTAAATGTGCCATATCTTCATTATCCACTCATTAGTTGAGGGACATCTAGGCTGGTTCCATTTCCCAGCTATTGTGAATTGAGCGGCAATAAACATGGATGTGCAAGTATATCTAAGGTAGTGCGATGAGTCCTTAGGATATATGCCTAGGAGTGCTATAGCTGGGTCATGTGGTAAATCTCTTTTTAGTTATCTTGTCTCAGAAACCTCCACACTGATTTCCACAATGGCTGGGCCATTACATTCCCACCACCAACAGTTTTTTTTTTAATATTTTCTTTTTCTTTATTTATTTGAGAGAAAGAGAGAGAGAGAGATGGGGAGGGAGGAAGGGAGGAAGAGAGAGAGAGAGAGGGAGAGAGAGAGAGAGAGAGAATGGGCAGGCTACAGCCTCCAGACACTACAAACAAACTCCAGCTATGTCTGCCCTCTTGTGCATCTGGCTTATGTGGGTCCTGGGGAATTGAACCTGGGTTCTTTGGCTTTGCAGGCAAGTGCCTAAACCACTAAGTCATTTCTCCAGCCCACCAACAGTTTTTTTTTTTAATTTATTTTGTTTGAGAGTGACAGAGAGAAAGAGGCAGAGAGAGAGAGAGACAGAGAGAGACAGAGAATGGGCGTGTCAGGGCTTCCAGCCACTGCGAACAAACTCTAGACGTGTGTGCCCCCTTGTGCATCTGGCTAATGTGGGTCCTGGAGAATTGAGCCTCAAACCAGGGTCCTTGGGCTTCACAGGCAAGTGCTTAACCGCTAAGCCATCTCTCCAGCCCAGTTTTTTTTTTAACTGTTTAAAAATACCAGAGTAGAAGAGCTGGGCGTGGTGGCACACGCCTCTGATCCCAGCACTCAGGAGGCAGAGGGAGGAGGATCGCCGTAAGTTCGAGGACACCCTGAGACTGCATAATGAATTCCAGGTCAGCCTGGGCTACAGCAAGACCCTACCTTGAAAAAAAAAATAAAGATAAAAAATCAGAGTAGGGTGCCGGGGAGATGGCTCAGTGATTAAAGGCACTTGCTTGCAAAGCCTGTACCCAGTCCCCATATAAAACCAGATGCAAGCCGAGCGTGGTGGCACATGCCTTTACTCCCAGCACTCGGGAGGCAGAGGTAATAGAATCACAGTGAGTTCGAGGCCACCCTGAGACTACCTAGTGAATTCCAGGTCAGCCTGAGCTAGAGTGAGACCCTACCTTGAGGAAAAAAAAAAAAAAAAAAAGCCAGGTGCACAAAGTGGCCCATGCATCTGGGTATTTGCACAGCAAGAAGCCTTGATGGGTCCATAGTCTCTCTCCTCTCTCTCCCCCTCACAAATAAATAAATATATTTTAAAAAATATATCAGGGGGAGCAGGACATGGTGGCACATACCTTTAATCCCAGCACTCAGGAGGCAGAGGTAGGAGGATCACTGTGAGTTTGAGGCCACCCTGAGACTCCATAGTGAATTCCAGGTCAGCCTGGACAAACCATATACGTCACAAAACCAAAAAAAAAAAAAAAAAAAAAAAAAGTATCTGTCAGCTCATTGGCTGTGCAACATGAGCTAGAGTTATCTTGGGGGCGTGGGTCCCCCAAGATAAGTCAATGGGCTGCTCCTCTCCACCTGAAACCCAGCTCACCTGGGGCCCTCATCTCACCTGATTTTTTCTTTCTTTTGTTCGTTCTTTCTTTCTTTCTTCCTTTCTTTCTTTCTTTCTTTCTTTCTTTCTTTCTTTCTAAAGAATTGGGACTTGGGCTGGAGAGATGGCTTGGCGAAGGCATTTGCCTGCAAAGCCAAAGGATCCTGGTTCCACTCTCCAGAACCCACGTAAGCCAGATGCACAAGGGGACGTGTGCATCTGGAGGTCATTTGCAGTGGCTGGAGGCCCTGGTGTGCCCATTCTCTCTCTCTCTCTCTCAAATAAACTTTAAAAAAAAAAAAAGAGTGGAGAGATGGCTTAGCAGTTAAGTGCTTTCCTGTGAAGCCTAAGGACCCTGGTTCGAGGCTCGATTCCCTAGGATCTACGTTAGTCAGATGCACAAGGGGACGTGTGCATCTGGAGGTCATTTGCAGTGGCTGGAGGCCCTGGTGTGCCCATTCTCTCTCTCTCTCTATCTGCCTTTTTCTTTTGCTCTCTCTCCAATAAATAAACAAATAAAATATTAAAAAGAGTGGAGGAGCTGGGCACTAGGACAGGATAGAGTGCGGACAAGGCCCACTTAGCTCTGAAGCAGTGAAGGAGAGAGCTCACCACAGAAAATGTATAAAAGCAGCAGCAACAGATAAAAACCAACCAAGGCGGCTGGAGAGATGGCTTAGCAGTTAAGTGCTTTCCTGTGAAGCCTAAGGACCCTGGTTCGAGGCTCGATTCCCCAGGACCCATGTAAAGCCAGATGCACAAGGGGACTGTCCCCACGCTGCCCATCTGGAGGTGCTGGACCTCAGTGGACATAACCTGGTCCACCTGTACCCTTCCACCTTCTTCAGGCTGCTGCGCCAGGCTGCCCAGACGCTGAGGGTGCTCACCCTGGAGGAGTGCAACATCACGGACAGACACGTGGGCATGATGATCCTGGCCCTCAGCCCCTGTGGCCAACTCCAGGAGTTCAAGTTCCTTGGGAACCCGCTGTCAGCGCGGGCCCTGCGGCGCCTCTTCGCTGCGCTCTGTGAGCTCCCCAGGCTGCGCCGCATTGAGTTCCCCGTGCCAAGGGACTGCTACCCGGAGGGCGCCGCCTACCCCCAGGATGAGCTGGTGGAATGCAAGTTCGACCAGCAGAAATACGATGCCATTGCGCAGGAGCTGCGGGCCGTGCTGCTGCAAGCCAACCGGGAGGACATCGAAGCCTCCACCCCTCTCCTGGGAAGCTTCGACCCCGACATTCAGGAGACCAGCCGCGAGCTTGGCGCTTTCCTGCTGCAGGCCTTCAAAACTGCGTTAGAAAACTTCTCCAGGGCACTCAAAGATGGAAAGGACGAACTTTCTAGATGGGACAGGAAGGTGCCTCTGCCAGTGAGTACAGCAAGATCATAGAGCAGGATGAAGCCGCCTTGCACAGAGCACCCACCAGCACAAAGACTGGAGGAGGGTTGGAGGGGTGGCTTAGCAGTGAAGGCGCTTGCCTGTGAAGCCTAAGGACCCAGGTTCGATTCCCTAGCACCCACATAAGACGGATGCACAAGGTGGCGCATGCATCTGGAGTTTGTTTGCAGTGGCTGGAGGCCCTGATGTGCCCATTCTCTCTCTCTCTCTATCTGCCTTTTTCTTTTGCTCTCTCTCCAATAAATAAACAAATAAAATATTAAAAAGAGTGGAGGAGGGCTGGAGAGATGGCTTAGCAGTTAAGTGCTTTCCTGTGAAGCCTAAGGACCCTGGTTCGAGGCTCGATTCCCTAGGATCTACGTTAGTCAGATGTACAAGGGGGCACACGCATCTGGAGTTCGTTTTCAGTGGCTGGAGGCCCTGGTGTGCCCATTCTCTCTCTCTCTCTCTCTCTCTCTCTCTCCCTATCTGCCTTTTTCTTTTGCTCTCTCTCCAATAAATAAACAAATAAAATATTAAAAAGAGTGGAGAGATGGCTTAGCAGTTAAGTGCTTGCCTGTGAAGCCTAAGGACCCTGGTTCGAGGCTCGATTCCCCAGGATCTACGTTAGTCAGATGCACAAGGGGGCGCACACATCTGGAGTTCATTTGCAGTGGCTGGAAGCCCTGGCCACCCATTCTCTCTCTCTCTCTCTCTCTCTCTCTCTCTCTGCCTCTTCCCCTCTGCCTGTTGCTCTCAAATAAATAAATAAAAATAAACAAAAAACAGCTCATTTATTAAAAAAAAAAAAAAGAGTGGAGGAGCTGGGCACTAGGACAGGATAGAGTGCGGACAAGGCCCACTTAGCTCTGAAGCAGTGAAGGAGAGAGCTCACCACAGAAAATGTATAAAAGCAGCAGCAACAGATAAAAACCAACCAAGGCGGCTGGAGAGATGGCTTACCAGCTAAGGCGCTTGCGTGCAAAGTAAAAAGACCCAGGTTTGATTCCCCAGGACCCATGTAAAGCCAGATGCACAAGGTGGCACATGTGTCTGGAGTTTGCAGCGGCTAGAGACCCTGTGGCGCCCATTCTCTCTCTCTTTCTTTCTATCTATCCTCCTCTTTCTGTCTCTCTCTCTCTCAAATAAACTTTAAAAAAAAAAAAAAAAAACCTTAAGCTGGGCGTGGTGGTGCACGCCTTTAATCCCAGCACTCGGGAGGCAGAGGTAAGAGGATCGCCGTGAGTTCGAGGCCACCCTGAGACTCCATAGTGAATTCCGGGTCAGCCTGGACTAGAGTGAGACCCTACCTCAAAAAAACAAAACAAAACAAAAAGATACCTTAAACCAACAAAGAGAGAGACAAAAGAATGGAAGTTAAAATGAAAAGTAAAGCAGACTCCTTAGAGCAGGAGCTGTTGGGGGCGCTGGCTATGTCCTGTTCGCTGTGGTAATACGCACAAGAGTCCATTGCCTGCAAAGAACAGCGGTGGGGGGAGTGGCCGTCTTGGCTTCGGTCGCATCCAAATGGGCGTGTGTAGGCTTCAGTGTAGGCCTGGACGGAGGGCGGCTAGTTGCTGACGCCCAGTGCTTCTCAGCACATTCAGTCCCCATTTTCTCCTCAGCAGCCACACTAGACGAGCCCAACCTTCTGGGATCACGTGGACACATGAATGCAAGCCGACACAAGATTGTACGCTTACTTAAAAGGTGACGGGGGGGGGGGGGGGAAAACAGAGCTGCAGAGATGGCCTAGCGGTTAAGGCACTTTGCCTGCAGAGCCAAAGGACCCAGGTTCGATTCCCCAGGACCCACGTTAGCCAGCTGCGCAAGGGGGCGCACGCGTCTGGAGTTCGTTTGTAGTGGCGGGAGGGCGAAGTTGTTTACAACATCTGCTTTGCCAAAGTATTAGTGTGATTAACTGCCAATAAAACGGAAGTGTGATGTGCTCATGTGCAATTTATTTTATCAACTAGTCTGAATTTTTATTTTTTATTTTCATTTTGGGTGGGTTTTTTTTTTTTTTTTTTTTTTGCCTGTTAATCCATTATGATTTGTTAGCTGTATGGCAGTAGATTCTCCTCCCCAGCTTTCAACCCCATTACACATTTTATTAAAGGTCTCATGTTGGTGTCCTAAAATAATGAAAACTATCACACAGTACAGCTAAGTACAAAATGCATCAACCAAAAAAAAAAAAAATACATAAAAACAATTTTTTCGCCGGGCATGGTGGTGCACGCCTTTAATCCCAGCACTCGGGAGGCAGAGGTAGGAGGATCACCATGCGTTCAAGGCACTCCTGAGACTACACAGTGAATTCCAGGTCAGCCTGGGCTGGAGTGAGACCCTACCTTGAAAAACAAACAAAAAAATCAAAATGCGTCAACCTAGAGCCTGATAGCTCTCTTAAAAGCAATACGCAAAAGAAAAAAAGTGTTTGAAATCAGTAAGACTGAAGTTCTCTAAAAACATGTATTAAACATGGGACAGTTCATGTCCAAGAATCATTTTTAAGTTGGTTTTGCTTCACATTATTATTTATGGGTTTGTTGTTGTTGTTGCAAATCCAAGGTTTAAATTACTGACCTTGTTAAATTTTTTGGCCAGCCGGGCATGGTGGCGCACACCTTTAATCCCAGCACTTGGGAGGCAGAGGTAAGAGGATTGCCATGAGTTCGAGGCCACCCTGAGACTACATAGTGAATTCCAGGTCAGCCTGAACTAGAGTGAGACCCTACCTCGAAAAACCAAAAAAAAAAAATTTGGCCAGCTTGTCAGAGCTGCTGTGACCTACTCATAATGATCCTTCTGGCTTTAACAGAAGATTTATAGATATACAACATTCAGCTACAAACAGCAAAGAAAATGTTGATGGGAAATCATAAATGAAAGTTAATTGTACAAGGTTCGACTGCTGGCTCCATGCCTAGTAATCATGACTCCACATAGGTGGCCGTCTGGGTGTTCTACTACATGACTGTGATTCAATATTTACATACCACTGGGTCTGTGGGTGACGTAATTTGCAAGTAATTAAGACGCTGGGTTTTCTTACACTGCACTTCTTTTTAACCTCTTAATTAATAGAAAAGATTAAAATGTTTTAAAAAAGGGGGGCCTGGAGAGATGGCTTAGCGGTTAAGCGCTTGCCTGTGAAGCCGAAGGACCCCGGTTCGAGGCTCGATTCCCCAGGACCCAGATGCACTAGGGGGCTCACGCGTCTGGAGTTCGTTTGCAGTGGCTGGAGGCCCTGGCGTGCGCCCATTCTCTCTCTCTCTCTCTATCTGCCTCTTTCTCTGTCTGTCTGTCGCTCTCAAATAAATAAATAAAAATAAACAAGCAAGCCGGGCATGGTGGCGCACGCCTTTAATCCCAGCACTCAGGGAGGCAGAGGTAGGAGGATCGCCGTGAGTTCGAGGTCAGCCTGAGACTCCATAGTGAATTCCAGGTCAGCCTGGGCTAGAGTGAGACCCTACCTCGAAAAACCAAAAAAAAAAAATAATAGTAATAATAATAATAATAATAATAAATAAATAAAAAATGTTAAAAAGGTTGTTTACAAGCTTGCCCCTACCAGAAACTTTGCTTCTTAGGTCAGTGTTTCAAATCTTTCCATATTACTCTTTTTTTTTTTTTGGTTTTTCGAGGTAGGGTCTCACTCTAGCTCAGGCTGACCTGGAATTCACTCTGTAGTCTCAGGGTGGCCTCGAACTCTCAGCGATCCTCCTACCTCTGCCTCCCGAGTGCTGGGATTAAAGGCGTGCGCCACCACGCCCGGCTCTCCATATTACTCTTGAAAATTGGCTCCGAAAGGCCAAAGCCACACAGTCAGGTGTCTACTCTTGGTACCAACTTTAATGTTGCAGCCAGGTTCACAATTGCTGGTAGAAATCATCCAGCCAAGTGCAGCTTATGAGAAGAAAAAAAAAAGGTTTATTTTGGCTTACAGGCTCAAAGGGAAGCTCCATGATGGCACGGGGAAACAATGGCATGAGCAGAGGGTGGACATCACCCCCTGGTCAACATCAGATGGACAATAGAACAGGAGAGTGTGCCAAACACTGGCAAGGGGACACTGGCTATAACACCCATAAGCCCGCCCCCAACAATACACTCCCTCCAGGAGGTGTTAATTCCACATCATCAGCTGAATCAAACCACCACAACCACCTCCAGGAAACATTAATTCCCAAATCTCCATCAGCTGGGAACCTAGCATTCAGAGCACCTAAGTTTATGGGGGACACCTGAATCAAATCCCCACAACCACCTCCAGGAGACGTTAATTCCCAAATCTCCATCAGCTGGGAACCTAGCATTTGGAGCACCTAAGTTTATGGGGGACACCTGAGTCAAACAACCACAACCACCTCCAGGAGGCGTTAATTCCCAAATCTCCATCAGCTGGGAACCTAGCATACAGAACACATAAGTTTATGGGGGACACCTGAATCAAACCACCACAATCACCTCCAGGAGATGTTAATTCCCAAATCTCCATCAGCTGGGAACTTAGCATTCAGAGCACCTAAGTTTATGGGGGACACCTGAACCAAACCACCACAACCACGTCCAGGAGGCGTTAATTCCCAAATCTCCATCAGCTGGGAACCTAGCATTCAGAGCACCTAAGTTTATGGGGGACACCTGAATCAAATCCCCACAACCACCTCCAGGAGGCGTTAATTCCCAAATCTCCATCAGCTGGGAACCTAACATTCAGAACACCTAAGTTTATGGGGGACACCTGAATCAAACCACCACAACCATGTCCAGGAGGCGTTAATTCCCAAATCTCCATCAGCTGGGAACCTAGCATTCAGAGCACCTAAGTTTATGGGGGACACCTGAATCAAATCCCCACAACCACCTCCAGGAGGTGTTAATTCCCAAATCTCCATCAGCTGGGAGCCTAGCATTCAGAACACCTAAGTTTATGGGGGACACCTGAATCAAACCACCACAAGCACCTCCAGGAGGTGTTAATTCCCAAATCTCCATCAGCTGGGAACCCAGCATTCAGAACACCTAAGTTTATGGGGACTCTGAATCAAACCACCACAACCCCTCTGTGCTCTCTCTCTGTTTTCCCTAGCATCAACTGCTCTTACCCAGTTGTCTTACTGGAAATGCTCCTGCTGACAATCTTACTGGAATCCTCATTTCAATACATAGACAAGCTCTTTCAATACACAGAGCAAGGCACAAAGCAAAAAACTTACATAGGGGAACTGGAGAGATGGCTCAGCAGTTAAGGTGCTTGTCCGCAAGGCCTTACGACCCGGGGTTCAATTCCCCAGTACCCACATAAGGCCAGGTGGATGCACAAGGTGGCACATGTATGTAATGTCAGCACTTGGAAGATGGAGGCAGGAGGATCAGGAGTTCAAAGTCATTCCCTGCTACATAGGGAGTTGCAGGCCAGTCTGGACTACATGAGGCTCAGCCTCAAAAAACAACAGTGGATGCTGGAGAGATGGTTTAGTGATTAAGGCGTTTGCCTGCAAAGGCAAAGGACTCAAGGTTCGATTCTCCAGGCCCCATGTAAGCCAGATGCACGAGGCACATTGTCTAGCGTTCCTTTGCAGGTGGCTAGAGGCCCTGGCGTACCCATTCTCTCTCTCCCTCTCTCTCAAATAAAAAACAACAGCCAGCTATGGTGGCACATGCCTTTAACCCCAGCACTTGCGAGGCAGAGGTAGGAGGATTTCCAAGAGTTCAAGGCCGTCCTGAGACCACATAGTGAATTCCAGGGCAGCCTGAGCTAGAGCGAAACCCTGCTTTGAAAAAAAAAAAAAAAAAAAGTTGGGCATGGTGGCGCACACTTTTAATCCCAGCACTCAGGAGGCAGAGGTAGGAAGATCACATTGAGTTTGAGGCCAGCCTGAGACTCCATAGTGACTTCCAGGTCAGCCTGGGCTAGAGCGAGACCCTACCTCGAAAAAACCAAAACAAACAAAACAAAAACAAAAAAAAAATCAAAAAACCAGGGCTTGGCATACATCTCAGTTGGTAAATACATGTCTAGCATGTATGAAGTTCTGGGTTTGATTCCTCAACACCTCATAAAACCAAGTGTGGTGGTGCATGCCTATCACCCCAGTACTCAGGAGGCAGAGGCAGAAGGACCAGAAGTTCAAGGTCATCCTTAGCTACATAGTGAGTTCAAGGCAAACCTGAGCTATAATGAGACCCTATCTCATTAAGCCAAAAAATAGGCTTGTGGTTTTTCTATTTGATTTGTTTCTTATTTATTTATTTTACTTAGAGGTTTTTTTTAAATTTTTTTTTTGTTATTTTTCTTTATTTATTTGAGAGCGACAGACAGAGAAGAGAAGAGGCAGATAGAGAGAGGGAGAGAGAATGGGCGCGCCAGGGCCTCCAGCCACTGCAAACGAACTCCAGACGCGTGCGCCCCCTGTGCATCTGGCTAACGTGGGTCCTGGGGAGCAGAGCCTCGAACTGGGGTCCTTAGGCTTCACAGGCAAGCGCTTAACTGCTAAGCCATCTCTCCAGGCCCTAGAGTTTTTTTTTTTTTTAATATTTTTATTTATTTATTTGACACAGACAGACACAGAGAGAAAGAGGCAGATAGATAAGAGTGAGAATGGGTGCATCGGGGCCTCCAGCCACTGCAAACGAACTCCAGACACATGCACCCCCTGTGCATCTGGCTTACGTGGGCCCTGGGGAATCGAGCCTCGAACTGAGGTCCTTAGGCTTCACAGGCGAGCGTTTAATCACTAAGCCATCTCTCCAGTCCGTTATTTAGGGTTTTTTTTTTTTTTTTTTGAAGTAGGTTCTCGCTCTAGCCCAGGCTGACCTGGAATTCACTACGGAGTCTCAGGGTGGCCTCGAACTCACGGCGATCCTCCTACCTCTGCCTCCCGAGTGCTGGGGATTAAAGGCGTGCACCACCACGCCCGGCTTTAACTATGCATTTTTGAAGGTGGTGGTTCTTTGCAGCAGAGGATGGCGGCAGCTATATGTTGGTACTATAACAGCTCATCAGCATGTTTGTTTTCTCCATAGTTTCATTGTACTGACCACCTCAGCCGGCATCATGGACCTTGAGGAGGCAAGACAGAAACACAGAGGAGGGAAAATCCTGGGATTTCCCCCCCCCCTAGGGATACGAAGAAAGCATACATACGAACAAAATGCCTCAGTGGAGTCCGTACTGTGCTTTGAGCTTTGCAGTAGCGTGTCTGGCCATGTAAATTCACCATGTTAACTGAATGTTTTTCCCCGGAAGCAAATAAGACAGTTTTGTGATCACACCACAACCTGGACGGTGGCTCACCACCGTATGCGGTCCCACCCTGGATGGGTGAAACTGGCTTGGGGTCCAGTGGTTCCCTGACCATAGCTTGACGGCCCATGTTCTGATGTCAATATGCTAAAAACATCGTTGTCGTTTCTTTAACCATTCATTACACCCCTAGGGCTCATGACTACCCCTGTTTGTAGGTTTTCAGTATCAGGCATGTATTCCCTCCTGTGGAGGCGGCTTCCAGGTTCAGTTAAGAGAGCACCTGGTTTCCCCCATAACAGACGTGCCACTATTGCGTTGGCTAAATTGGTCTGACTGGCCAAAATTAAGGCTTGCGGTGTCCACTGTTGAGTATCTTCACTGGTGATTTCTCTCTAGGGGACCCCCCAAACTTTCCTTCAGGACAGAAAACATGCTTGTTTAGGAGCTGCCAGGGTATGCCTGGGAAACTTGTTTGCAGGGAGAAAGCTAGCAGGTATGTGGAGACAAGAGACACACCGTTACTGCCCAGTTCTTGATGGTACTGTGTCCTTTCTAGCACCCCTTTGAGGTTTTGCATTCCTCACTCAGGCTTTCCTAGAATAAACAAATGTCTAAAAAAGAAAAAAACAACATGCTGGGCATGGTGGTGCATGCCTTTAATCCCAGCACTGGGGAGACAGAGGTAGGAGGATTGCCGTGAGTTCGAGGCCACCCTGAGACTCCATAGTGAGTTCCAGGTCAGCCTGGGCTAGAGTGAGACCCTACCTCGAAAAATCAAAACAGAAAAAAAAAAAATGTCGGTGCTAGAGAGATGGCTTAGTGGTTAAGGCACTTGCCTGTGAAGCCTAAGGACCCATATTCGACTTTCCAGATCCCAGTCAGTAAGTCAGACCCACAAAGGTGAGGCAAGCGCAAGGTCGCACATGCCCACTAGGTGGCATGAACGCCTGTGGTTCAACTGTAGTGGCCGAGGCCCTGGCACACCAATTCTTACTCTCTCAAAAAAAAATTGAAAAAAAAATGTCTAGGCTAGTTTGATCTTTGTTGCTTGTAACCGGAGTCCTACCTAATGGGCAAATACACTGACTTTGTCACACCTAAAAAAGGAGAGAGGCATGTTTAGCACCAACTCATAAAAGACCAGCTTGGTTCACTTACACCCATCAGCCAGACAGAGCAAGCCCAGCGATGGGCACAACACAGTGTCACGTGAGGGTCCCCCAGAGAAAAGAAGGCAGCCACTTGGCTGTGGCCACAACACAGCTTTTGCTTAAGGTCAGGTGTGTTTATTATACAGAGGTCTCTGTTAAGTCAAGATAAAGACAGTGGAAAACAGCTAGACAGTCTTGTGTCTCATTATGAACATACGCCACAGGGGTTCTCTGGAGGAAGCTTTTTCCTGCTGAGACGTCACCTCACTGGTGTGGCATCCAGAGCTGTTTGTCCTGAAATCCACATTCTGTCTTCCAGCCTTTGATACACAGACACACACACGAAACATACAAGACTTTGATCTTTGTGAGTTTCAACAAGTACAAAAAGGCGTCTCTACCAAATGAGTTGACTCAATGAACATATGCAATTCTTGTCACTGTTTCCGTTTGGAAAAGCCCAGTCAGTTGCTAGTCTCACGGCTATTCCAAGGTTAAGCAGCCACAGGGAATCCACTTAGAAAGCAGAACTACTGAGCTGAGCGTGGCGTCGCACGCCTTTAATCCCAGCACTCTGGAGACAGAGGTAGTTAGGGCTGCCGTGAGTTCGAGGCCACCCTGAGACAACATAGTAAATTCCTGGCCAGCCTGGGCTAGAGCGAGACCCTACCTGGAAAAACCAAAAATAAATAAATAAATAAAAATCAAAGACAAAGTCATACTTCTGTCCCCTTGGAGCCGGGACCTGCCCATCCAGCTTCTCCCAAGAAGTTCAGACTTTTGGCCCTGGAGGGCTGCCGGTTACCAGGGCCTCCACGATAGTAGCCAAGACAAATGTCGGCCTCTAAAAAGCGTCTCTAAATTCTGCACGTACTAAGAAGCACTTGGGTTCCTACCCTTCACTGCGATTTATTTATTTTTGCTTTTTTCGACGTAGGGTCTCACTCTAGCCCAGGCTGACCTGAAACTCACTATGTAGTCTCAGGGTGGCCTTGAACTCATGGCAATCCTCCTACCTCCGCCTCCCGAATGATGGGATCAAAGGCGTGCGCCACCAAGCCCAGCTAGCTTAATACCACTTTGCTTGAAGGTTGTGCTCTAATCTCACTGTATCAACATAGCCTTAGGCACTTGTCAACTCTGGAAACAGAGAAACCCAATGAATTCAATTTTGTAACATGGAAAGTTCCTGATGTGCTTTCCTGTGGGAAACTCGGACAGTTTGTGCACGCACGCGCACACCACTCACACACATCGAAACGTTGGAGGTCCAGACGTGTGCACGCTGGACTGACGTTAGACTACAATAAGAATGAGCAGTAAACCCAGAAAAAGTCACCTTGAATTCATCTGCAAAGCAGCTGATTTTCTTCCTTTTAGAGGGAAAGCCCATGCTAGGTGTGGTGGCCTTTAATCCTAGCACTGGGGAACCTGAGGTAGGAGCATCACTGTGAGTTCCAGGCCAGCCTGAGCTAAAGTGAGACCCTGCTACCAGAAAAAAAGAAAAAAAAAAAAGACAAAGCCATGGTCTAAGGGACACAAGGCCAATCAGGAGAGTTAACAGAAACTACAACCAATGTGGCCTCCCTACGGTCCAATGTACTAAGAAACAGTACTTCTTAGACGTATCAGGAGAAAATAACTTCTCAAAGTGCTGGCAGGAGCTGGAGGGACGGTTTAGCAGTTAAGGTGCTTGCCTGCAAAGCCAAAGGACCGAAGTTCGATTCCCCAGGACCCACGTCAGCCAGATGCACAAGTGGCACGGGCGTCTGCAGGCCCTGGCGTGTCCATTCTGTCTTTCTCTCTTTGAAATAAAATGAAAAAAATATAAATATAAAGTGCTGGCAGTATAGTAGAAACGCATTACAAGCATCCACTTAACAGAGCTTCAACTGGAGCGAGAGGCGGCCCCCTGCCAGTTATAGTTCTGAGAACTTTACTAGGGGAACACGTGAGAGCTGGTTCTCCCTTACCATCACCTGTCAACTGAACTTGCTTTCCGTAAGTTGAGCATCTTCAAGTTTATCTTATTCCTACTACAGAAAGATGGGTACAGGGTGGAGCACCGGATATGAACACCCTTCTTGGGGGGCTGCTGCTGTCAAGTAATCACGTGTAGGCTCCCCGACACTACTCTAAACACAGATTCCCTTCCTGTGTTATCAGTTCTAGGCATCCCCCGCCCCGAAAGTGAGGACGTTATGGAGGGGTTCCTCACCATGTCAAACGTGGTGCGATGGGCGGTGAGGTTCCCTGGGGACCTGTTGCATGTGTTGTCACAGCTTGCTCCTAAAGCATGCTCATTTGGGAGCCCACACCTGGGTCCTTCTACCTGCCCCTTGTGTCTTCTCCCTCTGCAGATTGTGTCTTAACCCCGCTGGGGAACCATATGCCAAGCCCTAGAGAACCCACAGCAGGTTACAGAACCTAGGATACCCTGGTGTTGTGGTTGAAATGTAAGCTGCCCCTGACAGACTCATGTGTTTAAACCCTTGTTCCTCAGATGCTGGCACTGTCTGGGAAGGTTGCCAAACCTAGAGCAGGTGGAGCCTTGATGGCAGAAGTGGCTCGCTGGGTGACAAGCCTTGAGGATGTTCTATAGTCCACTTCCTGATGCTGGCTGGCCTCTTGCTGCTACGCCTTCCCTGCCAAGATGGAATGAAACCCTTGAAATAAGTCCTTCCTCCCTTAAAAGTGATTATTTTTTTTCAAGGTAGGGACTAGCTCTAGACTAGGCTGACCTGAAATTCACTATGTAGTCTCAGGCTGGCCTCGAACTCACGGCCATCCTCCTACCTCTGCTTCCGAGTGCTGGGATTAAAGGCGTGCGCCACCATGCCTGGCTTAGAAGTGATTTTTGTAAGGGAGTGATGCACAAAGGCATGACTCATCTAAGCATCGTGTGAAATAGGTGGTAAGTGCCTGACTACCTTTTAAATCGGAGTAAAATGGAGCTAATTCAGGTCAAAACATTCTGTAAAGAACCATACCATGTGTGATGGTACACATCTACAATCCCAGCACTTGGGAAGCTGACGCAGGAGGATCCCAAATTTGAAGCTTACCTGGGTTACATACAGACACTCTTAAGGAATCACACAGAGGCTTAGCGGTTAGAGGTGCTTGCTTGCAAAGCCTGACGGTCCAGGTTCAATTCCCCAGGACCCGGGTAAAGTGGCACATGCATCTGGAGGTCATTTGCAGTGGCAAGAGGCCCTGGCATTACCCATTCTCTGTGATTGTAAGGAAATAAAATTACAAAAAAAAAAAAAAAAATCACAGATAAAAAAGTGACATTACTGTTAAATGAATGGCAGGTATTTTTGACTACATGCCAGTACTAAAAACTAACATCTGCTTGATGAACACAGAGCCAGTTCAGGGCCTAAATATACATTACGACAGCAACTGCACACAAGTCACGTGTAGTTCTGAGGGCCCCCCCTTGGCGAAGAGAAAGCTCTTCAAACAAAATAAAACCTTGGCTCCTGTCATCTGTGAGGCAGAGCTACGTGTCACCTCTCAACTTCCGGATAGGACTAAGAGGAGAAAAAAAAAAAAAAAAGAACAACTGGTGGGAAATACAGAATAATTTAGCGAGGTAAAAACGGACAGAAATTTACTTAGGAGCAATACTGCGTCTGCTCTTTCAGAAGTGATTTTTACCCTAGAACTGAAATGTGAGATTGTACTCTTCTGCTAAATATTAGCAGCTCCTAATACTTCAGAAGAACTGAACCGCTCACAGAGAAACCTTCGCTGTTCGCACAGGGTGGGAGGAGTGGGGGTCCCTACGGGAGGTGGCTGCGTCCGGCCACGCACGGGTGACAGGGAGGCCGTGCAGACGTCAGGAGTCCTAGAACCCAGGGCGGCCTTGGAGGTATGCTGGCTCTCTCTTACTTTTCTAGGATGACCTTCTCTACCTTCTTAAACTTCTTCAGCTCGACAAGAAGCTCCCAGTATTTGAGGTAGAGCCACATGAGCTCCCGTTTCGGCGCTTGTTGGTATTCCACACGTCCCCGCAGTGCTTGTCGTGCTTAAATATGTCAGTCAGGCCGGCTGCCATGTCCAGGTCGGCGGCCACGGGCTCGGTGGACGTACGCACCAGTAAGTTCTTCTCCAGCTCCAGCCTCGTGCTGCGGGGCAGGACCGGGCTACAGTAGATACTCTGGCGTTCCGCCAGAGCCTCGCCCACCTCCCTGAGCAGCAGCCGGGCTTTCCTCTGCCAGTCTTCCTCCTCTTCCAGGCAGCTCAGGTACACACTTCTCAGAGGCTGCAGCTGGCTTTTTTCCTGCATGACCTGAGCCCGCTCCCGCTCTAGGAGCTTCCTTTCTTCCGCTAACTTGCGCCCCTGGGAGATGAGGGCTTCCCGGTAGCTGCTTGTCCTGTTCTGCTCCTTTTCCAGCTCCAAGGACAGCTGAGCCACGGCGCGCCGGTGCTCCGAAACCACGGCGTGGTACTTGGCTTCCAGGTCCCGCTGGAAAGCAGCTGTTCGCTGCCGAGATGCTTCCCTCTCCTTTTCGATTTCTTTTTGGGATTCCCTGGACCAGATCCAGCCTGACGTGAATGAATAAGAAGAGAAAGACACATCAGATGCAGTCACAGCTGAGGTCCTGTAACTTTACTCGAAGAAAAAAAAATAATTAAAAAAAAAAAAAAGACCAAGACCTAAACCCAAGGTACCCAAGGGGTACCAAGACAGTGACTTGGCAAATAAACTACAAAACAAGCAAAGGGGGGGGGGGGGCTGGAGAGATGACTAGCAGTTAAAGGCTGTTGCTAGCAAATACCTGACCGTTGAGGGTTCAATTCCCCAGTACTCTAGGTGACTGGAGTTCGTTTGCAGCAGCAAGAGGCCCTGGTACAACAATTCCACTCCCAGCCGGGCGTGGTGGTGCACGCCTTTAATCCCAGCACTCGGGAGGCAGAGGTAGGAGGATCGCTGTGAGTTTGAGGCCACCCTGAGACTACATAGTGAATTCCAGGTCAGCCTGGACTAGTGTGAGACCCTACCTCAAAAAACCGAAAAAAAAAGAAGGAAAAGAAAAACAAACAACAATTCCACTCCCTACTCTCTCCTTACAAAAAATAAATACAATAAGGGCTGGAGAGATGGCTTAGCGGTTAAGGCGCTTGCCTGTGAAGCCTAAGGACCCCGGTTCGACTCTCCAGATCCCACGTAAGCTAGATGCACAAAGGTGAGGCAAGCGCAGGGTCACACATGCCCTCTAGGTGGCACAGGAGTTCTGGAGTTTGATTGTAGTGGCTGTAGTAGCATACCAATTCTCTCTCTCTCTCTAACATAAAAATAAGTAAGTATAATAAAATAAGAAACAAAATAGGCGAAGTTCTTATCCTAATGCTAGACCAGTCCTGGGTACCCAAGGCTGTACATACAACATGCCTGTTCAACAGTCTAACTTCCACTGTTTTCTTGCCTTCAAATCTACCATCATTTACCCACTCTTGTCTCAGAGCAGACCTAAAGGATTGCTATGGATAGACTTCAGGTACTGGAAGTTGTGCTTGGTTTTACCCAGTTGTCACCAGTATGAAGTTCAAGTCTAGGGTGATTGCCAAGTTCTACAAAAAACAGGTAAAGTCAGGCGTGGTGGTGCACGCCTTTAATCCCAGCACTTGGGAGGCAGAGGTAGGAGGATCACCGTGAGTTTGAGGCCACCCTGAGACTACACAGTGAATTCCAGGTCTGCCTGGGCTAGGGAGAGACTCTACCTTGAAATACCAAAAAATAAAAATTCTTTTTTTTTCAAATTTTTATTAACAACTTCTATGATTATAAAAAAAAATCCCATGGTAATACCCTCCCTCCCCCCACTCTCTCCTTTGAAACCCCATTCTCCATCATATCCTATCCCCATCTCAATCAGTCTCTCTTTCATTTTGATGTCATCATCTTTTCCTCCTATTATGACAGTCTTTTGTAGGTAGTGTCTGGCACTGCGAGGTCATGGATATCCAGGCCATTTTGTGTCTGGAGGAGCACGTTGTAAGGAGTCCTACCCTTCCTTTGGCTCTTACATTCTTTCCGCCACCTCTTCCACAAAAAAAAAAAAAATAAAAATTCTTTATGTGGGTACTGGGGAACTGAACCTGGACCATCAGGCTTGGCAAGCAAGTGGCTTTACCACTAAGTCATCACTCCAGTCTTAACTATTGCCATCTTTATCAGAAGCAGCTGTGAGATTCCAGATTGGGCCTGTTCATGGTTCCCCAGAGGAGGAGAAAGACGTGTCGGGGAGGGTCACACAGACCCTCACCAGAGATCTCAGGTGCCCCCTGGGCCAGGGTACACAAGTAGAAGGAGGTCATCACACTGGAATGAGACATACCAAACTCATTGGTTCACAAGGGTGAACTCTGGTGGAATCAGACTTAAGGTCTACCCCACAAAACATCCTCTTGAGCCGGGCGTTGGTGGCACACGCCTTTAACCTCAGAGGTAGGAGGATGCTGAGGCAGGAGGATCACTGTGAGTTTGGGGCCAGCATGGGACCACAGAGAGTTCCAGGTCAGCCTGGGCTAGAGGGAGACCCTACCCTGAAAAAAAAGCAAAAATCTGCTTTTGTCTTCTTTAGTCCTTACGATAAACTGAGTTAAGTGAAGCACTTCACCGTACAGTCACTGGGTGGCATAAAGCTGAACCGTGCCCATTAGGCTCTCGAGCCTCAGTTCAAACGACCAGCTCCTGTTGAGCTTGCCCCCCGCACCCCAACTGCCAGCATATTTTTTTTATTTTTACCCCAGGAAGCAGAAATTTCTACAGCACTATGACTTACGAAACGCGGCCAGTCCCAGCATTGGCACCAACAGGGCATAGTTCCACCTGCTTCCCTCGCCCCCATCATCCCTGGGATTGGGCCGGATGTTCCAGTTTGGGGGATCATTTAAATTATTCATGGAGATACACCTTGAAGAAATTGGAAAACATATTAGCTGTAGAGTTGGGCAGTGGTGGCACTCAGCACTTGGGAGGCAGAGGTAGGAGGATCGCCATGAGTTCGAGGTCACCCTGAGACTACATAGTGAATTCCAGGTCTGCCTGGGCTAGAGTGAGACCGTACCTCGAAAAACCAAAATAAATAAATAAAATACAATCCCTCCCCAAATTTTAGCTGTATAAAAGGAATTCGGGCCAGATGTGGTGGTGCACACCTTTAATCCCAGCTCTTGGGACGCAGAGGTAGGTGGATCGCTGAGAGTTCAAGGCCACCCTCAGACTATGTAGTGCATTTCAGGTCAGCGTGGGCTTTGGTGAAACCCTCCCTACCTTGAAAACCCAACCAACAAAAACAAAGCTCAAGCTGGGTGTGGTGGTGCACGCCTTTAATCCCAGCACTCGGGAGGCAGACGTAGGAGGATCGCCGTGAGTTCGAGGCCACCCTGAGACTCCATAGTGAATTCCAGGTCAGCCTGGGCTAGAGTGAAACCCTACCTCGAAAAACCAAAAAAAAAAAAAAAAAAAAAAAAAAAAAAAACAAAGCTCAGCATGGTGGCACATACCTTTAATCCCAGCACTGAGGAGGCAGAGGTAGGAGCCGCCCCTCTTCAGAAAGGGCTGGAACGAATTCCTCCTTCAGTCAATCCTTCCTGCAAGCAGACCACCGGAGAGGGATGTCTGAATTCCTAATACGAATAAACTGACCACAGACTTTAACCTTATTATCACCTCAATGCCCAATGCACTATAAGTGATATTAAATACGACAAGCTATACGGTTGAAATAATGACAAAACCTGTACACGCTTAGGAAGTGGCAATTTTGTGGCGGGAGCACGCCTTTATTAATCCCAGCACTCGGGAGGCAGAGGTAGGAGGATCGTCGTGAGTTCAAGGCCAGCCTGAGACTACATACTGAATTCCAGGTCAGCCTGGACCAGAATGACACCCTACCTCCAAAAACCAAAACAATAATAACAATAATAATAACAATAAATGATAAATAATAGCCGGTCATGGTAGGCACGCCTTTAATCCTAGCACTCGGGAGGCAGAAGTAGGAGGATCACCATGAGTTCAAGTCCAGCCTGAGACTACATGGTGAATTCCAGGTCAGCCTGGGCTACAGTGAAACCCTTCCTCGAAAAAACAAAACAAAAGAAAAAAGAGAGAGAGAGAGAGAGATACCGGTACTGGAGTCTTCCCTGTAGTTGCACCAGCCAGAGAAACAGCCACAGCAGACGAATGAAGGTCCACCGTATGTAAGTACGAATCCACAACAGGCCGGGAGGAGCGTGGTGCGCAGGCGCGGAATCCGCAACAGGCCCGGAGGGGCGTAATGCGCAGGCGCGGAACCTTGGACAAGCCAGGAGGAGCGTGGTGCGCAGGCGCCAAATCACCACAGTCCCTTTTCCCGCCCCCCGAGGGCGTGGTGCGCAGGCGCAGCATCGCTGCAGGCTTTCCCTGGGTGCCGCGGGGTGCGCAGGCGCGGCCGCCGTGTGGGCGTGCTCCCTCGGACGGCCTGGTGCGCAGGCGCGGTGCGAGTGCGGGGCCCACTGCGGAGACATGGCGGGTGTTGGCGCAGTGTCGCGGCTGCTTCGCTCGCGGCGTCTGGCGCTGTCCGGGGCGGTGAGTCGGGCCCGCCCGTGGATGAGTCCTCCGGGTCGGGCTGGATTCGTCAGGTTGAGCGGGAGGGCGCTGAGCGCTTCCCGGGGAAGGTCACGACCCCGCGCTCACGCGGGACGCACCCCGGGCCCGGCGCCACGTTCTCCAAGGTCAAGGGCGGGGGCGCCGGAGACTTTGCAAGTCCTGAGCCCAGCTTTTGTCTACGGGCCTCTGCGTGGTTCTCTAAAGTGAAACCCTGGGTTTGGAGAGATGCCTCAGGGGTTCAGGTGCCTGCCGGGTTCGAATCCCCAGGACCCACTTAAAGCTAGACGCGCGCAGGGAAGCCTGTGCCTGGAGTTCGTTTGCAGTGGCTAGAGGCCCTGACGTGTGATCAATGCCCCTCCCCTTGTTTGCAAATAAAATATTTATTTAAAAAAAAGAAAAACGAGCCGGGCTTGGTGGAGCACGCCTTGAATCCCAGCACTCACTCGGGAGGCAGAGGTAGGAGGGTCTCTGTGAGTTCGAGGCCACCCTGAGACTACAGAGTGAATTCCAGGTCAGCCTGGGCTAGAGTGAGACCCTACCTTGAGACACCAAAATAGTAATAATAATTAATAATGCAAATAAAAATGAAGGCTGGAGACCCACGTAAGGCAGATGCCCAAGGTGGCACATGCGTCTGGAGTTCTGTTTGCAGAGGCTGGAGGCCCTGGCACGCCCATTCTCTATCTGCTGCTTTTTCTCCCGTTCTCTCTCTCTCAAATAAATAAATATATATATAATAAAAATGAAATGAGCCGGTTGGGGATGCAGTTTAGTTGGTGGAATGCTTGCCTAGCGGGCACAAAGTTCTGCAATTGATCTCTCAACCCGTAAAGCCGGGTGTGTTGGTAGACGCCTATAATCCCAACCCTGGAGGCGGAGACCGAAGGATCGTAAATTCAAGGTCGTCATCTTGCTAGGAATTTAGTTTGAGGCCAACCTTCAATTAAGTGAAGCGTTTCTCAAGATAAAAGTCAGGGCTGGAGAGATGGATTAGTGTTTAAGGGCACTTGTTCGCAAAGCCTGATAATCCAGGGTTCAATTCCCCTAGTACCCACGTTAAAGCCAGATGCCCAAAGTCGTGCAGGCATCTGGAGTTCATGGGCATGGGGCACCCCTGGTGTGTCCATTCTCATTCTGTAGCCACCGTGCCTTGCTGGGCACAAGGCCTGTGATTTTCTCTGAAGTATGAGAGGGACTGGGGATATGCTAGGGTGAACCTCCCTTGAAGCACTTGCTGTGAGGTTCTGTCTCGTTGTACCCTTGTATGGTAACATAATCTAAGCCAGTCTTTATTGACAACTTCTATCCTTACAACAAACCATGGTATTTCCCTCCCCTCCCCCACTCTCCCCTTCATAACTCTACTCTCCGTCATATCCCCTCCCTCTCTCCATTAGTCTCTCTTTTAATTAGATGTCATCATCTTTTTCTCCTATTATGAGGGTCTTGTGTGGGTATTGCTAGGCACTGCGAGGTCTTGGATAGCGAGGCCAAATTCTGTCCGGACAGTTGTATGTAAGGAGTCCTACCCTTCCTTTGGTGGCTCTTACATTCTTTCCGCCACCTCTTCCGCAGTGGACCCTGAGCCTTGGAGGGTGTGACAGAGATGTTTCAGTGCTGGACACTCCTCCGTCCCTTCTTCCCAGCACTATGTTGCCTTTTGGGTCATCCCAGTGGTCACTGCCATCTGAAAAGAGAAGCTTCTCTAACCAGAAGTGAGAGTAGCATTCATATATGAATATGAACGTTAAGTGTAGTGCTTTCAGGGCAATTTGGTGAGGGTAATATATGCATTTATCCAGACAAGAGCAGGCTTTATACTCTAAGGCTCATGACCTCCCCTGCCATAGGCTTTTGATTAGGTTTTCAGTACCAGACATGTATTCCCTCCCATAGAGCGGGCCTTCAGTCCAATTAGAGAGCAGTTGGTTTCCCCCAGAGCAGACATGCCACTATTGCACTCGTTCAGTCATTTGACCTGTCTGGCCAAACTTGAGGCTTTCAGTGTCCACTGTTTTCAACACTGATGACTTCTGTCTCCCATAAGACTGCATACAGTGCAGCTTTTTCCAGCTTTCAGTTGGGTGGGCTACAGGGAGAGGTTTTCTGTTCAACCCCAACTTGATTTCTCATTGACCTTGCTGCTCAGGCATGTGAAGTCTTCAGCAATAGAGTCTTACCATCTCTTTCTCACAGGGAACCAAGGGCCTTGGCAATAGCCTATAACGTTTTGGAGGCAACAAGGACCTCCCTGGCCAACCTCACTGGAAGGTATCCCATCCCAGGCACTGAAAATTTTCTAATAACAATCTGGCTATGAGCCAGTCTTAATAACATTTTATTTAGGCAAACTAAACTTGACTGATATGACCACCTACTTAATTACATAGTAAAAGCCCTCAAAGGCAAGACATTCAATAGTATTGACATGCATTATGCCTATAATTATGGCAGCAGCTTTCTCCGTCCTCAAACATAGTTGTTAAAAATTGCATCCAATTAAATGTCAGAAGCATTCATGGATAGCCACCCCTGCATATTAAACACTAAATAGTAATCATTTCTTCGACTGGGAGTGTTTTTTGGTTTTTCAAAGTAGGGTTTTGCCCAGACCCAGGCTGGTGTAGTCTCTCAGGGTGGCCTTGAACTCATGGCAGTCCTCCTACCTCTCACCTCTGCCTCCCAAGTGCTGGGATTAAAGGCATGCGCCACTACGCCCAGCTTGGTCTGTCTGTCTTTCGTTCGTTTGTTTAGTTTAGTTTAGTTTTGTGTTGTTTTATTTTTTTGAGGTAGAGTCTCACTCTAGCCCAGGCTGACCTGGAATTCACTGTGTAGTCTCAGGGTAGTCTAGAACTCATGGTGATCCTTCCTACCTCTGCCTCCTGAGTTCTGGGATTAAAGGCGTGCGCCACAACACCCGGCTAGTGAGAATTTTGAAAAAGTATTTATTTTGAGAGAGAAAGAGGCAGACAAGAATGGCTACACCAGAGCCTCCAGCCACTGCAGGCAAACTCCAGGTATGTGCCACCTTGTGCATCTGGCTTAGGTTGGTCCTGCGGAATTGAACCGTGGTCCTTAGGCCTCACAGCCTTAAGCACTAAGCCATCTCTCCATCCCTTTGTCAGAGATTTTATTATCCTGTAATAGCAGCCGCTTTTAACCAAAAGGAGACTACATGGGGGAACGGAAACAAAACCTTGAATGAGGGGGCTGGAGAAGGTGGCTTAGCAGTTAAGGCATTTCCTTGCAAAGCCAAAGGACCCAGGTTCAGTTTCCCAGGACCCACGTAAGCCAGATGTACAAGGTGGCACATGCATCTGGAGTTCATTTGCAGTGGCTGGAGGCCCTGGTGTACCCATTCTCTTTCTCTCTCTCTCTCTCTCTCTCTCTGTCTATTTCTTTATCTCTCTCAAATAAATAAATAAATAAATAAAATATATATATTTTTTATTTATTTATATTTTGTTTTTTTTTTTTTGAGGTAGGGTCTCTAGCCCAGGCTGACCTGGAATTCACTATGGAGTCTCAGGGTGGCCTCGAACTCACAGCGGTCCTCCTACCTCTGCCTCCCAAGTGCTGGGAATAAAGGCGTGTGCCACCACGCCCGGCTTAAATAAAATACATTTTTAAAAATCTTGAATGAGAACACCATAATAGCAACCACTTTTTAAGCTAGCTTTGTGTGTTCCGCATGCATATCTTGGGAGAAATAAGCAAGAACATTTATATTAAAATTCTTGAGGCTGGAGAGCTGGCACGGTGGTACAAGGCACTTGTTTACAAAACGTGATGACCCGGGTTTGATTTCTCAGTACCCATGTAAAGCCAGATGCACAAAGTGGTACATGTGTCTGGGGTTTGATTGCCCTGGTTCACCTCATTTCATATTGATTCATTTCTTCATCTATCCATTTACTTTCTCTCCCAGATAAATATTCTTTTCCCCGAGGTAGGGTTTCACTCTAGCTCAGGCTGACCTGGAATTCAAGTGCCAGGGTGGCCTCGAGCTCAACGGCGATCCCCCTACCTCTGCCTCCCGAGCGCTGGGATTAAAAGACGTGCGCCACCACGCCCAGCATAGAAATAAAATTTTGCGTCATTCTTCCCGCTTCTGGTTCTTGAAGACCCTAACATAATTTCTGTCTTAGCAGTGGCCAGCAGCATTCCAGACCCAGGCCCGTGGCTTTCAATTCACTGTCAGCGGCAGCAAGAAGGCATCTGCCAAAGTGTCAGATGCGGTAAGTTCATCACTTATGTTGTGCCGTTGTGTTTTGACTTAAAAGGATAGCCTGTTGTAATCATTGAATATATGAGTACCTGCACATATTTAAAGAAAAAGTTATCTTCCGGATCCATTGTGTATTCACATATTTTTAGCACTTGGGAAGAAGCATATTTTGAACAGGTATTGATGATAATCATGGCTTTCCTGTGCTTTTAAGTTTCCCTGCATTTGCAGTAGAATAGACAGGTTGGGATCCTAATAGTTTTAAGCATTCTCAGTTTTGGAGGCACAGGCAGGAGGATGGAGAGTTCAGGGCCAGCCTAGGCAACATAGCAAGACTGTGACTCAAAACAGACAATTTTGGCCGGGCGTGGTGGCACACACCTTTAATCCCAGCACCCAGGCGGTAGAGGTAGGAGGATCGCCCTGAGTTCAAGTCCACCCTGAGACTAAATAGTGAATTTCAGGTCAACCTGAGCTAGAGTGAGACCCTACCTCAAAAGAAAACAGACAGGGCTGGAGAGATGGCTTAGTGGTTAAGCGCTTGCCTGTGAAGCCTAAGGACCCCGGTTCAAGGCTTGATTCCCCAAGACCCACGTTGGCCAGATGCACAAGAGGGCGCACGCGTCTGGAGTTCGTTTGCAGTGGCTGGAGGCCCTGGTGCGCCCATATTCTCTCTCTCTCCCTCTTTCTCTGTCTGTCACTCTCAACTAAATAAATAAACAAAAAATAAAACAATTTTAACTATTCTTCACTATTAATGATAACATCAGCTATTAAGCATATTAACTATTCTTTTTTTTTTTTTTTTTGGTTTATTGAGGTAGAGTTTCACTCAAGCCCAGGCTGACCTGGGATTTACTGTGTAGTCTCAGCGTGGCCTTGAACTCATGATGATTCTCCTACCTCTGCCTCCCAAGTACTGAGATCAAAACCGTGGCCCATCATGCCCAGCTATATTTAATTTATTTGAGAGAGAAACAAAGAGAGGGAGAGAATGGGCACACCAGGGCCTCTAGCCACTAACGAACTTCAGACATATGTACCACTTGTGCATCCGGCTTTATATGGGTACTGAGGAATCGAACCAGGGTCCTTTGGCTTTACCGACAAGCGCCTTAATCGCTAAGCCATTTCTCCAACTCACTCTCTCTCTCACTGTAGCCCAGGCTGACCTGAAATTCACTATGTATTCCCAGGGTGGACTCAAACAATGATCCTCCCACCTCTACCTCCCAAGTGCTGGGATTAAAGTCATGCACCATCATGCCCAGGTCCTCTCTCTCTCTCTCTTTTTTTTTTTAATTATTTTATTTATTTAAGAAAAAGTGAGAGGGCTAGAGAAATGGCTCAGTACTTAGGGCACTTGCCTGTGAAACCTAAGGATTCATGTTTGACTCTCCAGGTGGCACATAAACCATACGCACAGTGACCCAAGCGCATAATGGGGCACACATGCATCTGGACTTTGATTGCAGTGGCTGGAGGTCCTGGCACGCCAGTTCTGTCATACACATTGAAAAAAAAAAAGCCAGTCTGTTGGGCTTTCCTCAAAAAAAAAAAAAAAGAGATGGAGAGAGATAAAGAGGCAGATAAAGAGAGAATAGATTATGGCTGCCTCTAGCCACCACAAAGGAACTCCAGACCCGTGGCACCAGCTTGTGTGTCTGATTTATGTGGGTACTGGGGAATCGAACTTGCATCCTTAGGTTTTACAGCAAGCGCTTTAACCACTGAGCCCCGTTTTCTCTTTTTTTGTGTGTGTGAAAGAGATACATGTTTATTAATTTATTTTTTATTAACAACTTCCATGATTGTAAACATTATCCCATGGTATTGCCCTCTCTCCCCTCACCTTCCCCTTTGAAACTCCACTCTCCATCATATCCTCTACCCCTCTCCATCAGTCTCTCTTTTCTTTTGATGTCATCATCTTTTCCTCCTATTATGAGGGTCTTGTGTAGGTAGTGTCAGGCACTGTGAGGTCATGGATATCCAGGTCATTTTGTGTCTGGAGGAGCACGTTGTAAGGAGTCCTACCTTTCCTTTGGCTTTTACATTCTTTCTGTCACCTCTTCCGCAATGGACCCTGAGCCTTGGAAGGTGTGATAGAGATATTGCAGTGCTGAGCACTCCTCTGTCACTTCTTCCCAGCACCATGATGCCTCCTGAGTTATCCCAAGGTCACTGCCATCAGAAAAGAGAAGGTTCTCTACCAAAAGTGAGAGTAGCATTAATATATAGGTATGAGCATTAAGAGAAGTGCTTACTGGGCAGTTTGATGGCATAGTAGATACATTTAGCCAGACAGTAGCAGACATTACACCCTTAGGGCTCTTTTTTTTTTTTTTTTTTTCTTTTTCGAGTTAGGATCTTGCTGTAGCCCCGGCTGCTGGAATTCACTATATAGTCTCAGCATAACTTTGAATTCATGGCATTCCTCCTACCTCTGCCTCCCGAGTGCTGGGATTAAAGGCATGAGCCACCACACCCGGCAGTAGTACTTCTTGATATTTCACAAAATTGAATGTGTAAGGCCAGGCATGCACTCAGGAGGCAGAGGTAGGAGGATCTCCATGAGTTCAAGGCCACCCTGAGACTACACTGTGAATTCCAGGTCAGCCTGGGCTAGAGTGAGATCCTACCTCGTGGGGGGAAAAAAAATTGACTGTGTAATGACAAGCTGAATATTTCTTTTTCCAGATTTCTACTCAGTACCCAGTAGTGGATCATGAATTTGACGCACTGGTCGTAGGCGCTGGAGGGGCCGGCTTGCGAGCTGCGTTTGGCCTTTCTGAAGCAGGGTTTAATACCGCGTGCCTCACGAAGCTCTTTCCCACCCGGTCACACACTGTTGCAGCGCAGGTAAGGGAGCGGCCCTTTTGTTTTCCCTTCGCTGTTTGCAGATCCTGCACAGCACAGCACGGCTCATTCTCCCAAGACAAGCTCCTGCCTTCCGTGCCAGCCCCAGCCAGGCTCGTTGACACTCTCCCTTTAGGGGTCACTGCATGGCGTCTCTCCCAGGAGAGCTTTGTGGGGCTGGCCACCTCATCACGTGTCTCACGCCATGGGTCTTCTCCAAGCGTCCAGTCCCATTTGTGTCTGTGGGTCATGGTTCTGTTTCCCCCACAGCGCTGCCCTAGTTGGAAATGCGTCTGCACGGCCCAGGTCTCGCGTTTGGTCAGCTTGCTATCACTGAGACAAACACCCAAGCAAAGGACATGAACGGAGAATAGGTTGATTCTGGCTCTGAATCTCACTCCACGGTCACTTGGCCATTATGGCAGCATGTGGCAGTGGGCGCCCACTCACCTGTTGGCAGGCAGGAAGTGAAAGAGGAGAGGCTGGTGCTGTATCTTCAAGGGCATGTCCCCAGTGACCTAACTGCCCCGTAGCTGGAGGCCAAGCTTTTAACATTGGGAACATTCAAGGTCCACAGTGTAGCACCTTGCTAAGTGTGAGTGCCAATGAACTGCGATAATGTGGGTGTGCAGGGTACAGAAACAATGCCCTTGAGAAAAAGTGATTTTATTTTATTCTGGTTTTTTGACTTAGGGTCTCGCTCTAACCCAGGCTGTCCTGGAATTCACAGAGTAGTGTCAGGCAGTGATTTTCCCACCTCTGCCTCCC
Source organism: Dipus sagitta (assembly GCA_036346955.1). Taxonomy (NCBI): domain Eukaryota; kingdom Metazoa; phylum Chordata; class Mammalia; order Rodentia; family Dipodidae; genus Dipus; species Dipus sagitta. The sequence continues at coordinate 31,231,371 of CM070789.1, read as the reverse complement.
GAGTGCTGGGATTAAAGGTGTGAGCCACCACGCCTGGCTGATTTTGTGATCTTGTGATTTTGTTCTAGGTAACGCTAAGCCTTATGTAACTCGCTGTCACATGAAGCTTACCCTGGGGAGGCAGTCAGTGTATTCACCCCAGGAAGAGCACAAACCAGAGCACGGTTGCACCAAAACCAGTTTTGGTGAACTGATGCATTTATTTGTCTGTTTAATTTTTTTTGTTGTTGTTTTGTTTTTTGAGGTAGGGTCTCACTCTGGCTCAGGCTGACCTGGAATCCACTATGTAGTCTCAGAGTGGCCTCGAACTCAAGGCGATCCTCCTACCTCTGCCTCCTGAGTACTGGGATTAAAGGCGTGCGCCACCATGCCCAGCTGCATGTTCTGTATTTCTGAGAAAGGGTCTTAATTTAGCCTAGGTTGGCCATTGTCTTGATATGTAGCCAAGGATGCCTTTTTTCCCCTTTGGGTTTTATTATCTTTACAACTATTACTAAACAACATCTTATGACGTTTTAAGTGTCGGTTCTCCCCCACCAGGGAATATTTCAGTTTTGGAAGAATTTGCTATTCTAAGCAAACAGCTATGATCCTAGCCTTACCTGAGTCCTCTCAGGGCCCACTGCACTTGTATGATGTCCCCTCAGTGGTCTGAATGGGGGCTAACCTGATCTCATCCTTCTTTTTTATTAAATCTTTTAAAAAAGTATTTTATTTTTAAAAATATTATTATTGGGGGCTAGAGAGATGGCTTAGCAGTTAAGCGCTTGCCTGTGAAGCCTAAGGACCCCAGTTCGAGGCTCGATTCCCTAGGACCCACGTTAGCCAGATGCACAAGGGGGCGCACGCGTCTGCAGTTCGTTTGCAGTGGCTGGAGGCCCTCGCATGCCAATTCTGTCCCTCTCTCTCTCACTCCCCCTCCTCCGTCTTTCTCTCTGTGTCGCTCTCAAATAAATAAATAAAAATAAACAAAAAAATTTTAAAAAAGAAAAAAATGTTTTTATTGGGAGGGTATTACTATGGGATATTTTTTATAATCATGGAAATTGTTAATTAAAAAAAAAAGAATTTGCTATTCTACAGTAGCAGTCACGTTTGACTGTCTTTGCAAGTATCTAGAGTGCTTTTCCTCGGCCAGCAGGAGAGAAACGGCTCCCAGGAGCCAGCAAGAGCCGCTCTAACCCCGCTTTGGCTGAAGTAGCCTCTGGCATTATGCATCTGCCGCTGAGCTACTCGGGTGGCTTGATTTATAGCTGTTTGTTAAAGTGCTTGCCTGCAAAGCCAAAGGACCCAGGTTCGATTCCCCAGGACCCACGTTAGCCAGATGCACAAGGGGCGTGCGTGTCTGGAGTTCGTTTGCAGTGGCTGGAGGCCCTGGTACACCCATTTTCTATCTCCCTCTTTCTCCATCAAATAAATAAATAAATACTAAAAGGAGAAACAGGCACTGCGTTTGTAGACTAGTGCGTTTAAGGCAGTGCGGTAGAAAAACACAGCATATGAGAAGGGGTAGTTTCGGTGCCGGGTTTTGAAAAAACAAATCCTTATTTGAGAGAGCGATATAAGGGAAACTGAGGCTCACAGAACTGGCACCAGAGATAGAGTGGGGAATCCCAATTTATTCACGTCACCATGGACGCAGGAATAACTTCCAAAGCCTGAGTGCTGAGCTCTGATAGCTCAGGTTTTACAGACTGTGTGGCAGGCAGTTTGACATCATCGTGAATTTGTTACACTATTGGTGGCTTACCAGGTTCTAAGGTTACATGAATTTGGGGCACAAGCAGCAAATATCAGTGAATCCGGAATGAGAAAGTACAAACGCCGAACAGAAAGCTGTCTGTTTGGGGTGTTTGTGTCTGTGGCCACCCTCACCAGACAGCATCCAAGTGGGGCGCAGCTGCACAGAGAGGGGAGAGACTCAGGGTCATGCTGTCTCCCTGGTAAAGCTTTACAATACAGACTTTTAGAGGATCATCAGACCCAGGTTTCTTTGTTAAATTTCCCCTGCCACAATAGAGAGATCCAGCATAGGCACCCCAGGGCATCCTGCCACGGCAGGCGAACTTCAGACGCATGCTTCCAGCCTTATGTAGGTACTGAGGAATTGAACCGAGGTGGTCAGGCTTTGCAAGCAAGAGCCTTTATTCTCTGAGCCATTTCCCCAGCCCTGGGTGTTGATCCTTAAGAAGATTTTGCTGGAGGGTAGAGTAAGGCTGAGTGGTTAGCCTGGAGATGTTAGAGAGAACTGAGAGTTCTCAGGAGATTTACCCGTGGCCCTGGTTTCCATGGTAACATGGAAAAAATAGACTTGAGCAGAGGCCCATCTGGAATTCAATCTGTTGTCCCAGGCTGTCCAAAAGTGATCCTCCCACCTCTGCCTCCCTAGTTTTGGGATTAAAGGCGTGCACCACCATGCCCGGATGCATGTTTTGTATTTCGGAGAAAGAGTCTTATGTGGCCTAGGTTGGTCATTATCTTGATAGGTAGCCAAGGATGCCTTTTTTTTTTTTTCCTTTGGGCTTTATTATCATTATTACCATTTGGTTTTTCAAGGCAGGGTCTCACTCTAGCCCAGACTGACCCGGAATTCACTATGTAGTCCCAGGGTGGCCTCAAACTCACAGCAGTCCACCTACCTCTGTCTCCCAGGTTCTGGGATTAAAGCCCATGCTGGCCTCAGACCCTTCATGACCCTCCTGGACCCAGCTTTTATGAGCTAAACTACAGGTGTGAAGCCACCATACCAGGCTCCTGGGGATGACCTTGAACTCTTTAGTTTTTCGAGGTTGGGTCTCACTCTAGCCCAGGCTGACCTGGAATTCACTATGCAGTCTCAGGGTGCCCTTGAACTCATGACTATCCTCCTACCTCTGCCTCCCGAGTGCTGGGATTAAACACTGAAGGAACCAGAGTTTGGGGGGTGTATGACTGAATGTGGGATTTGTCACATGGCAGGAAGGTCTTCTTTAAATCACGCCCACCAGTGTCATTGGGAGTATTTGGTCATAAAATTTTCAGATGGGTTTGTTGAGTGCCGGTACGTGCCAGTTAGGTAAGCAATGGGTTTATCCTCTCCCAGTTCCCCGTAATGGGCCTGGACCTCAGCAGTGTCCCCACATAGAGAAGAATTCGGTCACCCAGGTAGTGTGTCCTGCCTTACAACCCCCCCCCCCCCGACATCACGAAGAGTCACCGCACAAGGAACTGGCTTTCTCCGGGTCAGGTCCCAGGCAGGAGGTGAGACGCAGAGGCAGCTGGGGCTCCCATTTAAAGCATGTCAGCAGTGCGTGGTGTTTCCAGGGAGGCATCAATGCTGCTCTGGGGAACATGGAGGAGGACAACTGGAGGTGGCATTTCTACGACACCGTGAAGGGCTCCGACTGGCTGGGAGACCAGGACGCCATCCATTACATGACAGAGCAAGCCCCTGCATCTGTGGTTGAGGTAGGCGGGGAGCGCAGGGTCCTTGTGCATGTGTCCTGCTTCTAATACAACGGGGTCCTGGACCAACAGAAGAGGGGCCTGGGGTGTTCGTGTGCGTGAGTCCTGGAGTTCCATTTCTCACCACGATCTCAGTCAATGAGTGAAATCATCTCCTCTAACCACTTAGGTCATTTAACAAAGGAATAAATTGTCAGTAGCTTTGTACGGAATATGCTATTATGAGGATGTGGATTTGTGTTAGAAGTTTGTGCAGATGAGCCATGATGCTCCGGACTTCTTTAAGAATAGTTTTTTTCCCCCCTTGCTTTTTTTTTTCACAGCTAGAAAATTATGGCATGCCATTTAGCAGAACTGAAGATGGGAAGATCTATCAGCGTGCATTTGGTGGACAGAGCCTGAAGTTTGGGAAAGGCGGCCAGGCCCATCGGTGCTGCTGTGTGGCTGATCGGACAGGCCACTCGCTCTTGCACACCCTGTATGGACGGGTGAGGCTGCCCTGGACGGAGGAGCTAGGACCCACAGACAGTGAGCGGACAGGGAGTCAGCCCATGGCTCGCTTAAACGCAAGACAGTAACTAGTAACTGTAAGACATGTGCACTGACTGATGATATAAAGTACTGAGCAGTGTTGGGAAGTTGAGTTGGTAATCACTGCCTCCCAGCGTGTCCTGCGGCCCGTCACGTGCCAAGAACAGAGCAAATATTTTAAGGCTCCTTCACCACCCCAGAGTTGATTGATTTAATGCTTAACATATAAGCCAGATGAAGGCTTGAGGGGCAGCAGTCAGTGGGTATTTAGGGTCCACTTTGTGGCGAGAGCCCATATTCTGAGTTCTATTGTTTCCCCAAACATGGGGACGAGCAGTTGGTGTGCATGCAGGTAATTAGAATACCATGGCTGCCCTGTGATTGAGTACACAGACAACGTGACACTGTCTTCCTGTCCTGTAGTTGTCTGAGGATCTTGCCCAAGCTCCTCAGCACCCCTTGCATTCACCATGAGCGCACCAGGTCTGGCCTAGGTGGCACTGTGGGGGTCCTGTGGGAATGGGTTAGTCTGCAGCACTCACTGCCAGCCCGTTAGGCACTGCACATGTAACTGAGTAACTGGATATTTTGTTTTGATTAACGAAATGGCCGCATATAGCAAGCAGCTCTGTTACAGGTTATACCCCTGTGATTCACGGGTCTTACTTGGGCAAAACTCTGAGGTGCACACATCGCTACACCCGGCCATCAGAGAGCCCGGAATGCCTCCTAAGCATTGGTACCAACTCCAGTAAGAGGTGTTACCCGAGTATGAACAACTCGGAGCCTGCTGCGTCTCTCGCATTGTCTTTTTTTGTTTGTTTGTTTGTTTGTTTGTATTTTTGTTTTTTCGAGGTAGGGCCTCACTCTAGCCCAGGCTGACCCAGAATTCACTCTGTATTCTTGGGGTGGCCTCAAACTCGCGGCAATCCTCCTACCTCTGCCTCCCGAGTGCTGGGATTAAAGGCGTGCGCCACCACGCCCAGCTATGTGTGCATTTTTTTCTGCATTGTGTACATTCTGCTAAGCATTAGAGTGACTTTTTTCCCTGTGCTAGTCAACATTTATTTTGGTGCAAATGGCACCCTTTCCACAGAGACTGCCTGTTTGTTAGTTAACAAATAATGTGCCACTCTGTAATCAGAGGCAGTGGGATTCACTCAAATGGAGACCTCTTCAAGGGACATTTTCCCAGAATGACTTTCTGTGCCCTTGCTCCCGTGAGGACTGATGCTGGTGTGAGCGGCCTGTAGCTCCAGTTCAAACCCCAGTCTCTCCTCAGACTTCCCTCACCCATTTGTTAACAGGACTGGGTCAAGTTTTCAAAAACCGTTCCTGTGGCTTAACCATTCACACTCTAAGCGTAGGTTTTCCTGAGTGCAATTTGAAAGAGAGGGTCTTTTTTTTTCTTACAGTCTCTGCGATACGACACCAGCTATTTTGTGGAGTACTTTGCCCTGGATCTGCTGATGGAAAACGGGGAGTGTCGCGGCGTCATCGCGCTGTGCATAGAGGACGGCTCCATACACCGCATACGAGCGAAGAACACTGTTATCGCTACCGGGTAGGAGCTCACTTTTTATTATATTTCATCTCTTTTTTACTATTTATTTTTGGTTGTTCAAAGTAGGCTCTTACTCTAGCCCAGGCTGACCTGGAATTCACTATGGAGTCTCAGGGTGGCCTCGAACTCACAGCAATTCTCCTGCCTCTGCCTCCTGAGTGCTGGGATTAAAGGTGTGCGCCGCCATGCCTGGCCTTTTTGTTTGTTTGTTGTTGATTTTTTGAGGTAGGGTCTCACTCCAGCCCAGGCTAACCTGGAATTCACTCTGTATTCTCAGGATAGCCTCAAACTCATGGCGATCCGCACACCATGGTGGGGTCTTCGTGTCCATGTTCACTGCTCTGTTACCTACAGTGGCTGCGATGTAGAATTGTGTCAGTCAGACTCTGTGTCACCACGGCTGAAAGCAGCTGTCGGGAGGAAGTGCTTATTTGGGCTTACAGTTTCACAGGGCTCAGGCACAGTCACTTGGCCTCACGTGCTTGGGCAGAGCATTGTACCAGAGCTGACGGCCTCGTGGCAGACAGAAGTCAGTGAAAAAGAAGCACCCAAGGACACAGCCCAGTGACCTACTTCCTGCCGTTAGGCCTCATGTGCTCAAGTCCTCACAACCTCCCCAGAAATGCTGTTAGCCAGGGATCGAGCCTTTCTAGCATATGAGCCTATTGGGGGGCGGGGCGTTTTTCATATTTAAACAGGAACAAGGATGACCCGCTTGTCTGCTGGTGGATAAAGAAAATATTACGCCTCTGCTTCTTTCTCTGTGTCTCAAAAAAAAAGGGGGGGGGGCTGGGCTGGAAGGACGGCTTAGCGGTTAAGGCACCTGCCTGCAAGGCCTAAAAACTTACATTTGAATTTCCAGATCCCATGTGGCCACACACATAGTGACGCAAGCACACAACGTCTCACATGCATGTAGCATTCATTCACAGCTTCTGAAGGTCCTGGCATGCCCATTCATTCTTTCTCTCAAAATAAATAGTCACAATAAAAAAAAGGTGTAGGGCTGGGTAGATGCCTCAGTGGTGAAAGGCACTAGCTTGCAAAGTCCGCTGACCTGGATGCAGCTCCCCAGCACCCACACGACAGCAAGGCAGGCAGCAAGCACTTGTTAACAGTAGCAAGAGACCTCGGCTCACACACACACACATAAACAAGTTAGAAAACAAATGTGTATGCCATGGAATGTTACTGCACTGTAAGAAAGAAGGAAACCTCATTGATTACGACTGGGGCCTACTTGGAGAACGTTGTCGTAAATGTAACAGCCAGGCACAGAGAAACAGGTTACTGCGTGATCTCATAAGGGGAATTCAAACCAGTCAAGCTCACAGAGAATGGAAGGAGATGCTAGTGAGAAGCACAACTTTATTTTGTTTATTTATTTATCATTTTTTAATGTTTCTCTCCACGGAAGTCTTTAGTAAAAGGCGAAAGATTTATTTGACTGGAAGAGAAACCAGAGTATAGAAGTACAACTTTAATCATGAGATGAGCACGTTCTTAGACCTGAGAGGCAGCATCTGGCTATCGCAGTACACAGTTGCCAAGAGAGTGGTCTTAACTATTCACATCACAAAGGGTAGTTATTAGAGCTGATAGATAGGTTAACTATAGAAATCATTTCCCAGTATACATTAATCAGAACAAAAAGTTTTTGACTGTAACTCCGGAATGCTTGGTAGGAGGGCAGGAAATAATCAAATCATCAATCCATAAATATTTAGCAATTGCTCATTTGGGCTGCAGAGATGGCTTAGCAGTTAGGGTACTTGCCTGCAAAGCGTAAGGACTGAGGTTCAGTTCCCCAGTGCCCACATAACTCAGATGCACAAGGTGGTGCATGCATCTGGAGTTCATTTGCAGTGGGTACAGGCCCTGGCACACACATTCTCATTCATTCTCTCCCTCCCTCCCTCCCTCTTTCTCTGTCAAATAAATTCTTAGAGCTGGGCGTGGTGACACATGCCTCTAATCCCAGCACTCAGGAGGCAGAGGTAGGGATCACCATGAGTTCGAGGCCACTCTGAGACTACATAGTGAATTCCAGGTCAGCCTGGGCTAGAGTGAGACCCTACCTCGAAAAACTAAAAGAAGAAAGGTTTGAGAAAGAAAGACGGTTTGGTGTGGGTGGCTCTAGTCAGTCACTGTGTTCTTTTGTTTTCAGAGGCTATGGGCGGACCTATTTCAGCTGCACCTCTGCCCACACCAGCACGGGAGACGGCACAGCCATGATTACCAGGGCTGGCTTACCTTGCCAGGACTTAGAGTTCGTCCAGTTCCATCCCACAGGTAGGAAGGCAGGGCTGCCTGTCGCCATCTGGACGCTCGTGTCTTACAAGCACATGTTGCCCCTTCAGGGCTCTTAGTATTCCAAGTATTAACATTCTTTTCTTTTTCGAGGTGGGGTCTCACCCTGGCCCAGGCTGGCCTGGAACTCACTCTTGAGTTCCAGGCTGGCCTCAAACTCATGGCAGTCCTCCTACCTCTGCCTTCAGGAGTTTCAGGTCCTTGTAGTAAAGGGGTGTAAAGTTAAACTATAGATGTTGTGAGGTTAAGATTAGGATTTGGGAGAGGAAGGGTGCAAATGGCTTTTATTTTTATTTATTTATTTGTTTATATGAGGGAGAGAGAGAGAATGGGCATGCCAGGGCCTCTAGTGCTGCAGCGCCACCTTGTGCATTTGGCTTTATGTGGGTACTGGGGAATCAAACCTGGGTCCTTTGGCTTTGTCAGGCAAGCACCTTATCCACTAAGCCATCTGCCCAGCCCATGACTACTTTTGTCCACTGTCACCAAGCCTTTAGATTCTTGTCATGTGCTATGCTTAGCACCATGTATATACATGTATGAAAAATCAGCCACCTAAAGAATGTCACAGAACTATGAAAAATGAACAGCAGGTGAAATGCAAGAGTTAAGTACTTTTTGTGTGTATGTATGTGTGGTTTTTCAAGGTAGGGTCTCACTCTAGCCCAGGCTGGCCTGGCATTCACTCTGTAGTCTCAGGGTGGCCTTGAACTCAAGGCAGTCCTCCTACCTCTGCCTCCCAAGTGCTGGGATTAAAGGCATGTGCCACCATGCCCGGCTTAAGTACTTTTTGTTGTTGTTGTTGTTTGGATTTTTGGTTTTTCAAGGTAGGGTCTCACTCTAGCTCAGGCTGACCTGGAATTCACTATGTAGTCTCAGGGTGGCCTCGAACTCATGGTGATCCTCCTACCTCTGCCTCCTGAGTGCTGGGATTAAAGGTGTGCTCCATCACGCCCGGGCCCCAGCTTTAAGTACGTATTTTTTAAAGCTTGTAACCCTTTTAACTTTCAAATCAGGTTTTATTTATGTAGTTCTTTCATTAAAGCTCAGTACTTGATAGTCCTTGGTTTTCATTACATTAAGGGTTATAGAGTAATAACAGCCCAGAATGTACTAAGCCTTGGATTAGGGCTCTGTGCTTGCTAGCTTTGGCCTGGCTGGACTACTAAGGTGTTTTTTTTTTTTGTTTGTTTTTGTTTTTAAGTAAGGTCTCACTCTAGCCCAGGCTAACCTGGAACTCACTATATAGTTTCAGGGTGGTCTTGAACTCACAGCAATCCTCCTACTCGAACTCGGGGTGATCCTCCTACCTCTGCCTCCACAGTGCTGGGATTAAAGGCATGCACCATCACACCCAGCTCTCTCCCTTTTTTTTTAAAATTTATTTATTTGAGAGAGGGAGAGAATGGGCATGCCAGGTCCTCTAGCCATTACAAACAAACTCCAGATGCAGGCTCCTCCTTGTGCATTGGGCTTACGTGGGTCCTAGAGAATTGAACCGGTATCCTTTGGCTTTGTAGGCAAGCGCCTTAACTGCTAAGCCATCTCTGCAGCCCGTATAGTAGAATTATTACCTGTAATAATAATTATTGCCCTTTTTTTTTTTTTTTTTGCTGTTTCTGTACATTTAATAGAAATCCTCCATCAGTGAGAATGGAATTTCAAAGGGGAAAGGGGGGGAGGGTAATACCATGGGATATTTTTTATAATCATGGAAAATATTAATAAAAATAAATAAAGAAAGAAAGAAAGAAAAAATAAATAAAAAAAAAGAAATCTTCCATCAGGTTATTCCTGCCTAAGTTAGTTACCACAGTTTCATGGGATAAAAATATGTCTGGGTCTGGAGAGATGGCTTAGCAGTTAAGGTGTTTGCCTGCGAACTTATGTTCAACTTTCCATGTAAGCCAGATGCACAAAGGTGAGGCCAGTGCAAGGTCACACATGCCCACTAGGTGGTACAAGTGTCTGGAATGCAGTTTCAGTGGTTGAGGCCCGGTCACTCCAACTCTTTCTCTCTCATAAGATAAATAAAAATATGTTGAAAGGCTGGAGAGATGGTTCAGTGGTTAAAGACACTTGCTTGCAAAGTCTGCTGGCCTGGGTTCAATTCCCCAGTATCCATGTAAAGCCAGATGCACAAAGTGGCACATGTGTCTGGGGTTCTTGTTCAGTGGCAAGAGGCTCTGGTACCTATAGTGTGTCTATTTTTCTCTTTTGCTCCTTCAAATAAAGAAATAAAAATAGTTTTAAAACTTTGTTCAAAAATGAAGTTGAGGGCTAGGAAGATGGTCCAGTGGTTAAAGGTGCTAGCTTACAAAGCCTGCTGGCCCAGGTCCACTTCTGAAGCCACCCACAAACTGGACACCAAAGTGCTGTGAGCATCTGGTGTTCATTTGCTGTGGCAAGAGACCCCGGCATGTCCATGTGCATGCACGAGGCACACAAGTGGGGAAAAAATACATATATATATGTATAATGTACATGTTAATTAAGCATCCTTGAGCCTTAATGAGAGTGTAGGGCAGAGATCGTCACGGGTGAGCTGTTCTTCCTGGACCTGTCCTCTTCTCCTTTGTCAGCGCTGTTTACTGTGTTCCCTGACCTCCTCCCTCCTATGACTGCTTTACTCTTCTATTCTATTTTGTTCATTTGAGATAGAGTCAGAGAGAAAGAGGCAGACACAGAGAGTGAGTATGGATGGGTACACCAGGGCCTCCTGCCACTGCAAACAAACTCCTCCCACTTGTGCAACTGTGCATCTGGCTTTATGTGGTGTAGCAGACAGCTTCAGGTGCGCTGAGATGAACTTCCAGACCATGCACAGTTACGGAGGAAGGGATTTATGGAAGCTTACAGATCCAGGGGAAGTTCCATAATGGCAGAAGAAGCTGGCGTGCTTTCACAGGACCAAGCTGAGAGAGAGAGAAGCACAAGCCAAAAGCCACACAGCACAGCACACTTCAGGAACTCCAGCTAGGCACACTTTGCATGTCTTTAGGTTGAAATCTAAAACCCACCACCACACCTTAAGATCTGCCCAGTGACACCACCTCAAGCCAAGTGGTCAGTAGATGCTAACTACAACTAATAAAACACTGAATATATTGGGGGCCACCTATTCAAACTACCACATAAGGGTACTGGGGGATTGAACCCAAGTTGTTGTGCCGTCAGGCTTGGCAAGCAAGTACCTTACGGACCTGTAATGTCTGGGGTCTGTGCAGGCATCTACGGAGCCGGCTGTCTCATCACGGAGGGCTGCCGTGGAGAGGGAGGCATCCTCATCAACAGCCAGGGCGAGCGCTTCATGGAGAGATACGCCCCTGTCGCCAAGGACCTGGCGTCCAGAGATGTTGTCTCTCGGTCCATGACGCTGGAGATTCGTGAAGGAAGGTCTGTGGGATTCACCCCCACGGGTGTGGGATGCCCGCACGCGGGGGCACTCGTGTCCTCTTCCCCTTCCCTTGCTCTGCGGTGGCTGTTGGCCACAGATATTTTTGTGGGTTGTTTGTTTGTTGTGGTTTGTCAAGGAAGGATCTCACTGTAGTCTCAGGGTGGCCTAGAACTTGTGGCGATCCTCCTACTTCTGCCTCCCAAGTGCTGGGACTAAAGTCATGCGCCACCACGCCTGGCTCCACTTCTGTATTTTGACATCGGGGCTGGCCGTGCCTTCTGTGTTCCAGAGCCCTTCTCTATGGACAGACACCCCTGCACCTGCCCACAAAGATAAAGCTCCCTGCTCCCTGTTATCTTCTACTGTAGACTGTAGTATGTCCCTAAGTACCTACTTTTTTTTTTTTTTTTGTCTTGTTTTGTTTTGGTTTTTGAGGTAGGGTCTCACTCTAGCTCAGGCTGACCTGTAATTCACTGTGTAGTCTCAGGGTGGCCTCGAACTTAAGGCTATCCTCCTACCTCTGCCTCCCGAGTGCTAGGATTAAAGGCGTGTGCCACCACGCCCGCCCCCCCCCATACCTACTTTTTGAGAATGTTTTTCACACCAGTGTCTGTGTAAGAGCTAGTGTGTCACCCATAGTGTGTGACTGAGGGCTGTCCCTGAAGTTTGCACGTGAGCCTTTGGAGTTGGGCTGTCTCATTCTGTACCAAAAGGGGTCTTGGCATTATGCCCCCAGCGCCAGGCCCTGTGAACTTACTGCAGACACCCATGCAGGCTAGACACGTACATACATACGTAAGGAGTCACATGGGTTCTGGGGTCATTAGCGTGGGGGACTTTCTAACACATTTACCGAAGAAAACTTCAGATCATGGTTCCCAAGACCAGAGAGTCAGCTCAGCACATGTAGGGATGTTTGCTTCTGTTCTTGTCCTGGGTTCTAGCACCATTTTCCCTGGCGTCAAAAGCACTTGATGAGGGCCAGGCAGACGGCTCAGCCGTTACAGAGCACTTGCTGCTTAACCGCGAAGGCCTCTTGGGCCAGATAGTGCCAAAGTCGGTTCCCTGGTTTCCACATAAAAATATGACTGGGAGGCCCTGAAAATACGGCTCAGCAGTTAAAGGTGCACATCCTGATGGCCCGAGTTTGATTCCCCAGTACCCACGTAGAGCCAGGTGCACATGGATCTGGAGTGTTTGCAGTTCCAAGAGGCCCTGATGCACCCGTTGTCTATCATTCTCTTTCTCTCCCTACCTCCCTCCTTGCAAATAATAAAAATTTTAAAATATAGGCTGGGGGGCTGGAGACATAGCTTAGTTAAGGCACTTGCCTGCAAAGCCAAGGACCCAGGTTCGATTCTCCAGGACCCACGTAAACCAGATGCACATGGTGGTGCATGTATCTGGAGTTCCTCCCCCTTCTTGCTCTGTGCCTCTTTCTCCCTCTCTAGTAAATAAATAAAAATAAAATGTTAAAAAGAAACAAAACATAGGTTAATTCCAGCACTCAAGAGGCCAGAGGTAGGAGGATCTCCGTGAGTTTGAGGCCACCCTGAGACTACATAGTGAATTCAGGTCAGCCTTGGCTAGAGTGAGACCCTACCTCAAAGCAAAACAAAACAAAAAAAAACATAGGTTGGGTAGAGACACACTCTTCTATAGCCTCAGTGACAGCAGTTTTGGGTGGAGAGACCCAAATCTCAAAGAACTACTTGGATGAGCAGTAAGAGGAAACCTGAGGGCTGGAGAGATAGCTTAGTGGTAAAGGCACTTGCCTGCGAAGCCTAAGGACCCAGGTTCGATTCCCCAGGACCCACGTAAGCCAGATGCGCAAGGTGGCACCTGTGTTTAGAGTTCCTTGGTAGTGGCTGCAGGCCCTGGTGTGCCCATTCTCTCTGTCTCTCTGCCTCTTTCTCTCTCAAATAAATAAATAAAGGAGAGAAGGGTACCTGATGTTCTCTGGCTTCCACGTGCCGTGCTCACGGGGCCGTGTGCAAAACAAGCAAGTATTTGATGTGAAAGTGACCGTTAAGTGATCCCGGAATGCTGAGGCCCCGGGGCCCCCGTGCCCGACCTCCATGGCACCAGGCAGCTCACGCTGCAGTGCTCCACTTGCAGAGGCTGCGGCCCGGAGAAAGATCACGTCTACCTGCAACTGCATCACCTGCCCCCCGAGCAGCTGGCCATGCGCCTGCCTGGCATCTCCGAGACGGCCATGATCTTCGCCGGCGTGGACGTCACCAAGGAGCCCATCCCCGTCCTTCCCACGGTGCACTACAACATGGGCGGGATTCCCACCAACTACAAGGGGCAGGTGACGCCGCTGACTCAGCCTCCCGACAGCCCCCCGTACTCTGAGAGGGAACCCCCCCCCCAGTGCAGTAGTATTCGGTAGTTTGCATTAATTACAAGCTGCTCCTCCTGCAGGACAGTGGGTGGCTGAATTTACATCCCAGGGTTCGCAGCCACTTGATTTCCCCCGTAGTCATAATACTGTCTTTGAGTCTCACGTTATCCTTACGGCAACTTTGCCAAACGTTGCTCTGTGTGACTTGGGTGCTGTGCGGCTCACAGGAGACCGCTCAGTCACTGTAGTTTTCTGCTCACGGCCGGGCCTTGGACCAGTCCCCACCATCCCTTGACCCATGAGCAGTTGATTGCAGGGTCCGAAACATCCCTCAGGCCTCCTCTTCCCTTGAACTCATGTCCACATAACTTAGGTCAGCCTTGGACCTCTGGGTGAAGCTCCCGTTCTAACATGCAACCTCTCCCAGCGAGTGTGCAGGGCGGGGTGGGACGTGGAAGGCCCTCAGTGTCCCCCGGGACGGCGGCCACGCTCTTGCCCCCGCCCTCCTCCCGCACGGGGGACACTGAGGGCCCGCGTGGATCTTCTGCAGGTGCTGAAGCACGTGAACGGCCAGGATCAGGTTGTGCCGGCCTGTACGCCTGTGGGGAGGCCGCCTGTGCCTCGGTGCACGGGGCCAACCGACTGGGAGCCAATTCCCTGCTGGACCTCGTGGTCTTCGGCCGAGCCTGCGCCCTGAGCATCGCAGAGTCCTGCAGGCCTGGTACGTGTTCTGCTGATGCCCCACGCTTCCCGTCAGAGGGGTGCCTAGCGACCTTGGAGGACGTCTGCTTTTCCCCCAGACGTGAGGAAGCGAGTCCAGACATTATCTGGCGGTGACAGCCACACTAGACTTGGGCAGGGAAGGGTAGGAATCAATGAAACGGATTTTGTTGTTGTTGTCGTTTTTTTTTTTTTTTTTTTCTTGCTCGGGCTGATCTCACACTCACTTTATAGCCTAGACTGGCCTCAAACTCATGACCACCCTCCTTGGATTTTTTTTTTTTTTCCTTTTCTTTGGTTTTTCGAGCCAGGGTCTCGCTCTAGCCCAGGCTCACCTAGAATTCACTATGTACTCTCAGGATAGCCTTGAACTCACAGCGATCCCCCTACCTGTGCCTCCTGAGTGCTGGGATTAAAGGCATGCGCCACCACGCCTAGCAGATTTTTTTCTTGATTACATTCATTGTGTTCTTATTAGATTAGCCACTACTAGGAAATTGTTTCTTTAATTTTTTTTTTTTTTTTTTTGGTTTTTCGAGGTAGGGTCTCAATCTAGGCCAGGGCTGACCTCTGGAATTCACTATGGTGTCTCAGGGTGGTCTCGAAACTCACGGCGATTCATCTACTTGCTCCCGAGTGTGGGATTAAAGTGGCCGTGCTGACAGCCGCTTCTTCTTTAATTTTTTTATGATAAATTCTCTTATAATACAGACATAAACCATGATATTTCCTCTCCTCCCCTCACTTTCCCCTTTACAACTCGTCTAACTCTATCCACCTCTTCCATTAGTCACTTTTTTTAATTTGTGTCATCATTTTTTTTAAATAAATTTTTTTTTTTTTTTTGGGTTTTTTGAGGTAGGGTCTCACTCTGTGGCCAGCGTGCTGGCCAACCAATGTGTTCTAGGGTGCCAAGAACTCACGGGTTCCTCTACCTCGCTCCCAGTGCTGGGGTGGATTAAGGCAGTGCGCCACACGCCCGATTTTTCCTCCTTTTATGAGGGTCTTGTGAAGGTAGTGCTAGGCACTGCAAGGTCATGGATATCAAGGCCAGTTTCTGTCTGCAGTTGCATTGTAAGGAGTCCTACCTGTCCTTTGACTCTTACATTCTTTATGCCACCTCTTCCGCAATGGACCCTGAGCCTTGGAGGGTGTGGCAGAGATGTTTGAGCACTGAGAACTCTTCTGTCACTTCTTCTCAGCACCATGTTGCCTTCTGAGTCATCCCGAAGTCACTGCCATCTGAGAAGAGAAGTTTCTCTAACCAAAAGTGAGAGTAGCATTTATATATGAATATGAACATTAAGTGTAGTGCTTTCAGGGCAGTTTGGTGAGAATAATACATGCATTTATCCAGACAAGAGCAGGCTTTATACCCCTAAAGCACATGACCTTCTCTGCCATAGGCTTTTGATTAGGGTTCAGGACCAGGCATGTATTCCCTCCCATAGAGCAGGCCTCCAGTCCAATTAGAGAGCAATTGGTTTCCCCCAGAGCAGACATGCCACCATTGTACCCATTTGGTCATTTGGCCTGTCTGACCAAACTTGAGGCTTCCAGTGTTTTCACCACTGATGACTTCTGTCTCCCATAGGGCTGCATGCAGTGCAGCTTTTTCCAGCTTACAGTTGGCTGGTCTACAGGGAGAAGGTTTTCAGCTCAGCACCAGCTTGGGATTTTTTAGTGATCTTGCTGCCCATGCATGTGAAGTCTTCAGCAGTAGGCTCTTACCATCAGTTATTTGTGGGAAACCAAGGGCCTTGGCAATAGCCTGTAATGTTTTGGAGGCAGCAGGGACCTCAGTGGCCAACAACTCAATGGAAGGTATCCCATCCCATCCCTGGCACTGAAAATTTTCTAGTAGCAATCTATGGCTTCTGGGTGTGCCGTTATCCCAAGAAGTAGGCTTTCTTATGTCTTATTCAGAGTAGCTTGAATTTTGATTAACCCTGCCCCCCACCCTTCTCTTACTCAGTCTTTTCCCCTGGCCTCACTTTGGCCATTCCTCTCCCAATAATCTGTTTTTCTGCTTACATGTATGTCATCCCCTAAAGTCCTTCCTTCTCCCTCCCTCCCTTTATAGCCTATTTCCAGCTTACTGGCCTCTGCTACACACACACACACACACGTCTCAACAATTGTAGCTAGGTTCTACATGAGAAAACGTGCGACGTTTGGCTTTCTGGGCCTGGGTTACCTCACTTAGGATAATCCTTTCCATCCATTTCCCAGCAAATTTTATTTTATTTACCACTGAATAGAATTCTGTTGTATAAATGTACCACATCTTTACTACCCATCTGCTGAGGGACATCTAGGCTGGTTCTACTTCCTAGGAAATTATTTTGAGGGGAAGTTTAATACCTTTTAGTATATTGTCAGGACAATATTTTAATAATAGATAAATAATAAGTATACATGAATATACAGCTGCCTTTTTTTTTTTTTTTTTTCGAGGTAGGCGTCTCACTCTAGCCTAGGCTAACCTGAAATTCACTCTTTAGTCTCAGGGTGGCCTTGAACTCGGCAATCCTCCTACCTCTGCCTCTTGAGTGCTGGGATTAAAGGTATGCGCCACCACGTCCAGCTGTTTTTTGTTTGTTTTTTTGTAAGGAGAGAGAGAATGAGAATGGGCCCACCAGGGCCTTTGCCACTGCAAATGAACTCCAGATGCATATGTCACCTTGTGCATCTGGCTCTATGTGGGTGGTGGGGAACTGAACCACAGGCCATCAGGCTGTGCAGGCAAGTGCTTTTAACCACTGAGCCCTCCTCAGTGTTAGTGATAGAGAAAGAGAAAATGGGTGCTTCAGGGCCTCCAGCCACTGCAAACAAACTCCAGGTGCATGCACCACCTTGTGCATCTGGCTTATGTGAGTATTGGGGAATCGGACCTGGATCCTTAGGCCTCACAGGCAAGTGCCTTAACCACTAAGCCATCTCTCCAGTCCTGATGTTTTCTTCTTATAGTAGCTTAAATGAGTGTGTAAAAGTGTATATTGTGCTCAAATATGGTTCCACTTGTATACACCATAAGCAACAGGTTATCAGAGCTCCAGTCTCCAAGAACCCTTCCTGGTAGCTGTCCTGCCTCATTTTCTCCAATAAAAGAAGGCATCTCATGATGCTTGAAAGTTAAGATCTTGAGGTCTAGGTCAGAGGGCACAAGTCAGGACCAGCCGGCAACTTCTGGCCAAGAACTATTATCTGGAGGATACCACTGTGCTTGCTACATGTGGGACATTTATACCATGTGCCAGAAACTTTGTTTCTGTATATGTTCTTTAAACAAGAAATTCACCGGGCTGGAGAGATGGCTTAGCAGTTAAGGCACTTGCCTTTAAAAGCCTAAGGACCAAGGTTCAATTCCCCAGTTCCCACATAAAGCCAGATGCACAAGGTGGTGCGTGCATCTGGAGTTGGTTTCAAGTGGCTGGAGGCTCTGGTGCACCCATTCTGTCTCAGTCAAATAAAATAAATAATACTAATAATAATAAAATTCATCCCATGAGCCAGGTGTGGTGATGCACAGCCTTTAATCCCAGCACTCAGGAGGCAGAAGTAGGTCGGATTGCTGTGAATGTGAGCCCAGCCTGGGGCTACAGAGTGAGCCTGCTGGTCTAGAGTGAGGCCCTGCATGGAAAAAAGTGAGAGGAAAAATTAATCTGTGTCAGTAGCTTATGTTCCAGCAGGTTGGAGCCAAGACGCTGTTGGCTCAGACTAGCCTATGTTTTCCAGTCTTGAGTGGCTAAGGTATAATGTGTGTGTTGTGGAAAATTGAATTTTGTTGTTGTTGGTTTTTCAAGATAGGGTCTCCCTGTAGCCCAGGCTGACCTGGAATTCACTGGCGGCCCTCCTACCTCTGCCTTCCTAGTGCTGGGATTAAAGGCTTGCACCACCACGGCCAGCCATTTTGTCTTTTCTAAATGTTTGTAAAATGTTAAATGCCTGCCTTCTTCCTTTGAAGGAGATAAGGTTCCTCCAATTAAGCCAAATGCCGGGGAGGAATCGGTCATGAATCTTGACAAGTTGAGATTTGCCGACGGAAGCATAAGGACGTCGGAACTGCGCCTGAGCATGCAGAAGGTAGGAGCGGCCCCGGCCACAGCTGCCAGTGTGGGTGCTTGGGGTTCACAGCACAGGGACCCGATCCTTGTCGTCTCCAATCACAGTGTAAGGAGACCCCCTTTACAGAGCCATTAGAGTGGCAATCTAGGGCAGAAATAGCAGCATGGCACTGAGGACTTGGCCCTTTTTTTTTTTTTTTTTTAATTTGTATTAATGAGGAGGGAGGGAGAGAGAATGGACATGCCAGGGCCTCCATCCACTGCAAACGAACTCCAGACGCGTGTGCCCCCTTGTGCATCTGGCTTACATGGGTCCTGGGGAAATCGAACCTGGGTCCTTAGGCTTTGCAGGCAAGCGCCTTAACCACTAAGCCATCCCTCCGGCCTGAGGACTTGGCCTTCTCTAGCCCTCCTATGCTTGAGCCTGGCTTCCCTCCTCAGAGCGGCACTGTTTGTTGTGTTGGTTGAGTGCCTGCCTAGCAGAGGCAAGGTTCTGAGTTCAACTCCTGATACCATACACTGTTACAGCCAGTAGAAAGGGACAGACCAGGGGGAACTGAGCCCAGGCCTGTCTGAGGCCAACAGAGCCACCTGCCCACTTCTCATCGCCAGGAAGTGAACTGCTAGCTCACACAGCTTCCAGCAGCTCTCAGAGACGTCTGCACGCTGAGCTTGCTGCACCTTAACAAGGTCCAGAAACGAGGGCAGTGGGCAAGAGCTGACCTCTGCAGGTTCACCTCCCTGCTGCCGAGGCAGAGGTAGGAGGATCGCCATGAGTTTAAGGCCACCCTGCGACGACATGGTGAATTCCAGGTCAGCCTGGGCCAGAGTGAAATCCTACGTTGAAAAACCAAAAAAAAAAAAAAAAAAAGTTACTTATTGGTGTCTGGGGAGATGGCTCAGTGGTTAAGGCACTTGCCTGCAAAGCCTGATGACCCAGGTTCAATTCCCGAGTACCCACATCAAGCAAGACCAGCATGCATGTGGAGTTTGTGTGCAGTGGCAAGAAGCCCTGCCGTGCCCATTCTCTCTCGCTGTCTCTTTGCTGTTTCTCAAATAAATAAAAATTTTAAAAAGAGCTCTGACCCCTTGGGAACTTTGAGCTGTGGGGTCTTCGGTTTGTTTGTTTGTTTGTTTGTTTGTTTGTTTTGATGTTTTGTGAGAAATAGGAGTTTCCTCTTGGATTTTAGCTGCTTATCATAGCCACTGCCTATGCCCTAGTCTGGGTGAAGTGGTGAGAGAAGAGAGAAGTATGGGATTTCCTTCACACCCTTAAGACCACAGAGACTTCTCTTCCCTGTTTCTTGTTTAGAAATACAATTTCCCCTAAAAAATAATAATTATAATTATAAATAAGAAATAAAAAAAACCTAGTCAAATGTTTAGGAGTTCTTGCATGGCTTCTGTGTGTATAAAAAGTTTATAAACGATGTCTTGCAGTCGATGCAGAGTCATGCTGCAGTATTCCGTTTGGGAAGCGTGTTACAGGAAGGCTGTGAGAAAATCAGCCAGCTCTATGGAGACCTGAAACACCTGAAGACATTCGACAGAGGTGAGCCCCGTAGCGTGCGGCTGGGACCCTGCCTCCCGTGGGGCGGGCTGGTGGCTATCCCGTTTTCCTGTGAGCTCACGCCGTGCCGTGCTGCCCAGGTGGCCCTTGCCCACAGCTGCCCTGGCCTGGCTGCCTCTCACGGACCCTTGTGTGTCCCCAGGAATGGTCTGGAACACAGACCTGGTGGAGACCCTGGAGCTGCAGAACCTGATGCTGTGTGCCCTGCAGACCATCTATGGTGCTGAGGCCCGCAAGGAGTCACGGGGGGCCCACGCCCGGGAAGACTTCAAAGTATGCCGTTGACGTTCCCCGACTCCTGCCGTTGTGCCCAGTGCCGCTCACCCCGCCCCGGGCTTTCCTCCATTGCGCTCCTTTACGTGTTGTGTCCGCGCCCGCCCTTAATCCCGGCACTCGGGAGGCAGAGGTAGGAGGATCACCATGAGTTCGAGGCCACCCTGAGACTACACAGTGCATTCCAGGTCAGCCTGGGCTAGAGTGAGACCCTACCTCCAAAAAAAAAAAAAGACAGAGAGAGAAAAAAATAAGTGTTATTTCCCCAGTAATTTCCACCTTTGTTCTGACTCTCAAAACTTTCTACCTCTTCCTTGCTTTAGGGTAATAATCTGCTGCTGCTTTGCTTGTTTCTTAGCTGAGCAAAACAGACCTGGTTCCTCTTGGGGCAAAGGCTAAATAAAGTGCAGCCAGCAGCCATGACCAGGAAGCGCTGCCTGACTCTGCCCGAGTGTCAGGCCCAGGCGGGCCGCGGCGTGGGAAAGGGCTTCCAGACCTGCCGCGGTCGCGGTTCATGCACAGAGCACATCTGCTGGGCTTGAACATGATGACAAAGCACACGGGGAGAGGGCTTAGGGTAGACACGTCCACTCAAGAGGCAGTCTTCCCACGAGGCAGACGCAGGCTCAGGACCGGGCAGGGTCAACGGAAAAGGTGGCTAAGCGGGCGTTGTCATCTGCTGCGCGCACACCCTGGTTTAACATACGCCGGTCAGGTCAGTGAGGGGAGACGTCGGCGAGCATGTTCCCGGTGTGTGCGCGCTATGGCCCGGAGCTGCTTAGCGGAAGTGTTAAGTTAGCGCATTGAAGTTAGGCTGAAAGACAAAGTTCGAGGAAATTTCCAGTGTGTGAAGCAAAATGAGAAGTTTCCACTTAGCTTTCAGCTACATAAATGATGTCTAATTCCAGCATCCACCCGTGGAGTTGCAGGAGATAAACACAGAAACGGGTGCTCTGAACTCACCGATGGTGCCCGCCTCCTGGCCTGCTGTCTTGCACGTTTGTTTTAGTCTTTGCTGTGTTTTCTGGCATTGTTTCGTGAGTGGTGAGAGGTGGTGTGCGTTCCCGTCCTCAGGTGCGGATTGATGAGTACGATTACTCCAAGCCCATCCAGGGGCAGCAGAAGAGGCCGTTCGAGGAGCACTGGAGGAAGCACACCCTCTCATACGTGGACACGAAGACTGGGAAGGTGCGTGGGCAGCCATGGGGATTTTATCACTAGAGGCATTTTGCTGGGCGTGGCTGGCGCACGCCTTTAATCCCAGCACTCGGGAGGCAGAGGTAGGAGGATCGCCGTGAGTTCGAGGCCACCCTGAGACTCCATAGTGAATTCCAGGTCAGCCTGAGCTAGAGTGAGACCCTACCTGAAAAACCAAGAAAAAAAAAAAGTTAAAAAAAAAAAAAAGCTGGGTGTGGTGGTACATGTCTTTAATCCTAGCACTCAGGAGGCAGAGGTAGGGGGATCGCTGTGAGTTTGAGACCAGCCTGGGACTACAGAATGAGTTCCAAGTCAGGCCTAGAGTGAGACCCTACTTAGGGAAAAATAAGAAAAGAAAGAAAATATGAAAAGTATAAGCAAAAACTGCATTTGTAAGGGCACTGATCAGATAGCCCATTATTTGAAGTATGTCTTCCAAGTTTTCTAGGTGTGTATGTATTTTGTATGTAAATACTTTAAGTAGCCAAACCTGGAAGCATAACACACCTAATTTAAATGATATACTATAGTATGTATGTGGTGTCACTTACTTTGCGTTACCTCACCATTTTTGTAAAGCATTAACTATCTTGTTCCGGTTTGGCATGGCGGCTCACATGTGTAATCCCAGCTCCCGAGAGGCTGAGGCAGGAAGATCTTATGTTGGAGGCCAGCCTCGGCTCCACAGGGAGACCCTGTCTAGGAGAAAGGAAAGAAAGAGGGAAGGAAGGAAGGAAGGAAAGAGAGAAAGGAAGGAAGGAGCGAGCCAGGCATGGCGGCGCACGCCTTTAATCCCAGCACTCGGGAGGCAGAGGTAGGAGGATCGCCCGTGAGTTCAAGGCCACCCTGAGGCTCCATAGTGAATTCCAGGTCAGCCTGGGCTAGAGTGAGACCCTACCTCGAAAAACCAAAACAAAAAAAAAAAGAGAGAGAGAGAGACAGAGAAAGGGAGGAAGGAAGAAAAGAAAGAAAAAAGAAAGGAAGAAAGAAAAACAATTTTGTTCAGTGTTGTTTTGACTGCTCTATTCCAGTAATCATGATTTACATAGCCAGTTGGTGACTCACCATTTCGTTCCTGTGCATATAAACATACTCCGATGATTACATTTTCACAAGCGTACACAAAAGATCGTTGTCTGCAAATTCTTGTGCTCTGATTCACCCTGATTTTTTTCCCCCAAGGTCACTCTGGACTACAGACCTGTCATTGACAAGACCCTGAATGAGGCTGACTGTGCTACAGTGCCCCCCGCCATCCGCTCCTACTGATGAACCCGGCCCTCCCAGAAACGGCTTCTGCAATCACTTCACAGCCCACCAGGTGTCTCTGTTACGTCTGTCTTGTTAAAATCTTGTATTCTAGCTGGGCGTGGTGGCGCACGCCTTTAGTCCTAGCACTCAGGAGGCAGGGGTAGAATCACTGTGAGTTCGAGGCCAGCTTGAGACTACAGAGGGAATTCCAGGTCAGCCTGGGCTAGAGAGAGACCCTACCTTGAGAAACCAAAAACGAAAAAGGAAGAAGAAGAAGGAGTCTTGAACAGGGAGTCGCTTCACAGGTGGTCGTCCAGCAGCTTGCCGCTTCTCAGCGTGAGGAACACCCACACCTGCCTTTGTCCCTTCTTCATTGTGCAGTAAGAGAAACAAATACAGTTCCTAAATATGAATGAACAACCTTTTATTTCTAAATAAAACCTGGTAGTGGTTGACATCAAATAGCAATGGCAGTTATTTTCTTCTTCTGTTACATTGAAAAGCAAACTTTTTTTTTTATAAACATGGAAGTTGTTAATTAAAAAAAATTGGAAAGAAAAAAAAAAAGAAAACATTTCATTATTGTTTATTAAGCAAAATAAGTCTGTATTCTGAAGTGTTGGAGTAACCGAATACCGAACGAAACAGATAGAACAAATGGGTTTCTTATTTTATGTTCAGGCTGTTTTAAATGTCCAGTTCACTTTAAATAGTGAACCTGGGCTGGGCATGGTGGCGCACACCTTTAATCCCAGCACTGGATGGAAGCAAAGGTAGGAGGATTGCTGTGAGTTTGAGGGAGGCAGAGGTAGGAGGATCGCCATGAGTTCGAGGCCACCCTGAGACTCCATAGTGAATTCCAGGTCAGCCTGGGCTAGAGTGAGACCTTGGGAAAAGAAAAAGAAAAGAAAAAAACAGAATTCCTGACATCCGACATGAGCAGGAACAACAGGACTTAAAGCTATCACCTTGCAGCCCTGACGCATGGGCTGTGGCCTGCCTTTGAACCTTGCTTCCTTTCAGGACTTCAACCAGGACTTGCAATTCCACAAGGTCCTGGTTGCACCCCAAAACTTGCATGTCAAGCACGACTAGGAGTCACTCCTTGAAAACTGAAATGACGTGGTCCAACAAATGGGAGGCAGAATAACGAGTGCACAGTTGTGACCGCTAGACAACTGTGTCCCATCCAAAAGGTTTTGTTTTTTCAAGGTAGGGTCTCGCTCTAGCCCAGGCTGACCTAGAATTCACTATGGAGCCTCAGGGTGGCCTCGAACTCACGGCGACCCTCCTACCTCTGCCTCCCGAGTGCTGGGATTAAAGGCATGCGCCACCACGCCCAGCTTTCGTCCAGAAGGTTTCATGAGTTACGAACGAGACGTTCTAGCAGTGTCGGGGGCAGTATGTGAGATGAACCTTCATAGGTCCCCTGCAGGGTGACCGAGTGATGGGTCCCTGGCGGTGCACACATGTAAATTTCGATGCTTGGCCAGTGAGCATGAACCGGAATATTCACTCCATATTGGAAGTGTCTGACAAATGCAGGTCTCCGAATTTCAAAGCGAATCATATCGTAAGAACCGACAAGCCAGGTAAGGGAAGAAATTTGAGTCAGCGTGAGGGGGGGAAGCATACTGCCTGTTTGGGGGTGCACACCTGTCATCTGTCACCCCAGAGCTCAGGAGGTTGGGGCAAGATGATTTCAAGTCCAAGACCAGCCTGGGCTAAATAGTTCCAAGCCAAGCTAACTACAGACTTAACACCCTATCTCAAAACCAAAATGAGCCTGCCTTGCTAGCGCCCTGCATCCAGAGCCGCGCTGGCGTCCCCGATGGAGCGGACATGGGCAGAGCGATGGTGGCCAGGCTGGGGCTGGGCTTGCTTCTTCTGGCTCTGCTCTACCCACGCAGAGTTATTCCAACCAAACAGCTGCTGTACCAGTTTCAAGTAACTCCTCCCAGCATGCCTCTGCTGCCCCGAGTCCGACTAATGCCACCAGCAGAGGAAATTACAGTGCCCTGGAATCAGCAGCTGGTCTCCTTGCCATCTCGCTGTCTCTTCTACAACTCTACTGTTAGAGAGACTCAGGCCAAGAAGCGTCTCTACTTCCCCATCTTCTAACCCCAACCCGAATGGGAAACTGCAAGTCCAACGTGGCAAGGAAGAAGCAGGTCTGCATCACACCGACTGATTCCACACTGTAGCGCATTCTGCAGAGAACATCGAGATTCCAGATTCGATTGGTTTGGAGGACATGTGGAAGGGGTTGACCGAGGCTGAATGCCAACGTGAAATCTGCTAGAGTTCTATGTACAAGATGAAGAGAGATACCATTCAAGATTAAGACGGTTGCTGGGCGTGGTGGCGCACGCCTTTAATCCCAGCACTTGGGAGGCAGAGGTAGGAGGATCGCCGTGAGTTTGAGGCCACCCTGAGACTACAGAGTGAGTTCCAGGTCAGCCTGGACTAGAGCGAGACCTGACCTCGAAAAACCAAAAAAAAAAAAAAAAATTAAGACGGGATTTGCTTGGGTGTGGCTTAAGAAATATGGACCCTTTAAAACTCTGCTTTGAAATCAGGAATAGGTTTTTATCTAGAGAGAAGAATGGGGCGTGGAACGGAGATTCCGTTTTCATTTGGTTCATTCAAATCTCTAAGGCCATGAAGCAGTTAGGCAATATTAAAAGCTTCCATGATTCTATTTATATGTGTACATTTGAAGGAATGACCAGAGGTGTTAGCTGTAAATCCTCAGTGTACCATTGCAGCATTGTTAATTCAATATGATAAAACCCTAGATAAAGTTTCATTGTTCAACTACTTCTGTTCTCTTTGGAAATGAACTTTGTCCCCACCTCCCTCTTTGAGATTTGACATTTCTGTAGCAATTGACATGTGTCAGGCAATGATGGATTGGAATCCACACAAATCACTCCCCATCACTTGTAATCACTCCACAGGAGGCCCAGTTTTCATTTAGCAAAATGGATTTCAGAGACAGCTGAATTGATCTCAACTAATTTCAAAATGCTGCTTTTATTTCTGCATATGTTGAGTACTTTTCACAATTTGAAGTATGGTCTATAGTGTAAGTAAAAAATCACAGATCTTGAAATTTGAAAGGCAAATATGTGAAGGAGCCAAAACTTAGAAAAAAAAAATTGGTTAAGTGAAGACTGGAAGCTAATTTGCATTAAATTCACAGAATTTTTTTTCTTTTCTCAATTTTTATTAACATTTTCGATGATTATAAAAAATATCCCATGGTACTACCCTCCCTCCCCCCACTTTCCCCTTTGAAGCTCCACTCTCCATCATATCCCCTCCCCATCTCAATCAGTCTCTCTTTGATTTTGATGTCATGATCTTTTCCTCCTCTTATGATGGTCTTGTGTAGGTAGTGTCAGGCCCTGTGAGGTCATGGATATCCAGGCCATTTTGTGTCTGGAGGGAGCACGTTGTAAGGAGTCCTACCCTTCCTTTGGCTCTTACATTCTTTCTGCCACCTCTTCCGCATTAGACCCTGAGCATTGAAAGGTGTAAATTCACAGAATTTTTATACTATTTCTGTAAATACTTTTTTTAATGAAAAAAAAAAAAACCAACAAAATAATGGATCAGAGTAGCCACATTGGGAATACTTAATATTTTTAGGTAGTTTGAAGTTGGTCCTAAGCCTAAAAATGGGTTTGATTTCCCCAGTCAATTCCCCCCCCCAAAAAAAACACATATATGTGCATATCACACAGAAGATGAGATGGACACACAAACTTCCATTTCACAAATACGTGGCAAGAGCTTTAAGTGTCAAAAGCCATGCTTTACAAAGCAGGCGCATTGTGGAGAAACATCCGGTGACCCAGTCACTGGCTCAGAGAAATTAGGCCAAAGGAAAAGACTGGCCCCAATATGTGGATACATGACAGGATTAATATTAAAGTCGGGAGGACAGTGTCATCTCATTATTTCTCGACTCCTGGAAAGCTTAGACGAGACCTGGTTAGAAGGAAATCCAATCCGAGATGTGTGGGGCGATAGATCTTGGCACCTGGGGTTTTGGGGGGGGAGGCGGAGGGCTGGCTCTGGCTGTTGCATAGGGTGGTCTCCTTGACACCCTACCTCTGTAGCATGGCAACAGGGCTTACTCAGTAACGTTCCCTATACATGGCAAGACCCCCTGTGGAGAGGACTTGGGGGAGGCAAAGGCGCCCTGAGACGCAGATCCCAGGGGCTGGTGGGAGAGCGAGGGCTAAAGTGACAGAGCTACAGCGTGTGCAAATGTGTCACGCTCCCTGGAATCATCCACGTGTGTGTGCAAATGCGACACGCTCCCTGGAATCATCCACGTGTGTATTTATATAGGGAGACGTGGTAGTGTATTTCCCTTTTTAAAGCTTTTTTTTTTTTTTTTTTGGTTTTTTGAGGTAGGGTCTCACTCTGGCTCAGGCTGACCTGGAATTCACTATGTAGTCTCAGGGTGGCCTCGAACTCTCGGCGATTCTCCTACCTCTGCCTCCCGAGTGCTGGGATTAAAGGCGTGCGCCACCACGCCCGGCTTATTTATGTATTTCTTTATTTTGGTTTTCGAGGTAGGGTCTCACTCTAGCCCAGGCTGATCTGGAATGCACTATTGTAGTCTCAGGGTGGCCTCGAACTCACAGCGATCCTCCCACCTCTGCCTCCGAGTGCTGGAATTAAAGGCGTGTGCCACCACGCCCGGCATATGACAATAAACTATTGACCAAGCCAAAAAAGAAAAGCGCACAGGGCCTCCAGCCACTACAAACAAACTCCAGATGCCTGCACCACTTTATACACCTGGCTTTATGTATGTATTGGGAAAACGAATTCCAGCCACCAGGCATAGTAAGCAAGCCTCTTTACCTGTTGAGCCATTTCACCAGCCCCAAAGTATCATTTGAACACCAGAATGGACTCTTTCCCTCTTTATCCTCCCCCTCCTCTTTTCTTGTTTGTTTATTCTTTTAATATTTTAATTATTTGCCAGGAGAGAGAGAAGAAAGACAGACTGTGCACGCCAGGGCCTCTAGCCACTGTAAATGAACTCCAGATGCATGCGCACCCTTGCGCATTTGGCTTATGTGGGTGCTGGGGAATCGAACCTGGGTCCTTAGGCAAGCACCTTAACCACTAAGTCATCACCCCAGCCACTGATTTCAGAATCGTTAGATCACAGAAGAGGTATGGAAGAGATTCTAGAAAGGATTCTTTTTTTTTTTTTATTGGTTTTTCAAAGTAGGGTCTTGCTCTGGCCCAGGCTGACCTGGGATTCACTATGTAGTCTCAGCTTGGCCTCGAACTCACAGCGATCCTCTTACCTCTGCCTCCCAAGTGCTGGGATTAAAGGTGTGCAGCACCACACCAGGCTACAAAGGATTCTTGAACAAGTGATGTGAAGAGTTTATGAGAAAAAAATAATAAATTCACTAAACCATGGAATGAAATTCACTCTTGAAATTTTTTGTACATTAACAGCCAAATGGTGAGATGGCTTAGTGGTTAAGGCACTTGCCTGCAAAGCCAAAAGACCTTGGTTTGATTTCCCAGGACCCACATAAGCAAGATGCACAATGTGGAACATTCATCTGGATTTCCTTTGCAGTGGCTAGAGGCCCTGGAACACCCACTCTTTCTCTCTCTCTCTCTCTCTCTCTCCCTCTGCCTCATTCTGTCTCTCAAATAACTAAATAAAAATAAAATATTAAAAAAAACAAGCCGGGCATGGTGGCGCATGCCTTTAATCTCAGCACTTGGGAGGCAGAGGTAGGAGGATCACCATGAGTTTGAGGCCACCCTGAGACTACATAGTGAATTCCAGGTCAGCCTGAGCTAGAGTGAGACCCTACCTCGAAAAACAAAAAACGAAACAAACAAACAAAAAAGGTAGCCAAAGCCATGAGGTAGTTTAAATTTTTGAAAAATTAAAAAAAAAAAGTAGAAAGAAAGAAACTTAAGTCAATGTTTTATGGACAAGAGAGAAAAATGGGACGGAAGACAATATCAGTGGAAGCTAATCTGATTGATAGTTGTGCTAAATAATGGATGGATGTCCACAGGGAAGAAAGTCTCTGGTAACAAATGATACCAGAACATATACTTGGCTTTTGGCTTGTTCAACATTTGCAAGAGAGAGAACACACAAGAAAAGCATACTGCTTCTCAGGATGAGCAATCAGCTTTCATCAGAGAAACAAGGAACAAGAAAGCTGTGCTAACTCAGGCGTGGTGGCGCACACCTTTAATCCCAGCACTCGGGAGGCAGAGGTAGGAGGATCGCCGTGAGTTTGAGGCCACCCTGAGACTACAGAGTGAATTCCAGGTCAGTCTGGGCTAGAGTGAGACCCTACCTCGAAAAACCAAAACAAAACAAGGAGAGATGGCTTAGCAGTTAAGTGCTTGCCTGTGAAGCCTAAGGACCCCGGTTCGAGGCTCGATTCCCCAGGACCCACGTTAGCCAGATGCACAAGGGGGCGCACGCGTCTGGAGTTCGTTTGCAGTGGCTGGAGGCCCTGGTGCGCCCATTCTCTCTCTCTGCCTCCTTTCCGCTGTCTGTTGCTCTCAAATAAATACATTTTAAAAACATTTTAAAAAAAGAAGAAAACTCTCAAATAAAAATAACAACAACAAAAAATTTTAAAAAGGGCTGGAGAGATGGCTTAGCGGTTAAGCACTTGCCTGTGAAGCCTAAGGACCCCGGTTCGAGGCTCGCTCCCCAGGACCCACGTTAGCCAGATGCACAAGGGGGTGCACGCATCTGGAGTTCGTTTTCAGTGGCTGAAGGCCCTGGCGCACCCATTCTCTCTCCTTCTATCTACCTCTTTCTCTCTCTGTCGCTCTCAAATAAATAAATAAAAATAACAACAACAAAAAAAGAAAAAACAAATCAAAACTGTTACGCCTAGATCACGGAGTCCCCAAAGACCATCAAGAGAGTCAGACACGTATGCAATAGCAAAGAGCTTTATTTCAGGTTTAAGCTTGGCCTCCAGACTTCACCAACGTAGTGGATCCGTCCAAGAGCTCAGCATGGCGCTTGGGAGAAGCTTTTATTGGGTTCAGACAAAGAAAAGGGAGGAATTTCTAATATGATTGGTTGACATTTAGCAAGCGTATACATGTTGTAAGCTGATTGGTTACACAGTTGCTGAGGGCCAGTTAAGCAAACTTATCTATAGCCTCAGGAGCTGCAGGAATGTATAACATTTACTTGGTCCTTTCTGATTGGCGGGTTTCAGGGTTATTTCGGGTACTGGGCAGTTTGTGGTTTTTCCAGTAACTGCAAAGGGCTGTGTTAGTAACTTATCAGGAAACAGAAACTTAGGCCTACTAATATCTGTAAAGCCTGTCATGGGGTTACTTTGGTTTGGGCTCTTCAAAAACAAAACAAAAAAAAAAATTAAAAAAAAAAAAAAACAGGGTTGGAGAGATGGCTTAGCAGTTAAAGCGCTTGCCTGGGAAGCCCAAGGACCCATGTTTGACTCTCCAGATCCCACACAAGCCAGACGCACAAAGGTGAGGCAAGCGCAAGGTCGCACACGCCCACTAGGTGGCGCAAGCGTCTGGAGTTCAACTTCAGTGGTTGAGGCCCTAACGTGCCAATTCTCTCTCTAAAAATAAATAATAAAAGTTAATATAAAATTTATATAAAACAAAGCAAAAAAAAAAATGAAGCTGAGCTAACAAACCCCATGGTACAACTGGAATACCGTGGTATTATCCTGAACCACGATAGCATAGGTTTGATAGAAGGTCGGCCTGTCTGCATTAAAGTGACCGGGTCAGTAATGGCCCCAAAGTTGCATGGCCGAATTAGTGTCCGGAACGAAACCATTACTTCGTCTGTAATGAAAGGAAGTCATCTTCAGTGTGCCCAAGCTCAGGCGTCCGCGAAAGGGGTCGTGAGGTCACATGTGCTATTGATGCAGGATTTGGGGGTCCTGGAAGGGATTACATTCCATCAAGATGCAGGAGAATCCTGGGCCTGTGGACTCCCAACTTTTGGGGTGTTATCTGAATTAGCAAAGAATTGAAAGAGAAAACACACACTCTCACACACACACACACACACAGACTCTGAGAAGGGTAAATTATGAATTGTGATGTTTATTTTAGGGAGGATTAGGATCCAGAGGGAAGGCTAGCTGGAAGACTCAAGCCAGAAGGGAAGCCCACCCTCCCCCCTTGCCTGGCTGGAAATGGGGAGGGGAGGGTGGAGAAGGTCTCTTGCACAGAGAAATCTCCAGGGAAACTGGAGGAGAAGGTTATACACATGTGGGAAACAAACTATGGCAGCCCAGGCCAAGAGATCCCCTTCACCTCCCCCCCTTCACCCTCACATAGGGGGTCAGAAAAGACTTCTGTTTGTTTTGTTTCCAAGGCAGGGTCTCAGTCTAGCCCAGGCTGACCTGGAATTCACTACGTAGTCTCAGGGTGGCCTTGAACTCACGGTGATCCTCCTACCTCTGCGTTCTGAGTCCTGGGATCAAAAGCATGCACCACCATGCCCCGCTCAGAAAAGACTCTTAGGATAGTGAGGGACTCAGGGCTTAAAGAAATATCACACTTGGAGCCGGGCCTGGTGGTGCACGCCTTT
Organism: Dipus sagitta; assembly: GCA_036346955.1. NCBI lineage: Eukaryota > Metazoa > Chordata > Mammalia > Rodentia > Dipodidae > Dipus > Dipus sagitta. The sequence continues at coordinate 31,200,086 of CM070789.1, read as the reverse complement.
AATCCCAGCACTTGGGATGCAGAAGTAAAAGGATTGCCATGAGCTCAAGGCCACCCTGAGACTATGTAATGAATTCCACGTCAGCCTGAGCCAGAGTGAGACCCTACCTCAAAGCAACAAAAACAACAAAAATTAACAGTGTGGAGAAATGGCTTAGCAGTTAAGGTGTTTGTCTTTTTTTTTTTTTTTAAATAAAGGCATTTTTTTTTTATTAGTTAGTTTTGTATTCAGCAAATACAATGGTTTGGTACCATTATTAGGCTCATCCGTGACCTAACCCCTCCCCTTGGCCCCTCCTTGTTGAGGTATACGGGTCATGCATTGTGGAGTTAGCCCACGGTTATGGGTAAGCTAAATGTCTCTGCATATCATGACCCAACATGTGGCTCTGACATTCTTTCCGCCCCCTCTTCCGCAAAATTTCCCTGAGCCATGTTGGGTTAATTTTTGGTCTGCTTCAGTGATGAGGTGTTGGGGGCCTCTGAGGCTCTGGCTCTCTGATTTGGTAGGAGTTGATTTTTCTCTGTGCTGATCTCCTTCCCCCTTGTGCTGGTATCCGGTTCATCAGGAAAACAGCCCCCTTGCTTGTTTCTCCAATTTTTCTTTGTTTCAGCTGGGGCCCTTTTGAGGTATGATGGGGTGGCTCTCTCCTTAGGATCTACATCTATCTGAAAAAGAGAAGCAGATTCTCCAACGGAGAGTAAGTTAGCACCAGGACAAATGAGATAACCCTTACTTTTTTTTTTTTTATAGAGAATTTAATAGGTGTAGGCCCTCCTGTAGCTCACAATTGATGGTAGCTTGATATTGGAGAGTGGGCTTATGTTTGGATATGCTTCTGACTTGTTTCCCAGCTCCAGCTATGGGTCCCATACCAGTGAGGGGATCAGTTAGGCAAATTGAGAGCAGTTGGTTCCCCACCATGGCTGTGTGCCACCACTGCACTTGTGTGGGCATCACAACAAGTTATTTGCTGCTAAGTAGGTTAGACCATGGGTTGCTCCGACAGATATTGGTCATTTTCCCCCAGTTGCCCATGTAGCACCTTCTGGCACTAGACGCGCTGACTGTCTCTTTGAAGCCAAAGGACCCAGGTTGGATTCCCCAGTACCCATGTAAACCAAATGAACAAGAGGCTGCGTGCCCCTGTAGTTTGTTTGCAGTGGCTGGAGTCCCTAGTGTGCCAATTCTCTGCCTCTTCCTCTCTCTCTCTAATAAATAAATGAATACAACATATATTTCTTGTTTATTTTTATTTATTTATTTGAGAGCAACAGACAGAGGGAAGGAGGGAGAGAGAGAGAGAGAGAGAGAACGGGCGCGCCAGGGCCTCCAGCCACTGCAAACAAACTCCAGACGCGTGCGCCCCCTTGTGCATCTGGCTAATGTGGGTCCTGGGGAATCGAGACTCGAACCGGGGTCCTTAGGCTTCACAGACAAGCGCTTAACCGCTAAGCCATCTCTCCAGCCCCCCAAATATATATTTTTAAATGATGAACAGCCAGGTGTGGTGGCGCATGCCTTTAATCCCAGCACTCGGGAGGCAGAGGCAGGAGGATCACTGTGAGTTCAAGGCGCCAACCTGAGACTACATAGAAGAATTCCCCGTCAGCCTGGACTAGAGTGAGACCCTACCTTGAAGTGAAAAAAAAAAAAAAAAGACAAGCAGGAAAATGTCTATACAAACAAGAAATTCTCTCCCTCCTGGACAGTTTATCAAAGCAAGGACCGGAAGGGGACGGTCAGGTATCAGGAGAAGGAAAAGGGACCAAGCGCACGCACTACAACCATGTGGCCAGGCCCATTTATGGATCAAACATCCAATTAGGATGAGCTTTGTCATCAGACTCCAGTGTGTAAGATAGAAACCCCATTGGCTGTGGACTCAAGGGGCTGACCCAGGAGGGCCCGGCCCACCCATTTGGAAATTGCTTCCAGGAAAGTGTCTGTAGCTATCTTGGATGAAACTGGATCAGACGCCGGTTCTAGTCCAGCCGGGGCAGGCAAGGTGGCATCTATGTTTTCCTTTGGGCCTTTGTCCCCGGCTGACTATTGAAACTAATTTTGGGGATCCTTCACCAATGCACCTATATAAGATATGAGACTTTTGGGGGTGTCCAAGAGAAGGAAGGGGACATTATAAAGAACTCCTGCCCATGAGGAGGCAGTAGATGGTAATGTCCTCCTGGAGTACCAAATTGGAGTCTGTTGCAATCGCGTTGGCAGTCATGGCAGAAGGGTTTATTTTGGTTTACAGACTCGAGGGGGATCTCCATGATGGCAGGGGCAAACGATGGCATGAGCAGAGGGTGGACATCACCTGTCGCAAGCGCTGCTAAACTCATTAGTCAAGAAGCGGATTACCTTGATTCAGTTTTCACACTTTATTCACTCTTCACACATGTTAATTAAGCCAATTCCCTTTTCCTTATTCCCTCACCTACCCTAGCCTGCTGGCCTTAACCCCCTGGGGGCACTCACAAGGGACTTTACTTGGTCCCCCAGGTGGCAGTGTCTGGGTCCAGGCCTTGCTCCTCTCCCTACCAGGCTGTCCAGCTGCTGCTTCTCCTGGTGGCGGGTGTCAACACAGACAGAGACGCGGAGTCTGTCTCTCTGGCTTGAGTGACAACTTCCTGAGCCTTTGCTGGGACTCTTTTTTTTTTTTTTTCTTAATTTTTATTAACAACTTCCATGATTATAAACAATATCCCATGGTAATGCCCTCCCTTCCCCCACACTTTCCCCTTTGAAACTCCACTCTCCATCATATCCCCTCCCCATCTCAATCAGTCTCTCTTTCATTTTGATGTCATGATCTTTTCCTTCTCTTATGAGGGTCTTGTGTAGGTAGTGTCAGGCACTGTGAGGTCATGGATATCCAGGCCATTTTATGTCTGGAGGGAGGACGTTGTAAGGAGTCCTGCCATTCCTTTGGCTCTTACATTCTTTCCGCCACCTCTTCCGCATTAGACCCTGAGCCTTGGAAGGTGTGATTGAGATGTTACTCAGTTCTCCAGTCACTTCTTTCCAGCCCTATGACACCTTCTGAGTCATCCCAAGGTCACTGCCATCTAAAAAGATAAGATTCTCTACCCAAAGTGAGAGCAGCGTTACTATAACGGTATAAATATTAAGAAAAGTGCTTACTGGCAGTTTGATAAGCATAGTATATACATTTTTCCAAACATCAGCAGATATTACACCCCTAGGGCTCATGACTACCCCTGTTTTAAGTTTTCAGTATCAGGGATGTATTCCCCCCCATGGAGCGGGCCTCCAGTCCAATTGGAGGGCAGTTGGTTTCCACCATGACAGACACGCTTTTTTTTTTTTTTTTTTTTTTTTTTTGAGGTAGGGTCTCACTCTAGCTCAGGCTGACCTGAGCTCTCAGTAGTCCCAGGGCGGCCTCGAACTCGCGGCGATCCTCCTACCTCTGCCTCTGCTACTAGCCACCCCTTAGGGTTAGCTCATCTGCAAAGCAGCTCACAGAGGGTCTCTGGTCAGTCTCTGGTCTTGGCCCTTGGTTGCCATGGTGATCTCGCCGCTGCTGAGTGAGTGCCGCTTAACAGAGAGAGCGTCCAGTCTCTGGTCAGTCTCTGGTCCTGGCCCCTGGTTGCCATGTAGACCCTATCACTGCTGATTGAATGCCCCATTTCTACTTCTAGTTAATATTTAATAATTAATTAATTATTGCTTCTAGCAGGTCCCATTTTACTTCTAATTATTGCTCCTAACATCCCATTTTTACTTGTTTTATATTTTATTTTTATTTATGTATTTGACAGAGAAAGGGGGAGGGGAGAGGGAGAATGGGCACGCCAGGGCCTCCAGCCACTGCAAACGAACTCCAGATGCGTGCGCCCCCTTGTGCATCTGGATAACGTGGGTCCTGGGGAATCGAACCTGGGTCCTTTGGCTTTGCAGGCAAACGCCTTAACCGCTAAGCCATCCTTCCAGCCCCCATTTTTACTTTTAATTATTGCTCCTAACATCACGCCCTGGCCAACATCAGATGGACAACAGCAATAGGAGAAGTGTGCCAAACACTGGCAAGAGGAAGCTGGCTACAACACCCATAAGCCTGCCCCCAATAATACACTGCCTCCAGGAGGCTTCAGTTCCCAAATTGCCACCATCTGAGGACTTAGCATTCAGAACACCTAAGTGTACCACAGAGTCATTTATAGGGGCTGAAGTTTTGAGGGATGAATGCAAGTTTATTGGGGGGAGGGGGCTGAACTTAACCAACCACAATGCAGGGCTCAGATCCATTCAGGATCTTTAAAAAATTTTTTTAAAAGATTTTATTTTTATTTATTTATTAGAAACACAGAGAGAGAGAGAGAATGGGCACGCCAGGGCCTCCAGCCACTGCAAAGGAACTCCAGATGCATGTGTCACCATGTGCCTCTGGCTTATGTGGGACCTGGAGAATCAAACCTGGGTCCTTAGGCTTCACAGGCAAATGCCTTAACCGTTAAGCCATCTCTCCAGCCACTCCCCTTTTAAAAAATTTTAGGGTAGCTCTTGCCCCCCCAGGCCCAACTCCACCCCCACTTGCCTTTCATCCCCCATTCTTTCTCTCCCTCACCATACTTTAAAAAAAAAAATTATTTGAGAGTGACAAAGAGGCAGATAGAGAGAGAGCGACAAAGAAAGAGGCATACAGCCGGGCGTGGTGGCGCACGCCTTTAATCCCAGCACTCGGGAGGCAGAGGTAGGAGGATCGCCGTGAGTTCCAGGCCACCCTGAGACTCCATAGTGAATTCCAGGTCAGCCTGGGCTAGAGTGAGACCTTGCCTCGAAAAACAAAACAAAACAAAACAAAACAAAACAAAACAAAAAAAAGAGGTATATATATATATATATGGAGAGAGAGAGAGAATGAGAATGGGCGTACCAGGCCCTCCAGCCACTGCAAAGGAACTCCAGACGCATGTATGTATGTACCTTGTGCATCTGGCTTACATGGGTCCTGGGGAATTGAGTCTTGAACCTGGGTCCTTAGGCTTCACAGGCAAGCGCTTAACCGCTAAGCCACCTCTCCAGCCTTCACCATCCTTTTTTTTTTTTTTTGGTTTTTCGAGGTAGGGTCTCATTCTAGCCCAGGCTGACCTGGAATTCGCTATGGAGTCTCAGGGTGGCCTCGAACACACGGCAATCCTCCTACCTCTGCCTCCCAAGTGCTGGGATTAAAGGCGTGCGCCACCACGCCCGGCACCATCCATTTTTTACTTCTCACCCTCCTAGGACCCCAACCTCAACCTCCAGATGCACCAGGGCCTCCAGCCACTGCAAATGAAAGAACTCCAGACACATGCATCACCATGTGCATCCAGGCTTACATGGGTACAGGGAATTGAATGTGGGTCCTTAGGCTTTGCAGGCACGCACTTAACTGCTAAGCCATCTCTCCAGCCCTCTTCCAGGATCTTAATTATAGGAAAGGGAAACTCTTGCCTTGAAGGACCTCAGGTTGCTTATGGGAAAACAGATCATGGGAACTCCATTAGGCAAGAGATAAGGAGAAGCCATCTTCTCTGACCTCTAGCAAGGTGGAGACTTTCAAGGGTAGGAACATGGCCATTCCCTGCTTTGGGTGGGGGGTGATGACCCAGTCACCCTGAACTCCCTTATCTTTCTCCAGTTCTTCCTTCACAGTCACCCAAGGGACCAAGACTCACTGGGGACCATTAACAAGTGAAGTCACTTTTGCAGGAAAAAAAAAAAAAGGGTAGGCGGTAAGCACTTCTCTTAATGTTCATACCCATATATTAATGCTACTCTCACTTGTGGTTAGAGAAGCTTCTCTTTACAGATGGCAGTGACCTTGGGATGACTCAGCAGGCAAGTGACAGAGGAGACTTCAGCACTGAAATATCTTATCACACCTTCCAAGGCTCAGGGTCCATTGCGGAAGAGGTGGCGGAAAGAATGTAAGAGCCGTAGGAAGGGTAGGACTCCTTACAACGTGCTCCCCCCAGACACAAAATGGCCTGGATATCCATGACCTCACAGTGCCTGACACTACCTACACAAGACCCTCATAATAGGAGGAAAAGATGATGACATCAAAATAAAAGAGAGATTGATTGAGATGGGGGAGGGGATGTGATGGAGAGTGGAGTTGTGAAGGGGAATTAACATGGTTGTCTATAATTATGGTGTTGTCAATTAAAAAAAAAAACAGGCAGGGTCAGGTTGTACTGATTAAGGCTGGGTTGTGGGTGTGTGGCATGGACGCAAGGACAAACTCTAGAGTCCAGGCCATGCTATACTATGATGGTCACAATGGGTCCAGCAGGGAGAGAGAGAGAGAGAGAGAGAATGGGTGCACCAGGGCCTCCAGCCACTGCAAACGAACTCCAGACGCGTGCGCCCCCGTGTGCATCTGGCTCACTGGGGAATCGAACCGGGATCCTTACGTTTTGCCTGCGGCCGCCTTCACCGCTAAGCCACGCCTCCTTCCAGCCCCAGGCCCGCAGCCGACCGTCCTGCCAGCGTGGGCTATAGATTTGGGAGGAGCCGGGCGCGCGCACGCACGCACGCACGCACGCACGCGCGCGCCCTTGCGGCGATCCCGGAAGTCGCGCAGGCCCCGCCCTCCGCCTACGGAGGCGGAAGCGGAAGCGGCGGCGGCGGCGGCGGCGGCGGCGGCGGTGGTCACGCTGGTCCCGCGGCTGGGTGCCCGCGCTGCCCCCAGTGCGTCCGTGCGTGCGTGTGTGCCTGCCCATGGCCGCCTACTCGTACCGCGGTGGCCCCGGGGCTGGACCCGGGCCTGCGGGCGCCGCGCTGCCGGACCAGAGCTTCCTATGGAACGTCTTCCAGCGGTGAGCGCCGGCCGGCCTCCCCTCCCCCGTCCTCCTCCTCCCTCCTCCTTGGGCATCCTCCCCCTCACCTGCCCTCCCCCTCCTCCCTCCCTCCCTGGACATCCTCCCCCTCACCTGCCCTCCCCCTCCTCCCTCCCTCCCTGGACATCCTCCCCCTCACCTGCCCTCCCCCTCCTCCCTCCCTCCCTGGGCATCCTCCCCCTCGTCTGCCCTCCCCCTCCTCCCTCCTCCCTGGGAATCCTCCCCTCGTCTGCCCTCCCCCTCCTCCCTCCTCCCTGGTAATCCTCCCCTCGTCTGCCCTCCCCTCCTTCCTCCCTCCCTGGACATCCTCCCCCTCACCTGCCCTCCCCTCCTCCCTCCCTCCCTGGGAATCCTCCCCCTCATCTGCCCTCCCCTCCTCCCTCCCTCCCTGGGCATCCTCCCCCTCATCTGCCTTCCCCCTCCTCCCTCCTCCCTGGGAATCCTCCCCCTCGTCTGCCCTCCCCTCCTCCCTCCCTCCCTGGGCATCCTCCCCCTCATCTGCCTTCCCCCTCCTCCTCCTCCCTCCTCCCTGGAATCCTCCCCTCGTCTGCCCTCCCCTCCTCCCTCCTCCCTGGCATCCTCCCCCTGCCCCTTCCTGCCCTCCCCCCTTCCTCCCTCCTCCCTCCTCCCTGGGAATCCTCCCCTCTCTGCCCTCCCCTCCTCCCCCTCCCTGGAATCCTCCCCTCGTCTGCCCTCCCCTCCTCCCTCCTCCCTGGGAATCCTCCCCCTCGTCTGCCCTCCCCTCCTCCCTCCTCCCTGGGCATCCTCCCTCGTCTGCCCTCCCCTCCTCCCTCCTCCCTGGAATCCTCCCTCGTCTGCCCTCCCCTCCTCCCCTCCCTGGACATCCTCCCCCTCGTCTGCCCTCCCCTCCTCCCTCCTCCCTGGAATCCTCCCCCTCGTCTGCCTTCCCCCTCCCCTCTGGCTCCTCCCTCCCTGCCTCCCTCCCCTCCCTGCATCCTCCCTCCTCCCTCCCTCCTCCCTCCCTGGCATCCTCCCCTCGTCTGCCCTCCCCTCCCCCTCCCTACCTCCCCTCGTCATCCTCCCCTCCTCCCCCTGGATCTCCCTTCTCCCTCCTCCCCCTCCTCCCTGGGCATCCTCCCCTCGTCTGCCCTCCCCTCCTCCCTCCTCCCTGGACATCCTCCCCTCGTCCCCCTGCCCTCCTGCCTCCTCCCTCCCTCCCTGGCATCCTCCCCTCGTCTGCCCTCCCCCTCCTCCCTCCTCCCTGGACATCCTCCCCTCGACTGCCCTCCCCTCCTCCCTCCTCCCTGGCATCCTCCCCCTCGCTGCCCTCCCCTCCTCCCTCCCTCCCTGGCATCCTCCCCCTCGTCTGCCCTCCCCTCCTCCCTCCTCCCTGGGACATCCTCCCCTCGTCTGCCCTCCCCTCCTCCCTCCTCCCTGGGCATCCTCCCCTCGTCTGCCCTCCCCTCCTCCCTCCTCCCTGGGACATCCTCCCCTCGTCTGCCCTCCCTCCTCCCTCCTCCCTGGCATCCTCCCCTCCGTCTGCCCTCCCCTCCTCCCTCCCCTCCCTGGACATCCTCCCCCTCATCTGCCCTCCCCTCCTCCCTCCCTCCCTGGGCATCCTCCCCCTCATCTGCCCTCCCCCTCCTCCCTCCCCTGGGAATCCTCCCCTCGTCTGCCCTCCCCTCCTCCCTCCTCCCTGGGAATCCTCCCCTCGTCTGCCCTCCCCTCCTCCCTCCCTGGGCATCCTCCCCTCGTCTGCCCTCCCCTCCTCCCTCCTCCCTGGACATCCTCCCCTCGTCTGCCCTCCCCTCCTCCCTCCCTCCCTGGAATCCTTCCCCTCGTCTGCCTCGCCCCTCCTCCCTCCTCCCTGGAATCCTCCCCCTCGTCTGCCCTTCCCCCTCCTCCCTCCCTCCCTGGGCATCCTCCCCCTCACCTGCCCTCCCCCTCCTCCTCCCTCCCTGGGAAGTCCTCCCCCTCGTCTGCCCTCCCCTCCTCCCTCCTCCCTGGGGAATCCTCCCCTCGTCTGCCCTCCCCTCCGCCCCCTCCCTGGGAATCCTCCCCTCGTCTGCCCTCCCCTCCCTCCCTCCCTCCCTGGGAATCCTCCCCTCGTCTGCCCTCCCCTCCTCCCTCCCTCCCTGGGAATCCTCCCCTCGTCTGCCCTCCTCCCTCCTCCCTCCTCCCTGGGCATCCCCTCGTCGCCCTCCCTCCTCCTCCTCCCTGGATCCTCCCTCTCTGCCCTCCCTCTCCTCCTCCCTGGACATCCTCCCCTCGTCTGCCCTCCCCTCCTCCCTCCTCCCTGGACATCCTCCCCTCGTCTGCCCTCCCCTCCTCCCTCCTCCCTGGACATCCTCCCCTCGTCTGCCCTCCCCTCCTCCCTCCTCCCTGGCATCCTCCCCTCGTCTGCCCTCCCCTCCTCCCTCCTCCCTGGACATCCTCCCCTCGTCTGCCCTCCCCTCCTCCCTCCTCCCTGGACATCCTCCCCTCGTCTGCCCTCCCCCTCCCCTCCTCCCTGGACATCCTCCCCTCGTCTGCCCTCCCCTCCTCCCTCCTCCCTGGGAATCCTCCCCTCGTCTGCCCTCCCCTCCTCCCTCCTCCCTGGACATCCTCCCCTCTCTGCCCTCCCTCCTCCCCTCCCTCCTCCTGGGCATCCTCCCCCTCATCTGCCCTCCCCTCCCTCCTCCTCCCTGGGCATCCTCCCCTCGTCTGCCCTCCCCTCCTCCCTCCTCCCTGGGCATCCTCCCTCATCTGCCCTCCCCTCCTCCCTCCTCCCTGGGAATGCCTCCCCTCGTCTGCCCTCCCCTCCTCCCTCCTCCCTGGGAATCCTTCCCCCATCCGCCCTCCCCTCCTCCTTGACATCCCCTTACCATCACCCCCTCTCACCCGGGCATCCTCCATCTCCCTCCTCCCTCCCTGGTTCTCCCCTCCTGCTTCCCCCATCCTCCATCTCCCTCCTCCCTCCCTGGTTCTCCCCTCCTGCTTCCCCCATCCTCCATCTCCCTCCTCCCTTCTTCCTGGTTCTCCCCTCCTGCTTCCCCCATCCTCCATCTCTCTCCTCCCTCCCTGGTTCTCCCCTCCTGCTTCCCCCATCCTCCATCTCTCTCCCCCTCCCTGGTTCTCCCCTCCTGCTTCCCCATCCTCCATCTCCCTCCTCCCTGGTTCTCCCCTCTGCTTTCCCCCATCCTCCATCTCCTCCTCCTCCTCCTGGTTCTCCCCTCCTGCTTCCCCCATCCTTCCCCCATCCTCTCTCTCCTCCCTCCCTGGTTCTCCCCTCCTGCTTCCCCCATCCTCCATCTCTCTCCTCCCTCCCTGGTTCTCCCCTCCTGCTTCCCCCATCCTCCATCTCCCTCCTCCCTGGTTCTCCCCTCCTGCTTCCCCCATCCTCCATCTCCCTCCTCCCTGGTTCTCCCCTCCTGCTTCCCCCATCCTCCATCTCCCTCCTCCCTGGTTCTCCCCTCCTGCTTCCCCCATCCTCCATCTCCCTCCTCCCTCCCTGGTTCTCCCCTCCTGCTTCCCCCATCCTCCATCTCCCTCCTCCCTGGTTCTCCCCTCCTGCTTCCCCCATCCTCCATCTCCCTCCTCCCTGGTTCTCCCCTCCTGCTTCCCCCATCCTCCATCTCCCTCCTCCCTCCCTGGTTCTCCCCTCCTGCTTCCCCCATCCTCCATCTCCCTCCCTGGTTCTCCCCTCCTGCTTCCCCCATCCTCCATCTCCCTCCTCCCTGGTTCTCCCCTCCTGCTTCCCCTATCCTCCATCTCTCTCCTCCCTCCTCCCTGGTTCTCCCCTCCTGCTTCCCCCATCCTCCATCTCCCTCCTCCCTCCTCCGTGGTTCTCCCCTCCTGCTTCCCCCATCCTCCATCTCCCTCCTCCCTGGTTCTCCCCTCCTGCTTCCCCTATCCTCCATCTCTCTCCTCCCTCCTCCCTGGTTCTTCCCTCCTGCCTCCCCCCCCATCCTCCATCTCCCTCCTCCTTGGTTCTCCCCTCCTGCCAACCTGCCCCATCCTTTATCTCCCTCCTCCCTCCGTGGTCCTCCCCTCCTGCCTCCCTCCCTCGGGCATCCTCCATCCCCCTCCTCCCTCTCCCTCCTTTGCCTTGGCCTTCGCTCCTCTGGCATCCTCCATCTCCCTCCTCCCTCCCTCGTCCTCCCGTCCCCGCCTCCCCCCATCCTCCATCCCCCTTCTTGCCTCCCCTCCCTGGGCATCCTCCCCCTTGTGGCAGCAGAGCCTCAGGCCCATCCCAATGACTGACTCTTGCTTGTGCCCACACCCTGAGGCCATCCAGCAGCCCAGGAGGGTCTGGAGCTGGGTTTTTTGTTTGTTTGTTTGTTTTGTTTTTTTGGGTAGGGTCTCACTCTAGCCCAGGCTGACCTGGAATTCACTATGAGAGTCTCAGGGTGGCCTGGAACTCACGGTGATCCTCCTACCTCTGCCTGCCGAGTGCTGGGATTAAAGGCGTGCGCCACCACACCTGGCTGGAGCTGGGTTTTTTTTTGTTGTTCTTGTTTGTTTGTTTTTTTTTAAAAATTTTATTTTAGGGCTGGAGAGATGGCTTAGCGGTTAATCGCTTGCCTGTGAAGCCTAAGGACCCCAGTTCAAGGCTCAATTCCCCAGGACCCACGTTAGCCAGATGCACAAGGGGGCACACACATCTGGAGTTCGTTTGCAGTGGCTGGAAGCCCTGGCGTGCCCATTCTCTCTCTCTATCTGCCTCTCTTTCTCTCTCTGTCACTCTCAAATAAATAAATTAAAATGAACAAAAAATTAAAAAAAATTTTATTTTATTCTATTTTAAAAATTTATTATTTGTTTTATTTACTGGAGAGAGGGAGAGAATGGGTGCACCAAGGCCTCCAGCTGCTGCAAATAAACTCCAGATGCATGCGCCACCTTGTACATCTGGCTTTATGTGGGATGTGGGGAATCGAACCTGGGTCCTTAGGTTTCAGGGGCAAGCTCCTTAACCATGGGGCTACTTTTAAGAAAAGGACAAGCCCTCCCTGCGCCCCACCTTCCCAGTTAGAAGACTGCCTCAGAGTATTTTCTGTCCTCTGGTTGCCCTTCTGAATGCTTGATTTTGGCTCCTGTGTGACTCATGACCAGGGAATGACTTCATTGACTTAGAAAACCTTTTCCTATTTGTGGGATGGGGGAGGAGAAGGAAGGAGGTTAAGGCACTTGCCCGCAAAGCCTGACAACCCAGGTTCGATTCCCCAGGACCCATGTAAAGCCAGAGGCACAAAGGGGCTCATGCATCTGGAGTTGGTTGGCAGCAGCTGAAGGCTCTGGTGTGCTCCTTCTCTCTCTCTCTCCTATTTCTTTCCACTTGCAAATAAATAATAATAATTAAAAAAAATAAAAGGAAACCTCCCGATATAAATTCAGATAAAGGGACGGACCCAAAGGAACGCTTGGCATAGGGGGGAAAAAACACGATTCAGTCTCTTAGGAGGCCTTCTAGATGGTCCCTTGGTCCCAGGCACACTTTGGGGGCATGTGACATGCTGGCATTCTACTGGAGTGGCATTCCAGGGCTAGTGTGGGTTGATGGGAAGGAGAAATGTTCCTGTCGTGGTTTGCTTTTTCCTTTACTTCCCGTCACCAGCTTAAGTGGTCTGTTTTTTTTCCCCCCACAGGGTTGATAAAGACAGGAGTGGGGTGATATCCGACAACGAGCTTCAGCAAGCACTATCCAATGGTGAGTTGAAGCCTGATCCACTACAGTGCAGGGCACCCTTTCCCGACATCCATTTCCACGTACACGGGCGCCCTTAGACCAAGCCACTGTGTATGACCCGCAGCTGGTGGTGCCCTGTCTGCGGTTTCTCGTTGTCATTGTCCCCAAGCTCCAGAGGTAGTGTGTGGGCCCCAGGAAGTGCTACTTGGAAGACGTGGAAGCCGGAGTGTAGCTCTTAGGCTGGGAAGTTACCTCTGGGCAGCAGAGGCCCTCGTAGGCATCTTGACGGTCTTTGACTGGGTGGGGGGGTCAGCGGATCTTAGTAACTCCTCTGAACAGTTCTGGTGACACTGAGAGGTATAACTGATTGTTGAAGGGTCGGGGGATGGCCCACGCAGCGCCTCTGTGGGAACGTGTGTGCCGTAAGAACTGCTAAAACCCTGGGGCTGAATCGGTGGTGTGGTGTTGGCAGTAGGGTCGTGGGAGGCGCTCACATCAAGGTGAGGGACACTAGGCGCCCCTGAAAGATTGGAGGATTGTGGCGCTTGGGTGGGGCCATGAAATGTGCTTTGGTGTCACTGCGACTGATCTTTGGTGGTACCATTAGAGACGCCTTCCTTCCTTGAATTAAAAATTTTTTTTTTATATTCAAGGAGAGAGAAAGAGAGAATGGGCATGCCAGGGCCTATGGCCACTGCAGACGAAATTCGGACACGGCACCACTTTGTGCATCTGCCTTTACATGAGCACCGGGGAATCCAGTGTGGGTCGTTAGCCTTCTGGGGCAAGTGCCTTAACCACTGAGCCATTTCTCCAGCCCAACCGCCCTTTTTCTTTTCTTTTTGTTTTTGGGTTTTCGAGGGTAGGGTCTTGTTCTAGCTCAGGCCAGAATTCACTATGTAGTCGCAGGGTGGCCTCAAACTCATGACAATCCTCCTATCTCTGCCTCCCAAGTGCTGGGATTAAAGGCGTGGGCTACCACACCCGGCTAATGTGTCTTTCTTTGTCTTCTGTATGCCAGACTACCTTGAGCTTCTGATTATTTTTTCCAAGTGCTGGGATTATAGGCATAGATATGATATGTTTATGTGGTAATGTGAGTAAACCCAGGGTTTCATGTAACCTTGGGATTATATCCCCAGCCCGAGAACAGTGTCCGTATTAATTGCCTTTTTGTAGTCCCTCAGGTGAAACCATCCTTTTTTTTTTTTTTTTTTTTTTTGAGCTAGGGTCTTGCTCTAGCCCAGGCTGACCTAGAATTTACTATGTAGTCTCAGGGTGGCCTCGAACTCACGGTGATAAAGGCATGCGCCACCACGCCCGACAACAGTCATCTTTTCCGATTATGATATCTGTAGCTTGCTTCCCCTCCAGGTGAAAGGTTCATCTCGAAACGGGTACAGGAAGCATTTCCATCTTGCAGTTGATTGCACAGGGTAGAGGCAGCTGGGCTGTTGGACAATGCCTCACAGTTTGCAGCCAAGATTGCAGGAGAATTATTCTGCCATTGGCTTTCTTTCCAAGGATCTGTGCTTTCAGAGCCACCTTTGTCTTAGAGACCTGGGAGCAGCGTTGACATGGTTCCACTGTCCACCTCGGGGGACACAGACACTGGCAGCTATCCCATGAGGCCCCATTACCCTTGTCTGCCTGCTGTGCCTCTTCATGGTTCTCTGTTTTGTTGTTGTAGTTGTTGTTTTTTAGTGTTTGTCATACTCAGAGGAGTGGAGTACACAGTGAATTTCTAGAAATTCCGACTGTTGTGCCTCTTGATGGTTCTCTGTGGTTTGTTGTGGAGCTTGTCATACTCAGGAGAGGACACAGTGAGTTTCTAGAAAGACCTTGAGAGCAAGCACCCTCGCACCCAAAGGAATCTGGTCAGTCCCGGCCGTAAAGTTCCAAAGAGAACAGGTGACACGTTCACGTTGTGCTTTAAATGTGTAGGGAGGGCTGGAGAGATGGCTTAGCGGGTGAGGCGCTTGTCCGCGAAGCATGAGGACTCATGTGTGACTCTGCAGGTCCTACGCGAGCACGCACGCAAGCAAGGTCACGGAAGATGGCGCTTGCATCCGGAGTTCCATTACAGTGGCTGGAGGTCCTGGTGTGCCAATGTTCTCATTCTCTCTCCCCCTCTCTTATAAAAGAATATAAAAATTTATTTAAAAAAATGTGTAGTGAGGGAGTGGCAGGGTCGCCACCCTGAGCCTCCCCAGCCAGCTTCACAGGTGCGCATCCCCGGGGCCGGGGCCAAGTGGCGAGCGGTACGTGCTTTTGTCCGTTTGCTTTACTGAGAGCAGTGTCAGGGGTTGGTGGTAGTGCAGTCTGGTCCTCAGCATGGCAGTCACCCTGGAGCGCCTGAATGCCGGTTCTGCCTCTGTGTGGCCTTGGGCAAGTGTGGTAAATCAAGCACTAAGAAAAAAAAATTAAGTTACTGGCTTTCTGATAAACTTGCTTCTTTCTTACTTTTCACCTCCCACATAGCACAATTAAATTTTACTTTTTTTTTAATACCCCTGAGGTAGGGTGTCACTCTAGCCCAGGCCGACCCCGAATTCACTGTGTAGTCTCAGGGTGGCCTCGAACTCACGATGATCCTCCTACCTCTGCCTCCCGAGTGCTGGGATTAAAGGCGTGTGCCACCACACCCGGCCTAAGTCTTACTTAATTTTTTGTACTCTGAGGTGCTGGAATAAGGCAGACAGATCATCACTGAGCGTAAACTCCAGTTCTCTCAGCCTCGCAGAGCAGGAGGTGGTCGTGCGGGCGCTCTGCACATCACGCCGTCAGGCCCTCAGTTCCCTTCTTACTCTCAGGCTCGTGTGCTGCACTGCCGGCTGCAGACCTCTCGGTTTCTCGGCCGACCTTCTGTGCTGGGGTGCCCGTGTTCCTGCCCAAGGGCTGTGCCCCGGGCTCCCTCCCCTGCCTCTGTCCATTGGAGGGTACACCTCATACCCAGGGGCGCGGCTGCTCCCGCCGCCCATTCTCCTCTTCCCGGACGTCCCTGTGTTAGTGCAGGTCCTTCTACTGTAGTAACACTGCACTAGTCACCTCTGTGTGGTACAAGTCCACTGCCCTTGGCCTCGGAGTCTGCAGAGCCCCGAGCATGCTG
This sequence comes from Dipus sagitta, assembly GCA_036346955.1. Lineage (NCBI taxonomy): Eukaryota > Metazoa > Chordata > Mammalia > Rodentia > Dipodidae > Dipus > Dipus sagitta. The sequence continues at coordinate 31,184,497 of CM070789.1, read as the reverse complement.
AGTCATCCGCGGGGAAGGTGGAAGGACAGGCCAAGAGAAAGGAAGGGGCTGCGCTTAGCCTGTCCTCAGCCCCTCCTGCCGGAACTGACCGCTCCTGTAGGTGACGCTGGAGTGACCTACCCACCTCTTAGGGGTCTTACTTTTTTTGTTGTTTGTTTGTTTTTTCAAGGTAGGGTCTCACTAGAGCCCAGGCTGATCTGGAATTCACTCTGTAGTCTCAGGGTGGCCTCAAACTCATGGCAGTCCTCCTACCTCTGCCTCCCAAGTGCTGGGGTTAAAGGCGTGTGCCTACCACGCCCAGCTCAAGGGTCTTAGTTTTTAATACTGTTAGCGGTGATAAATACAGGTCAACTTGAGGTTCAGACAGAACGACTTGGAAACCTTTGCTCTCTGCCTAGGACCGAAGGCATCACGAAGGTTCACAGCGGTGCTATGCATGACTCACTACTGTCCTGGTCGGGTCCCTTCACGACCCCATCCCTCTGCTGATTGGCCAGAACTGTCTTGACTTCCAGTTATTCTTCCAGGGTTGGTCGTTTACAACGATTCTGAACCACTTAGTTAATGTAATACTGGTGGGAAAGTGAAGTTAGGACTCCCCAGTGGCGTCTTGCTCGGGGTTAGGCCGGCTGCTGCTGTGTAGCTGGGGCAGGGCTGCGTGCGGGCTCCCAGGTGTGAGCGGGAGAGGTGTGGTGCCGGGCGGGGGCAGGCGAGCCCCGAACAGGCTCTGAGTGTGCTCACTATGAGCACGGCGCCCAGTGGAAGCAAAGGCCGATTGCTGCTGGCTCGCAGTTTGGGTGCAGCCCATGGGCTTGGGCTGCCTTGGCTAGGGCAGAGCAGTCCTTTTCCTGACATCCAGAAAGCAAGGAACCGGAAGGCCAGCGCTCCTCGCGCTTCCCCACTCGGTTCTGTCTGGCCTCCTGCTCGCGAGCAGGGCTGCCCACATGCGGACGTGGTCTGTCCTCTGGCAGTGCCCGCACTGACGCTGATAGGTGTGCCTTCCAAATCCAGTCAAGATTAGCTGTCACGGGATTGCTCTCACCTTCTAGAAATACCTTGTCACACACTTTCTGTGGACCTCCCTCCTTGGATTTTAACAATTGTATATAAGAAGTTAACGTTTCTCTTAAAAAGTTTTTTTGACAAAAATTATATATTTGTTTGAGAGAGATAAGCAGATAGAGATTGGGTATGCCAGGCCTCTGCGAACTGCAGACTCATGTGCCACCATGTGCATCTGGCTTATGTGGGTACTGGGGAATCGAACCTGGGTCCTTAGGCTTTGCAGGCAAGCACTTGAGCCACTAAGCCATCTTTCCAGCACCCCTCCTTTTTTTTTTTTCTTTTTTGGTTTTTTGAGGTAGGGTCTCTCTCTAGCCCAGGCTGACCTGGAATTCACTGTGTAGTCTCAGGGTGGCCTCAAACTCACAGTGATCTTCTTACCTCTTCCTTTTGAGTGTTGGGATTAAGGGCATGTACCACCATGCCCGGCTCCAGGCCCCCTTTTAAAAAAAATCTTTTTTGAGACAGTCTCTTGTAGCTCACGCTGGTGTTCAACCCACCATGTAGCTGAGGATGACTTTGAACTCCTGACCTGAAGTGCTGGACTTACAAGCATGCCACCATGCCCACCTCTTTAGTGCTTGTGAAGTATTGCAAATATGCTGAATCATAGCATTGTTGTTGATTTGAGTGGCCTGTTTTTAGTTGTACTTTAAGAAAAATGTCTTCTTTTCTTTTTAAGGTATTTCTTATAAAGTCTGGTTGTAGGTTGTATTAAAATCAGGAGAGAACTCAGGCTGTATGAGCAGACGATCCCTGTAACGTAGTCATCCAGTTACACAGCAGTCTTTCCCCCCTCACTGACCTAGTTACAAGCGCGGCAGTGTTTGTTGCCCTGTTGGAGCAGAGGGAATTTGAGACATACCTGTGGCTTTGATGCCTGGCTTGTCCAGGCTCGTCATGCTCCCAAGAACAGCCTGTTGGATAACTGAGCCCCTGAGATGAGGGTTCACTGTAGCCCAGGACAGCCTCAAACTCGTAGTCCTCTTGCCTCTGACTCCTAGTGTGGCATCGCGGGTGCGCATGCTCCACCACTTTGCCTGGATGTTTGTGACAAAGGTGTGATTTGTGGCAGATTCCCACTCCCTGTGGGTGGCTGGGGCTCAGTGGCTGCCTGCAGAAAACTGTAGGCTCCCAGGCTCAGGACAGCTGCCCTGGGAGAGGAGTGTGCCCCCACGGACGGAGCTCATGTCCCCAGAGCTTCAAGCTGAAGGTGGGCTTTGGGGTTCGTTGGGAATAGCCATGTCTGCTCTGCCCAGAGACTCCCCCAGCCAGAGCGCCACGGAAAACAGCTAGTGTCCAGCCTCTGGGCGGCTTTGAATGTGTGCGGAGGACGCGGAGGACCTGTGGGCGGGCAGTGCAAGTCAGTGCTGAGAGAGGTGCCGTGGGTCACGGCCGCCGGCTCTCCCCGAGTCCCGTGGGCCTGGCCTGTGGGGAGCATGAGCTCCAGGGCAGACAGACCACCGAGTCTCCTGGGCTCTGATTACAGATGAGGCTCTTCAGGAGCTTCCTGTAACACGAGTTCCTCCTCTTTAATTCTTGTGTCATTTGTTTTCAGGCACATGGACCCCATTCAATCCAGTGACCGTGAGGTCAATCATTTGTAAGTACCGTGCACACTGGGACGGTGGCTGCTTCTGTGGCCACCTTAGGCTCCGGTGCCATTCTCCCTGCTTCTGTGTGTGCATCCTCTCATCTGCTTGTTTTTAAATATATTTTATTTATTTATTTATTTGAGAGAGAGAAAGAGAGAATGAGAAAGAGAGAATGGGAGCTCCAGGGCCTCCAGCCACTGCAAACGAACTCCAGACGCCTGCGCCCCTTGTGCATCTGGCTCACGTGGGTCCTGGGGAATCTAACTGGGACCCTTCAGCTTTGCAGGCTAACGCTTTAACCGCTAAGCTATCTCTCTAGCCCTTACTTGGTTGTGCTTGACAGTCTCTCTTGTTGTGTGTGCGTGTTACCTACATGGTTATGTTGTGTGTGCATACGTGCAGCGGGCACAGCACGATGCCTCAGGTCCTTGAGACCGTCTCTCACTGAACCTGCCTCGCGCTTTTGTCTTGGCCGCAGTGACCGGCCAGGAAGCCCCAGATTCCTCCTGCCTCAGCCCCTCAGCACTGGGGTGTGGGTGTTCACAGTCGCGCCTGGCTTTCCACACGCGTGTGGGAATTAAACTCGAGCTTGGGCAGCAAGTGCTCTGAGCTGCTGAGTCATCTCCCCATTTATTTATTTTTATGATTCACAACAGATTAATACCCCCTTTTTAAAAAATCTTTACTGTTAGCTTAAAAAAAAATTTGCCAGGCAGTCCACAAAACAGGATTTGCTTTAAGACCAATCCACAGTTAACTGGAGACTAGCGGCTCCGGCTGGCCAGGGCATAGTCGTGCTTGGCGAAGTGTCGAGAGCACTAAGGAGAAAGTCGGGGTGCAGGCACAAGGCCTGCCGCAAAGCTGTGGGACTCGATGAGCGCACAGCTCTGTCCTCAAGCATTGATGTGCAGGGAGGTGACCACCGAGGGGCACGCAGCTGTAGGTAGGTGTTCCCGGGCCCGCTGCGTGGGCGCAGGGACTGGGTGCGGGCAGCAGGAGCTGAGGATGAGCCGTCAGCAGGGTGGCATGCCCATGGCGACCACGTTGCCTCTAGGAGGAGGCCTGGGAGCAGGGTCCTCGGTTGCTGACGAGCCGTTGGGCTGCACCACCCGTGCCGTGGTGGGTGACGTGAGGGGTGCTGCCTACGGTGGCTGTGGGTAATACGTGCCCTGCTGGCATGTGGGCTGTGCTTCTCACGGGGTACACAGCCGTCTGGAAGGAGTCGGGGGAGGAAGAGTGTGGTGGCGGAACAGGACACTTCCCAGGGTGTTCCCGGAGTGTAGCTGTCTGGAACTAGGAGTCGCTCCAGGCTCCAGGGCACTGTCAGAACCAGCAGGAACCGCTGCTGCATAGCCACAGGGAAACCGGCTGCGCTATAAACGGGATTCATACTGTCAAGAACGTGCCCGGCCTGGGCCTCCCCCGGGGCTCAGGTGGGGCGAGGCAGTGGGCAGCACCTGGAGACTGCTCAGATGGTGGCCAAGCTGCTCACCCCGCGCCCCTGCCGCCTCACCACGGCCCTCCTCGCCATGGCCCGCGCTGCCCGCCAACGCTGCACATGCTTGTTCATTTTGTCATTCTTTCATTTCTTCAGATACATGTGATAGGGCCTGGGGAGACGGCTCAATAGTAAGAGTGCCTACCACACGAGCCGGCGGGCTTGAGAGGGCCATTTGCACTTAGTTCAGTTCTGCCAGCATCGCAGAAATGTCTGGCCGTGGCCACGCACACCTGTAAGCCCAGTCCTGCGGGAGCTCAGGCCAAAACATCTCAGCTCACTAGTCAGCCAGTCTGACTGAAAAGTACAGCTTTGAAAATAAAAACTAAGCCGTCGTGGCACATGCCTTTAATCCCAGCACTCGGGAGGCAGAGGTAGGAGGGTCGCCATGAGTTCGAGGCCACCCTGAGACTCCATAGTGAATTCCAGGTTAACCTGGACTAGAGTGAGACCCTACCTTGAAAAACCAAAAAATAAATAAGTAAAAATAAAAACTAATGAAAAAAAAATACAGCTTTATGTTCAGTGAGAGACTTGGGCCCAAGGAAGTAACTGCAGATGAGTGACAGAGGAGGATCCCTGACTCCCTCTGCCTTACTCACGTGTGCGCACACGGCGTACACACCTGCCCACACACCTGCATGCAACCCACAAAACGGGATCGACCTCTAAAGTTTAAGTTAATGCTTATTTATTTATTGTTTTGAGAGAGAGAGAGAGAATGGGTACGCCAGGGCCTTCAGCCGCTGCAGATGAACTCCAGATGTGCGTGCCCCCTTGTGCACATGTGTGACATTGGGCCCTTGCATCACTGCATCTGGCTTACATGGGACCTGGAGATTTGAACGTGAGTTCTTCGGCTTTGCAGGCAAGGGCCTTAACCTCTTCTCTAGCTCTTAACTAAATGCTTTTATTGAAGAACTTACATAGTTTGCTCACATTGTGTCCCTGACGACTGAGGGCCCACAGGAAGGAGGTCCACCCCTGACCTGGTACAACCCTGCTGAGCTTAGTACACGTAGCTGATTTCCTTGGTGTGCTGGTAATTTTTGTTTGTTTTGTGGTTCCCAGGGTCTGAGCTGGAGGTGGGTCCTCTGGAAGGCCATCATCTCCTCTGTGGCTTCTCCTTGGGTGCACGTGTAGTGGGGAGGATGGGCCTGTGGCTGTATATTATGAGGGAGTCACCGTCCTCTTGATTTCTGGAAGGTTCTTTCTGGGGCGTAGATTTTTCTCCAGCCTGCCCTTCCAGATTCTCTTCAACATGAAACCTTGAGTTTTGTCTCCTGCTTGATTTGGGGCCGAGACCCATTTCTACCCTACTCCTTCTTGTCCTTCTCGTGAGCTCAGCACACGCTGGGGTGTGGCGTAGGTCCCTGCGTCCACTTCACCGGGCTGATTCAAGCAGAGACTTGTCAGGACAGCTCATGAGTTTCTGGCAGGGCCACACCTGTTACCAGTAGGAACGTGCTGGCATGTGGCATAGCTGTGCTGGAAGCTTCTCCTCAGCCTGCCTCCCTGGGGTCCTTCTCAGCTCTGACTGGGTTGGGGTCCCCGTGGGACAGTCCATGCTGTTCCTGCCTGGTGCTGGGGCTTCTGGTGACGTAGGGGCTCCCTGCTTGGTGCTCAGTGCCCGGCCTGCAGCCGTGCGGTTTCTGACGCTCTTGTCGCTCCAGCTCCAGCAGCACGTAGGTAGAGAGGGGCTTTGCCACCACCGGAGGCCTGGGGCTCCTGGAAGGTGAGCTACACCCAGCAACCCTGTGCGTCCAGTGAGGGCCTCGCTCGGGTTCTGGCTGCGTGTCGGGCAGGCAGGAGCTGGCGAGTGAGTAGAACCCTCCAGCTTTGTTTGAGGCGCCCCTGTTGTGTCCTTCCTGAGAAGCCTCAAGACCCCTGTGACACCCTGGCTTGAGAGTTGGGGTTCTACCACCGAGGCAGGCTGGAGGACCCCAAATGGCTTTGTCTTCTTGGATGCGTGTGCAGTAGAATTCCAAAGTCAAGGTATCTTTATTTTTTTTCAGTTATTCGAGGTAGGGTCTCTCTCTAGCCCAAGCTGACCTGGAATTCACTGTGTAGTCTCAGGGTGGCCTCGAACTCACGGTGATCCTCCTACCTCTGCCTCCCGAGTGCTGGGATCAAAGGCCGCACCCCCACGCGGGGCTGCAGTTTTGATTTTTGTGATGAGAACTTGTGAAAGTGTACCAAGCTCTCACCCACCACTCACTCGCCTTCAGCCATGTGCCATCCTCGTGTTGAATCTGCTTGTCCCTTTGTGGGGAGGCTTCTTGGGCACGTCTGAGGCCAGTTTCTCACCATGCACGGGGCATGTGGCGCCTGCCGTGTCCTTCCCTGGCAAGGTTTGCCAGTGTTTCAGTGCTTTGCCGACTGGGCGTGGCCCTCACTGCTGCCATCTGCCGGTTGGAGAGCACAAGTAGCTGCCCTGCAGATGTCAGTCCTGGCTCCACTGGCCGTCCCTGGTTCAGCCAAGCTGGGACTGGGTTGGGGTCCCCGTGGGACAGTCCATGCTGTTCCTGCCTGGTGCTGGGGCTTCTGGTGACGTAGGGGCTCCCTGCTTGGTGCTCAGTGCCCGGCCTGCAGCCGTGCGGGTTTCTGACGCTCTTGTCGCTCCAGCTCCAGCTAGCACGTAGGTAGAGAGGGGCTTTGCCACCACCGGAGGCCTGGGGCTCCTGGAAGGTGAGCTACACCCAGCAACCCTGTGCGTCCAGTGAGGGCCTCGCTCGGGTTCGGGCTGCGTGTCGGGCAGGCAGGAGCTGGCGAGTGAGTAGAACCCTCCAGCTTTGTTTGAGGCAGCCCCTGTTGTGTCCTTCCTGAGAGCCTCAAGACCCCTGTGACACCCTGGCTTGAGAGTTGGGGTTCTACCACCGAGGCAGGCTGGAGGACCCCAAATGGCTTTGTCTTCTTGGATGCGTGTGCAGTAGAATTCCAAAGTCAAGGTATCTTTATTTTTTTTCAGTTATTCGAGGTAGGGTCTCTCTCTAGCCCAAGCTGACCTGGAATTCACTGTGTAGTCTCAGGGTGGCCTCGAACTCACGGTGATCCTCCTACCTCTGCCTCCCGAGTGCCAGGATTAAAGGCGTGTGCCACCACGCCCAGCTTGACTGGAAATCTTCTGTCTTTGTTCTCATTTCATCTGTCCTTCCCCTGTCCTGGCAGGAGACCTGCTGTTGCCCTGTCTCCACCCAGACGGGCAGTGCCACGTGTCTGTCCCAGGCTTTGTTCTCTGAGGGTCAAGACAGCCTAGGCCCTCACCTCACTCAGGCACACACTGAGAGTGAGGAAGGAAGGACGGAGCAGCTCTCCACCTGAGGCTTCTTGCTGACTTAAATTGGGGTCCTGTCTTCTGCTTAGCCTGCAAGGAAGGGGGTTCCTATAGCAGCTACGCTGATTCATTTGTTTACAGCCCCTGGGTGTAAGGCCAGTCCTCCCTGATCACTCTGGAAGGTACTATGAACCTGTTTTTGTGTGTGAGTCTTTATCGGTAGAACTATGAAATAATTAACTGAGGTTCGCGCAGACAGTAGGGGTGCATGTCCTTGTAACGCTCCCACCAAGACTGACAGCCCGTAGAAGTATGTTGGCGTCTGAATCCTGCCTTCTGGGTCAGAGAGGACGCCATGGCCGCGCAAGCCATGGGCTGATGAGGGTTTGAAGGGTGCCGTCCTTAAGCAGGGTGTTGGGGTGCCCGTTGTGTCCACACGTCTTGAAAGCCATTGTCCCCCTCCTGGCAACCTTTTCAAACATGCCGAGTTAGTAAATTGGAAATAGAATTACAATGCCTGATTTGGAACTTGAGGCTGGCTGCCTGGGCTGTCAGCACTGTGACAGCAGACGGACGGACTCATTGGTGGGACAGACGCCCCACCAGCCAACCTCTTGCCCCACGTTGACATACACGGAAGTGGCGCCTCCTCTGATAGTGAGTGGCCCGAGCAGCAGGTCACTCAGAACGTCGTCTAGATCAGCCGACAGTGAGGTGACCCTACCAGCTTCAGGAATGCCAACTCGGGCACGGTAGTGAATAGTGAGTGAGCTCACAAGAAGCTAGAGAGCATTTTCTGTGTTACTGCTCACACTCAGGGGAAGTGGTGCCTTTTAAAAAAAATTTTTATTTTTTATTTTTTGAGGTAGGGTCTCGCTCTAGCACAGGCTGACCTGGAATTCACTCTGTAGTCTCAGGGTGGCCTCGAACTCACGGCGATCCTCCCACCTCTGCCTCCCGAGTGCTGGGATTAAAGGCGTGTGCCACCATGGCCAGCTGGGAAGGTGGTACTTTTTTTAAGATACGTGTTTAAGATCATAGTTGCAGGAACAAGCTTATGTCAGGGTGCTGGTTGAGGCAGTATACTCTGTTTTCAGAGCGCCTTTCTACATGTTGGCGTTGTTTTCCCTGCTAGTCTCACCTAAGCCATTGGCACGGAGGCCGAGGGGTCCTGAAGGGAGCGCCCAGGCAGTGTGCATTCCTCCCGCCTCTCCTGGTCTGTGTTGACTCTCTCCCTCCCTCTCCAAGGCTACCGGCTCTCTGATCAGTTCCATGACATCCTCATCCGCAAATTTGACAGACAAGGACGAGGGCAGATCGCGTTTGATGACTTCATCCAAGGCTGCATTGTCTTACAGGTGACTGCACGCTTCATGTGGGCTTGTAGAGGGCCACAAAGGCTGGAGGGAGGGCGGCTAACCCAGAGTAGGAGCTTGGCCTCCCATTTAAGTAGGTGTTTAAAAAAATATTTTATTTATTTATGATAGAACAGGTAGAGAAAGAGAGAGAGAATGGGCATGCCAGGACCTCCAGCCACTGCAAACGAACTCCAGATGCATGCGCCCCCTTTTGCATCTGGCTTACATGGGTCTGGGGAGTTGAACCTGGGTCCTCTGGCTTTGCAGACAAACACATTAACCGCTAAGCCATCTGGCCAGCCCCTCATTAGGATTCCCTAGAGCATGTTATGGTCTCCCCAAGTCTGTGCAAAATGAGCACACACTTAACCTGGTCTTACGCGATGTGGGTGAGTGCCTTCTGCTTGTGACTTGGCCTGGATCCTCATTCTAGTGGAGGAGAAAGACGGCCTGAGCAGGAGGTGGGAATGGGGTGGTGGAGCCTGGGCCCTGCTTCCACTTCTGTGCCATGTGTGGCTGGCCTCTTTCCCACTGGGCATGGCTCGCGAGATGGGAGCCTGATGGGAACCCGGTGATCATGTCCTGAGATGCCGGTACCAGGTCCATGGGGCGGTTGTGACGGCGCAGCTGGGGTATAGTTGGGCTGGGCGCACCCTATTCTTTATTCTTTGTGTAGGCCTTGCTGTCCTTAGAGCTGCTGCCTGGAGGCTCAGAGCCACCCCACCTGTGCGTCCCTGTGTGGGTGTCCCTGTGGGGATGAGGGAACACGTGCTTTTAACATTAGGTCCCTAGATGCTTCTGTCCAGCCAACATCAGCCTCAATGCCTGTGCTTCTCCCAGAGGTTGACAGACATCTTCAGACGGTATGACACGGACCAGGATGGCTGGATTCAGGTGTCTTACGAGCAGTATCTCTCCATGGTCTTCAGCATCGTATAACCAGGCCTTGTGAACAACAGCACAGTGTGCGAAGACACGGAAATGCCAAATCTCTCAGCCTGTGACACGGGACGCAGGTGCAGTCAGCTGCTGTTCTTCCTGTAAACTTTGCATAGGTAACACTTGGGGACCTGCCTGTACATATGTGAATAGACTGATTAGCGTTTATGCATTTGTAATCTAATCGTAGCTACATTGTGACAATACAAACCTTGGGTTTGCTGACTAATTGTGCCATGAGGTGAAGCTTGGTAAGGGTTCAGGTGTTCTGCTTGGAAAGAATGTATCATGTCCTTCTCTAGGTGTCTCTAATTCTGCACTTGAAATGCTTTTATTAGCCAATAGGATTTTAAAATAATATGGAACCTGCACTTTTCATGTGCCTTACTTTTTTTTAAAAAAAGAGTTTATTGTATTCATTGGAATATGCAGCATAATAAAAGAATGATGCAGACTGAATGATGCAGAATGGTGCCCTGTGTTCAACTCTGCACCTCAGAAAGGTGGAAGACAGGCGCCCGTGTTCTCATACTCATGAGCTCACGTGCGCTCTCTCACCGGATAAGCCAGCCAGGCGGGCCAGGACCAAGGGGTACGTCTAGCCCCGTGGACCCCCGAGAGACGCGGGCTGCACAGGACCCCACACCAACTCGGGGGACCTGGGGCTTCTGCGTGTCCTCTGCTTGTCGTCTCGCACTGAGGAAGCAGTGGCACATTCGGCGTTGAACAGGAGGATCAGAAGCAGGATCTGTTGGGGCTGTGCTGGCCACAGGTGGCTGGGACCCCCTTGTTTCCTGCCGTGTCCGTGACGGGACCCCAGGGCACAGTGCACGGGAGGGGAGGTTCTGTGGTGGTGGAGTGTTGCCTCCTAGCTTTTGACCTTGTTGTGGGAGTCTCTAGGGGTAGAGGGAAGATTTTTTCCGTCGCCCACCAGTGATGTCTGTGAGCTCCTAGGCGGTGCGCTGTCAGTTTAACGGCCACCACTCGGTTCACCTTCCAGTTAGATCCCAGGTCACCTCTGCTCCATTCCTGGCCCTGGCCTCAGTCCCATCCTAACCCCTCTTCCTCTACTTATTTGAGAGAGAAAGAGAAAGAGGTAGATACATAGAGAATGGGCAGGCCAGGGCCTCCAGCCGCTGCAAACAAACTCCAGGCGTGTGCGCCACCTTGTGCCTCTTGCTTACGTGGGTCCTGGGGAATCGAACCTGAAACCTTTTGGCTTTACGGGCAAACGCCTTAACTGCTGAGCCATCCCTCCAGCCCCCCTCTTCCTCCTCTAGCTCGAGGCCTGCAGGGTCCCAGTGCTTGGCTCAGCCACCCTCTCCTCCCCATGCTCACCTGCTCCTGTGTGTACCTGCACCAGACACGTGTCCACGCACAAGCCACCGCGTGTGCACACCTTCACCACAGACGCAGTACTTGCACCTCACGTGAGAGTGGAGTTCCTCCGTCACACCTGTGTGAGCGTCTGCCTCACACCTGAGCATACTTGTGTCACATCCCAGACCCCAAGTGAAATGCCCGCCAGGGCCCAGCGCGGCCATTGGGAATGCCTGTGCTTGAAGTCCTGTCCTCAGATGACTTGGACGTAGTCTGGGCTGCTTTCCAGAATTCAGAACAGGCTGGAGTCAAGGGTTCTAACCCAGTGAGGAGTGGATTAGGGGTGCAGTGTTTGTGGACTAAGGACTTTGACCAATTTGGCTAGAGGGCCACCGAGGCAGGCGGGTGGCTCATGGTGTATGTAGGAGGGTCAGTGGCAAGTGCCCAACTTAAGGGAAGCAGGGCTCTGCCAAGCCGCCCAGCGGACTGCAGCCCGTGCGTGTAGGACACCGCGGCACCTTCCCTGAATGGACAGCCCTTGTGCGGGCCTGGCATGGAGGCTGTGGGAAACCATTGCCCTGTCTTCCATTCCCCTCCCGTGCCACAAGTTCAGCCCGGCCACATGGGGGCAGTGCGGCCACACCATAGACAGGATTTCTCGGTCTGCCACTAGGACCTTTGGAAAAGCCGCTGAAGTTGGGCTGGAGAAAGGGCTTGGTGGTTAAGGTGTTTGCCTGCAAAGCCAAAGGACTCCAGTTCGACTCCACAGGACCCACATAAGCACAAAGGGGAGCTCGTTTGCAGAGGCTGGAGGCCCTGGCGTGTCCATTCTCTCCTCTCTCAAAAAAATAAATATATATATATATATATATATATTTTTAAAGCAGCAGGATTGGAGGGATGGCTTAGCTGTTAAGGCGTTTGCCTGTAAAGCCAAAAGACCCAGGTTCGATTCCCCAGAACCCACGTTAGCCAGATACATAAGGGGGCGCACGCATCTGGAGTTTGTTTGCAGTGGCTGTAGGCCCTGGTGTGCCCATTCTCTCTCTTCCTCTCCCCCTCTCTCCCCCTCCCTCTCTCCCTCTCTGTCACTCTTTCCCCTCCCTCTCTCTCCCCCTCTCCCCCCTCTCCTCTCCCTCTCCCCCTCTCTCTCCCTCTCTCTCCCTCTGTCTCTCCCCCTCTCTCTCCCTCTGTCTCTCCCCCTCTCTTCACCCTCCCTCTCTCTCCCCCTCCCTCTCTCCCTCTCCTCCTCTCCCCCTCTCCCTACCTCCCTCTCTCTCCCTCTCTCTCCCTCTCTCTCCCCTCTCTCCCCTCTCTCCCCCTCTCTCTCCCCTCCCTCTCCCCCCTCTCTCCCCTTCTCCCTCCCTCTCTCTCTTTCCCTCTCCCTCCCTCCCTCTCTTTCCCTCTCCCTCCCTCTCTCTCCCCTCCCTCTCTCCCCCTCTCCCCCCCTCTCTCCCCTTCTCTCTCCCCCTCTCCCTCCCATTCTCTCTCTCTCCCTCTCTCTCCTTCCCCCTCTCTCCCCTTCCCTCCCCTTCCTCCTCCTCCCCCCTTCTCCCTCTTTCTCTGTTAAGTAAATGAATAAAAGAGCAGCTGAAGTTGAGGCTCCCCCCCCCCCAGGGCTGCGGAAGGAAGTTTGCACCTTTGTGTCTTTGGTGGCTCCTCCTGTCCATGCAGAGCTGCGTGTCGGCATCAGTGACAGTGGTCGCTGTTGAGAAAGCACTAGGGACGAGTCCCACCAGGAAGAGGTGGCCTTGGGGAGCTAAGGCCAGGCTAGCCAGAGCCCTCGAGTCCGGACTCCCCTGCAGCTCCTGCCACACTGACAGCGCCCCCCCCCCCCCCCCGTAAATGGACACTTCACGTAGAAGCTGCCTGAGCTCCTGCAGTTATCACTCAGAGGCAAGCCTCCTGGGCATTGGCCAGGCCTCTCCCTCCAAGGTGACACGGTGGCGAGCAGCCGTCACAAGTCCCTGCCTCGTCAGCTTGTCGTTCAGCCTGTGTCGCTTTAAATCGTAATGTTCCACCCCCCCCCCGAAGTCTCGCATTCTCATGATACAAAGTGCATTTAGTTCATATCTAAAATTCCCTAAGTTCTTAACAGTTCTCACATGCTTCAGAAGTCTTAAGACGGCTGGGGAGATGGCTTAGCGGTTAAGGCACTTGCCTGCTGAGCCTAAGGACCCAGGTTCGACTCTCCAGCTCCCATGTAAGCCAGACGCAGAGTGACTCTAGCGCAAGGTCACACATGCACACAAGATGGCATCTGGAGTTCGATTACAGTAGCTGGAGGCCCTGGTGTGCCAAATCTTTCCCTCCTTACCCCACTGGTTAAAAAAGGGGGGGGGGTGGAAGGCTGGGGAAATGGCTTAGCGGTTAAGGCGTTTGCCTGAGAAGCCAAAGGACCCACGTTCGATTCCCCAGGACCCACGTCAGCCAGATGCACAAGGTGGCGCATACATCTGGAGTTCATTTGCAGCTGCTAGAGGCGTTCCCATTCTGTCTCTCAAATGAACAAAATATTTTAAAATATTAAAAAATAAAGGACTGAAACCGGGTGTGGTGGCGCACGCCTTTAATCCCAGCACTCTAGGATGGAGGCAATGCTAACTCTTCTCTGGCATACGTGAAACATTTACAAAAACTGTTGACTTATTGGGGCAGAAAGCAATGTCAAGCACATTTCAAAGGCTGTGGACTGCGTGGAGTCCCACACAATCGTTAAAAATCAGCCATAAAAGCTGGGCATGGTGGCGCACGCCTTTAATCCCAGCACTCGGGAGGCAGAGGTAGGAGGACTGCTGTGAGTTCGAGGCCACCCTGAGACTACATAGTGAATTCCAGGTCAGCCTGGACTGGAGTGAGACCCTACCTCAAAAAAATAAAATAAATAAAAATAAAAGGACTGAAATCCAGCAGGACAGACGCCTGGTTCCGTAGCTCCGTGTTGTCCAGCACCTGGGGCTGTGGGCTTCCTCAGCACCGTGGCCTTTCCCTTGGGCCCGCCCGACTCGGTGCCTGCAGCTCCTAAGTGACCGTTCCACGTTTCTCCTCTCTCCAGTATTCTGGGCTCTCAGTAGCCACTTGGGCTTCATTCACACGCACAGGCCCACACACTGGCCTGATCAGAGTCTCCTTGCAGCGAATCCAACCGTGCCATAGACCATGGCCCCCAGCAGATTTTTTTTTTTTTTTTTTTTTTTTTTTTTGGTTTTCCAAGCTAGGGTCTCACTCAAGCTGAGGCTGACCTGGAATTCACTGCAGTCTCAGGGTGGCCTCGAACTCACAGCGATCCTCCTACCTCTGCCTCCCGAGTGCTGGGATTGAAGGCACGCCCCACCACGCCCGTCCCAGCAGCTTTCTTGAACATTGGCGCGTGCCTTCAGCACCGTCTGAGGGTCAGCAAAAGTCACCTCGTCTGGGGACTAAGGGTGGATGGCACCTCTAAAATAAAAAGAATAGGAAATAGCTCAGGAATTCGACATGGCACAACATCTGGAAGGGGGAAAAAAAAGAGAGAACTTATGATGAAAACATTTTCCAAACCAAAGGTGATCTTCCAGAACTCGACAACAGGCTGGTCTGGAAGGACCCACAGTGCCCAGTGCAGCTCACAAAGTCCATATATACCCGGGTACTTTGATATGGCTGGAGTGGGATGGAGAAAAGCCCTGTGACTTCCAAGGGTCCCAAAAGTCTACACACTGTCTACAAGGGAACAGCTGCGCTTTGTCGTTACTGACAGCAGGACTAGCCTCGGGTAGGTGCAAGGAAACCGTCTAGTAGCCTGCATCCTGCCCCTGCCAGGCACAATGGTAGATGAACCATAGATATTGCCAGAGACTTTAAATGATTTTAATTTTTTTGGTTTTTGGAGGTAGGGTCTCGCTCTAGCCCAGGCTTGACCTGGAAATCACTGGGTAGTCTCAGGGTGGCCTCGAAACCTCAGCGATCCTCCTGTCATTTCTGCTTTCCGGGATTAAAGGCGTGCACCACCACGCCCAGCTTACGGTCCTTTCTCTAGGGCACTTCTTGTGCATGTGGCCCTAGAAATGAGTGAGAAAACCAGAAAGAAAGGGGGGGGGGGAAAGGAAGGCCTGTGATTCAGGTAACAGAGCAAGGCAGGAGAGAGGCTGGGCAGCCAGGGAATAGAGTCAGCACGTTGCGGGGGGGGGGAAGGTCCCCCAGGGAGCTGGTGTGTCACCTGATGCTGGACTGTAGAGATCTGCTGAGAGGCACTTGCGGAGCTCTTAGAGGATGTGGGACGATGACTCACTACCCAGCCTGCAGTTGCCAAGAAGGAAATAAGTCACGATAAAGAGGGTCCTCCCCTGTCCCACGGCCAACATCCCCACCCCCCCCCCCTCCATTGCTTTCCTTCCCTCCCCCCCTCTCTCTGTCTCTCTCCCCCCTACAACATGCTTTGCTGGGCCTTAAGGGCTGAAGGGAGGTGAGAGAATAAGGTTCTTCACAGAGGCGGGCCACAACTCCAGCAATGGGATGGGAGCCTAGCCTCTGCTAGGGGGACTTTTGTCCTGAAGGGCATGAAGAGAGGGTTGGTGGGAAGGAGTACCTCCAGGCACGGGAACAGAACCTGAGAAGGCAGGAGACTCACATAGAGGATGGAGAGGCAGCAGAACCTTGCTGGAGTGGGGTGTCCTTAGAAGACATGATAGGGTAGGGTGTTATGATGGGTAATTTTTAAAAATCATATATATATATATATATATATATATATATATATATATATATATATATATATATTGCTGGAGAGATGGCTTAATGGTTAAGGCACTTGCCTGCAAAGCCAAAGGACCCAGGTTCAATTCCCCAGGACCCACATAAGCCAGATGCACATGATGGTGCATGCGTCTGGAGTTCTTCTGCAATGACTGGAGGCCCTCATGTGCCCATTCTCTTTCCCTCCCTCTGTCTCTCAAATAAATAAAACTTTAAAAAAGGGCTGGAGGGCTAACAGAAAGCTGGAAGAAGCTATTCCGCATGCAGTTCAATGGGGGAGAGAGAAATCACCAGTGAAGATACTCAACAGTGGACACTGCACGCCTTATATTTGGCCAGCCAGGCCAAATGAGCCAACGGGTACAACAGTGGCACGTCTGTCATGGTGGAAACCAACTGCCCTCCAATTGGACTGGAGGCCCGCTCCATGGGAGGGAATACATCCCTGATACTGAAAACTTAAGACAGGGGTAGTCATGAGCCCTAGGGGTGTAACGTCTGATGCTGTCTGGCTAAATGTATATACTATGCTCATCAAACTGCCCAGTAAGCACTTCTCTTAATGTTCATACCCTTATATTAATGCTACTCTCACTTTTGGTTAGAGAACCTTGTCTTTTCAGATGGCAGTGACCTTGGGATGACTCAGAAGGCATCATGGTGCTGGAAAGAAGTGACAGGAATGCTCAGCACTGCAATATCTCCATCACACCTTCCAAGGCTCAGGGTCTAATGAGGAAGAGGCGGCGGAAAGAATGTCAGAGCCAAAGGAAGGGTAGGACTCCTTACAACGTGCTCCCCCCAGACACAAAATGGCCTGGATACCCATGACCTCGCAGTGCCTGACACTATCTACACAAGACCCTCATAATAGGAGGAAAAGATGATGACATCAAAATAAAAGAGAGACTGATTGAGAAGACGAGGGGATAGGATGGAGAGTGGAGTTTCAAACGGGAAAGTGGGGAGGGGGGGAGGGCATTACCATGGGATTTTTTTTATAATCATGGAAGTTGTTAATAAAAAAAAAAAAATTGAAAAGAAGAGGGGTCGAAGCAGAACAAGAATTTGAGAACGCCGCGGTGGCTGCCGCAGAAAGCAGCACATCTGTAACGAAGGGGCAGTCGTGCCGTTTTCCAGATGTTAGATGTGTGGACCAGAGGGCGGCAGGAGAACCCCAGGCGTCTCTGTTTGCGTGCGCACGCGTCGCTCTGCTTCTCACTGAAGCGATCACCACAAGCGATCGTTTTGCTTTCAGATTTTGGACACTGATTGTCGATGGTGATTTTCAGAATAGCTTTGCCCTGGTGTTCCCAATTTCTCTTCTCTCTCTCTATCTGCCTCTCTCAAATAAATAAACAATAAAATTAAATAAAAATGATAGAAGGACTGGAGTGATAGCTTAGCAGTTAAGGCGTATGCCTGAGAAGCCGCCTAAGGATCCAGGTTTGATTCTCCAGGTCCCATGTAAGCCAGATGCACACGGGCCTGTGTCTGGAGCTCGTTTGCAGTGGCTGGAAACCCTGGAATGCCCATGCTCACTCTCTCCCTCTCTCTGTGTCCTTAATAAATAAATAAAAATATTTTTTTTTTTTTTAAAAAAGGGAGGCCGGGTGTGGTAGCGCACGCCTTTAATTCCAGCACTCAGGAGGCAGAGGTAGGAGAATCGCTGTGAGTTTGAGGGCCCCCTGAGACTACAGAGTGAATTCCAGGTCAGCCTGGACTAGAGTGAGACCCTACCTCGAAAAAACCAAAATAAATAAATAAATAAAATAAACAGGGCTGGAGAGATGGCTTTAGCGGCTAAGGCACTTGCCTGCAAACGCAAAGGACCTTGGTTCTTTTCCCCAGGACCCACGTAAGCCAGATGCACAAGGTGGTGCATGTGTCTCTCTCAAATAAATAAAAAGGGCTGGAGGGATTGCTTAACTGTTAAGGTGTTTGCCTGCAAAGCCAAAGGACCTAGGTTCGATTCCCCAGGACTCATGTTAGCCAGATGCACCAGGGGGGCGAATGTATCTGGGAGTTCATCTGTAGTGGCTGGAGGACCTGGCGCCCCCATTCTCTGTCTCTCCCTTTCCCTGTCAAATAACTAAATAAAATAAAGTATTTTTAAAAACTTAAAGAAACTTTTAACTGGGCATGGTGGTGCACACCTTGAATCCCAGCACTTGGGAGGCAGAGGTAGGAGGGTTGCTGTGAGTTCAAGGCCACCTGAGATTACACAGTGAATTACATACAGGTCAGGCCTGAGCTAGAGCGAGATCCTACCTCGAAAAAAAATTTTTTTTTTTCTTCTTAGAGACAGACTGAGGATGGGTGCTCCAGGACCTTCTGCCACTGCAAATGAACTCCAGACACATGTGTCGCTTTGTATGTCTGGCTTCATGTGGGCAGTGGGGAATTGAACCCAGGGCCATCAGGCTTTGCAAGCAAGCACCTTTAACACATTGAGCCATCTCACAGTCCCTTGATGGTTAATTTTGATTGTCAACTCAATGGAATTTCGAACTAGCTTGGAAGCAAACCTGTGGGCACGCCTGTGAGAAGGTTCCTAGACTGGGTTAATTGAGGTAGGAAGACCCACCCTGACTGTGGACAGCCCCACCCCACGAACTGGAGTCCTGGACTGAATGGCAAGGAGAGGGTAAGATGAACATCAGCCCTCAGTATTCATGATTCCTACCTCCTGACTGCAGATGTTAACAGCCTCCTCAAGTTCCTGCTCCCATGCGAGAATGGACTGGACTGTCAACTGTGAGTCAAACTAAACCCTCCTCCTCTCTCTCTCTCTCTCTCTCTCTCTCTCTGTCTGTCTTGGTTTTTCAAGGTAGGGTCTCACTCTAGCCCAGGCTGACCTAGAATTCACTACGTAGTCTCAGGGTGGCCTCGAACTCACAGCGATCCTCCTACCTCTGCCTCCCCAATGCTGGGATTAATGGCGTGCGCCACCACGCCCGGCTAAACCCTTCTTTAAATTGCCTTTGTCGGGCTGGAAAGATGGCTTAGCCGTTAAGGCACTTGCCTGCAAAGTCAAAGGACCCAGGTTCAATTCCCCAGGACCCGTGTAAAGCCAGACGCTTGGTGTGATATATCTCCCGAGCCTTTATTTCCCTTGGTGGTGGTCAGCTGTCTGGGGACAGCAAGTGATCCAAGGAGAGAGACCAGTGGGGTGGACGCTGTGGAAGAAACTCACTGGTTCCATTTGGGCGCGTGACTGTATCTCTGCACTACTGAAAGTAGATGCTGTGTTCGGGGGTCCAGTTTCATGACCAGGGATCATGACCAGGAAAGTTGCTAAGGCAGAGGAGTCTCTGTGGCCCCAGGGAACACAGCTGAGGAGGTCGGAGCCACCTTGGTGTGGAATGCCTGGATAGTCGGGGTTCTGAACACGGTGGCTCTGCCCACCCCATTTCTGAGATGGGGGGACAGCTGGGTTGGATGGTTTGTACCCATTCCAGGAAGCAGCAGTGGGTGGCATGGGGCTTTTGTGCTTGTCCCGAGATGTGGGGGCTGACTTCCCATGAAAGGGGGGAAGTACAGCTCCTTCTGGAAAGTTCTAAAGACTTGAGGATGGACAATTCTCAGGACATCCAGAGGTGTCAGTTCCCCACAAGCCCAGGCTGGGCACAGCAGATGCCTTACTTACCTCTACCTCCCGTATGCCCTCTGCCACATCATACCTGTGGTTCCGCTTTCCTACACAGATCACAAAGTGCTTCTTGCAGAACTGCACGGGACTAGGCTGGAGGGATGGCTTAGTGGTTAAGGTGCTTGCCAAAGGTTCAATTCCCCAGGATCCACATAAACCAGATGCACAAGGTGATGCACACATCTAGAGTTTGCAGTGGCTGGAGGCCCTGGTGCACCCATTCTCCCTCCCCCCTTCTCTCTCTTTGCCTCTTCTCTCAAATAAATAAAAATAAAAAGAACTACACAGGACTCACAGACATTGTGAAAAGTGACAAAAGAAGGGACGTTTACATAAACGAAATATTTCTGTGCCCAGCTCACATTTCAAAACTTGAATCAAAACACAACTAATGATTTAAAATTTTTTTTGTTTACTTTTATTTATTTGAGAGTGACAGACGGAGAGAGAAAGATGCAGATAGAGACAGAGAATGGGCGCGCCAGGGCCTCCAGCCACTGCAAAGGAACTCCAGACGCGTGTGCCCCCTTGTGCATCTGGCTTACATGGGTCCTGGGGAATCGAGCCTCGAACCGGGGTCATTAGTCTTCACAGGCAAGCGCTTAACCGCTAAGCCATCTCTCCAGCCCATAACGAATGATTTTAAAAAGTCCACCAGGGGCTGGAGAGATAGTTTATCAGTTAAGGCGCTTGCCTGCAAAGCCAAAGGACCCAGGTTCGATTCCCCAGGACCCACCTTAGCCAGATTGTATAAGGTGACGCATGTGCGTGGAGTTCATTTGCAGTGGCTGGAGCACCCGGAGTGCCCATTCTCTCTGTGTCTGTCTGTCTTTTCTTTATCTCTCTCTGCTTGCAAAAAAAAACAAACAAACAAACAAACAAACAAACAAACAACAAAAAAAAAACCCTGCAGCATTTGTAAGACCCACGGGAGAAGCCAGGGGGCCTGCCTGCTCCGTGCCCACTATACTCTGGGCACAGCTCTGCCTAACAGCATAAGCTCAAGTGTGGTGACCGAGCAAATAGACTTAAATTAGTTTTTACATTAATGACAGCTATTCTGGTGAACTTTTAATTTTAATTTTATTTTATTTCTTTATTATTTTTGTTTTTTTCAAGATAGGCTCTTACTGTAGCTCAGGCTGAGCCATCTCTTCAGCCTATCCTGCAGCTTTTTTCTTTTTTCTTTTTAACTTTTTTTTCTTCTTTTTCAGTTTTTCGAGGTAGGGTCTCACTCTGGTCCAGGCTGACCTGGAATTCACTCTGTAGTCTCAGGCTGGCCTTGAACTCATGTCAATCCTCCTACCTCTGCCTCCCGAGTGCTGGGATTAAAGGCGTGCGCCACCACGCCCAGCCTTTTCTATCTTTAAGTGAAGGGCAGGCAAGGGTGCTTTCCGCCTCTGAGAATTCAGGACTGCCACGGGGGAGATCCTGGGGAAGGGAATGACCCTGTAAAGTCAACGGGTACAAGGGTCCTGAGGTCCCCAGCCACGTTTGTTCTGGGCTGGCCAGCCTGCGAACTAACGGGGCTTTTACTCAAAAATATGGTGGGGGCCAGGAGTGATGCCCTTGGCAACAGGTTCTGGAACCATCAACCATTAAAGACCTCTAGATGGCGCTGGAGGGATGGCTTAGCGCTTAAGGCACTTGCCTGCAAAGCCAAAGGACCCAGGTTCGATTCCCCAGGACCCACGTTAGCCAGATGCACGAGGGGGCGCACGCGTCTGGAGTCCATTTGCAGTGGCTGGAGGCCCTAACGTGTCCATTCTCTGTTTCTTTATCTGCCTGTTTCTATTTCTCTCTCAAATAAATAAAAATTAAAACAAAGCAAAAAAAAAAAAAACAAAAACAAGATCTCTAGATGACTGAGGGACCAGCTTGGGATCACCGCGAGACTGCACATCGTGGGAGGGTCACCCCACGGTGCACCCCAGTAAACGTAGTGGTGAGAGAGGGGAATCTTGAGGGGCGTGACTTCAGTCATTGCAGACGGTAGAGAATGTCTCCCAGGGCTGGAGCTGGACACATGGTCTGAGGCATCTGAGAGTAAAGGTAATATCAAAGGCGACACGTGTGCACGCGCGTGCACACACACACACACACACACGACCATGCACAAACAAAATAAACCAGAACTGGCTGGCCGGGAGGGGAAAAAGAGACCTTGGTACAGGGGAGAAGTTAGGGTGCAGCCTGAGGTTGGAGGGGCCCCAGGGAGGCCTGGACAGAAGGAGAGAGCCATGGGGGCTAGGGGGACAGACTCCACACTTGGCAAAGCCCACAGAACCCACCGGAGGCACATGGCATTTGACCATGCCAGTCCCCAAACCTAGAAAGTGTTGAGCAGGAACTTTCAGAGCTGTGCCACGTGCCAAAAGGGAACCTGGTGTGCCCCACATGAGCGTGTCTCACAAAAGAGCCTGATGTGCCTGATGGAAGTCCAGGGTCCAAAAGTACCAAACATTTTATTTTTACTTGTTATTTATTTTATTGGAAAGCACGGAGAGCCTGGCGTGGTGGCGCACGCCTTTAATCCCAGCACTCGGGGGGAGGGGCAGAGGTAGGAGGATCGCCGAGAGTTCGAGGCCACCCTGAGACTCCATAGTGAATTCCAGGTCAGCCTGAACTAGAGTGAGACCCTACCTCGAAAAACCAAAAAAACAAAAAACAGGGAGAGAGAGTGGGGTGGGGGGCGAAGTGTGGGTGCACCAGGGCCTCCAGTCCCTGCAAACGAACTCCAGAAGCATGCACCACATTGAGTATCATCTCACGTGGGTCCTGGGGATTCGAACCTCAGTCCCTTGCCTGCAAAGGCAAGGGCCTTCACCGCTAAGCCGCCTCTTCCAGCAACTTTCAATCCTTTGATGCTCAAATCAACTCCATGGAGCCGGAGTGGGGGCGGGGCGGGACACTGTAAACAACATTGTTATCACCTGTTCGGCTCGCACCTGGCCCGCCCTCCCCGAGCCCTCTGCAAGGCGCCCCGGGTGGGTCCTCGGGAGGTGCTGGACACGAACACCCCGCAGGACAGCGGAGGGGGGGGGAGGGGACGACGCAGGGGCGCAGCGCGGGGAGGATGCGCGCGCTCGCCGGCGCCCCCCTCCGGCCGGCCCGGGTCCTGCAGCGGGGCGTGGTGGCTCGCCGGCGCCCCCTGCGGCCGGCCCGGGTCCTGCAGCGGGGCGTGGTGGCTCGCGTGCCGGGGCGGGGCGGTCCCTCGCCCGCCCACCCCCCCCCTCCCTCGAGGGGTGCAGCCTGGTCCACGGGATGCAAGAGCTGACAGCTCCCGGCCCCGGCGGCTCCCTGGGAGGGCGCGCCCGAGCTCCCTCCCGCGCCCTGCCTGTCCCGGGTAAGTGCTTCTGGGCTGTGCACCTCCCTCCCCTGCGGTAGTCCCTGATGTCTTGGAGGGGGGCGTTGGGGGGGATCCCTTCTTTCTCCCTTCATCCATCCATCCATCCATCCTTCCTCCTGTCTCTGGACACCCGGACGGCTCAGACACTCCTTTGAAGGAAAGTTAGCTTTCAATGCTCGCGGGCCTCAGTTTCCCCGTCGGGGGTATTCTGATCCCCACCCCCACTCCACCCTTCCCTCTCTCCCGGGGATACAGATGAACAGAGAAGTCCAGCACTGCGAGGCCAGGCTAATTGCCCGGTGCCGCATGGCTTCTTTCAGAAGTATTTTGGGGGCGCACGCCTTTAATCCCAGCACTTGGGAGGCAGAGGTAGGAGGGTTGCCATGAGTTCGAGGCCAGGCTGAGACTCCATAGTGAATGACCAGAGTGAAACCCTACCTCGAAAAACCAAAACAGAAAGAAGTGTTGTGGTCAGATGCTGACCGAGAAGTGTGTGTGTGTGTGGGGGGGGGATTTCTCCTGACAGACCACCTGATCTGTCCCCAGGGTGGGGGGGTGACAGGAGTTAAACCCCTCTATCCAAAGCAGAGGGCATCAGGCAGGGAATTCCATAGTTCCAGGAATTCACCCATTTAGTAGCACCAGAAATACTCCCTCCCCCACACCCCAATCTTGAGTGACAGAAACTTCTAGAGCATGGCTACTTTGAGAGAGGACCAGCAGCCCCAGTGTGGCTGGAAGTCTGAGCGGCACAGGGCCCTGGCAGCCCTTGGCCCTGCGTGGTCGCTCTACCAATTCCCCCGAAAGGGCTGCCCTTGGCAGGTGACTGTGTCCACTCACGGGTTCTGATCCGAGAGAGGCTTGTGTGTGCACCCCTCTTGTGTCCCAGAGCTCCCCGAGAGTGGACATCTCCTGCTGTGGCCAGAGGTCCCACAGCAAGGACGTTCCCGGCGTCCTAACCTTGTCCGTGTCTCTGCCCCCGTTGAAGAGGGCATGGCTTTCCTTGGCATGAGATCTTGGGTGAAATGCAGTGTGTGTCCAGTATGCTGGGATGCGCTACGTGGTCAGCCGCCCCATAGGAAGACAGGACCCTCAGCAGGCTCGGTGGTGGGTGTCCTCACGTTGCCTTGGTGACAACATAAATGTGAGGGTAGAAAGGAGGCCGTGGGGCATCTCTGCGGCTGGCTGGAGGAGATGAGCACGGGGGATATTTTTTATTTTGTTTTTATCAATTTAATTTAATTTAAATTTTTTGTTTGTTTATTGATTTTTTTCAAGGTAGTGTCTCTCACTAGTCCAGGCTGACCTGGAATTCACTATGTCATCTCAGGGTGGCCTCGAACTCACAGCGATCCAAGTGCTGGGATTAAGGGTGTGCGCCACCACGCCCGGCTTATTTATTTATATTTTAAATATATATATATATATTTGAGACAGGGAGAGAAGGAGAAAGAGGCAGATAGAGATAGTGGCCTCCAGCCACTGCAGACGAACTCCAGACACATGTGCCCCCTTGTGCATCTGGTTTATGTGGGTCCTGGGGAGTTGAACCTGGGTCCTTTGGCTTTGCAAGGAAACACCCTAAGGGCTAAGCCATCTCTCCAGCCCTTGTTTTTATTTTTTTATTTCTATTTTTCATATTGACAACTTCAGTAATTATAGACAATAAACCATGGTAATTTTCCCTGCCCCAACTTTCCCCTTCTTTACAACTCCACTCTCCATCATATCCCCTCCCCCTCTCAATCAGTCTTTCTTTTTTAAATTTTTATTTATTTTTAATTAAAAAATTACTGTTTTATTTATTTATTAGATACAGAGAGAGAGAGAGAATGGGCGTGCCAGGGCCTGTAGCCACTGCAAACGAACTCCAGATGCATGCGCCATGATGTGCATATGGCTCACGTGGGACCTGGAGAATTGAACCTGGGTCCTTAGGCTTCATAGGCAAGTGCCCTAACCACTAAGCCATCTCTCCAGCACTCATTCTCTCTTTTATTTTGATGTCATCATCTTCTCCTTCTGTTATGATGGTCTTGTGTAGGTAGTGTCAGGCACTGTGAAGTTTTGGAGATCCAGGCCATTTTGTGGGGAGTTTTTCTTCTTCTTTTCTTTTAAGAGTTGGCGTGCCAGGGCATTAGCCACTGCAGACGAACTCCAGACATGTGTGCCACCTTGTGCACAGGCATCACCTTGTTCATCTGGCTTACGTGGGTCCTGGGGAATTGAACCTGGGTCCTTAGGCTTCCCAGGCAAGTGCCTTAACCACTAAGCCATCTCTCCAGCTCTGATTGTTTTCTATTTTCCTTTTTTCAATTTTCTTTTTTAAAATTTTTATTTATCTATTTGAGAGAGAGAGGCAGACAGAGACACAGAGAGAGAATGGGCACACCAGGACCTCCAGCCACTGCAATCGGACTCCAGACGCGTGCGCCCCCTTGTGCATCTGGCTTACCCGGTTCCTGGGGAATCGAACCTGGGTCCTTTGGCTTTGCAGGCAAATGCCTTAATGGCTAAGCCATCTCTCAAGCCTTTTTTTTTTCTTTTTTCTATTTTCTACTTCTAAAATGAACAGGTGTTACTTTTGTCTGGGAAATGTGGTCAGCTCACAGCTGTGTACGGTGCCAGGCCCACAGGACGTTGAGGGTGAGCCCTGACATTAGTACGTGGTACAGGGATCTCCCCAGAGGGTGTTCAGACATCCCCGGCTGCAGGAGGGACCCTCGTCCAGGATACCAAGAGCCCAGTGTGGAAAGTCCTCCCCACCAGGCATAAATCCGAGGTGTCCCCACCTGCCTCTGAGGCACGCATAGAGGCTGTGGTTGGTCCTGAGGGCCACCTGTGGGGAGCCAGTCTGACCTTACAAAGAAAGGCATGCAGATTTCTGTAGAATGGGTCAGCCCGTATATATTGAGATGACTATATGTATTTTCTTCTCTATTTTGTTAATGTAATGCACTGCAGAGATCAGGTGTTGAAAATAACCATAGAGGGCTGGGGGGATAGCTTAGTGGTTAAAGTGCTTGCCTGCAAAGCCAAAGGACCCAGATTCGATTCCCCAGGACCCACATAAGCCAGATGCACAAGGTGGCGTATGTGTCTGGAGTTCGTTTGTAATGGCTGGAGACCCTGGCGTGCCCATTCTCTCCCTCTATCTGCCTCTTCCCTTCTCTTTCTCTTTCTCTCTAATAAATACATAGATAAGTAAATGAAATATTTTTTAAAAACCCATAGATTCCTTGGGTAAATCCCACTGACTTCTGAGGTCTGTTTTGCATTCTTTCTTCTTCTTTTTTTTTAATTTTTTTTCTTTTGGTTTTTCGAGGTAGGGTCTCGCTCTAGCCCAGGCTGACCTGGAATTCACTATGGAGTCTCAGGGTGGCCTCGAACTCATAGCAAACCTCTGCCTCCCGAGTGCTGGGACTGAAGGCGTGTGCTACCACGCCCGGCTGTTTTTCCTTTTCCTTTTTTATATTTTCTTTATTTATTAGAGCAAGAGAGAGAGAGAGACTGAGAGAGGGAGGGAGGGAGGGAGAGAATGGGTGCACCAGGGCCTCCAGCCACTACAAATGAACTCCAGACTCATGTGCCACCTTGTGCATCTAGCTTACGTGGGTCTTGGGGAATTGAATCTTGGTCCTTTGGCTTTGCCAGAAAGCGTCTTAACCACTGAGCCATCTCTGCAGCCCTTTTTCTCTCACTCTTTTTTTAAAAAGTATATTTTTTTTATTTATTTGAGAGAAAGAGAGAGAGAGAGAGAGAATGGGCACACCAGGGCCTCCAGCCATTGCAGACGAACTCCAGATGCGTGCGCCCCCTTGTGTATCTGGCTTACATGGGTCCTGGGGTGTAGAACTAGGATCCTTTGGCTTTGCAGGCAAACGTCTTAACTGCTAAGCCATCTCTCTAGCCCTTTCTCCCCCCCCCCCCGCCCTCTCTTTTATTTGATTTTTTGAGGTAGGGTCTCACTCTGGTCCAGGCTGACCTGGAATTCACTATGTAGTCTCAGGGTGGCCTAACTCACAGCGATCCTCCTATCTCTGCCTCCCAAGTGCCGGGATTAAAGGTGTACACCATCATGCCCAGATATTATTATTTATTTATTTAAATTTTTCTTTTCTTTTTTTGAAATAATTTTTTAAATTTATATATTTTACTTATTCATTTATTTATTTGAGACAAAGAGGGAGAGAGAGAGAGAGAGAGAGGGAGGGAGGGAGGGAGAGAGAATGGGTGCGTCAGGACCTCCAGCCACTGCAGACAAACTCCAGATGCATGTACCACCTTGTGCATCTAGCTTACGTGGGTCCTGAGGAGTAGAACTAGGATCCTTTGGCTTTGCAGGCAAATGCTTTAACTGCTAAGCCATCTGTCCAGCCCTTTCTTTTCTCTCCCTCTCTCTTTTACTTTTTTATTTGTTTTTTTTTGAAGTAGGGTCTCACTCTGGGCCAGGCTGACCTGGAATTCACTCTGTATTCTCAGGGTGGCCTCGAACTCACGGCGATCCTCCTACCTCTGCCTCCCGAGTGCTGGGATTAAAGGCGTGCGCCACCACGCCCGGCTTTCTTTTCTCTTTTTAAGAGAGAGAGAGAGGGAAAGAGAGACAGAATTGCCAGGGCCTTCAGCCACTGCAGTTGAACTGCAGACATGTGCAACATTGCGTGCTTGTGTCACCTTGTGCGTCTGGCTTATGTGGGACATGGGGAGTCGAATATGGGTCCTTAGGCTTTGCATGCAAGCACCTTAACCACTAAGCCATCTCTCCAGCCCTAAATTTTCTTTCTTTTTCTTTTAGAGTTAGAGTTAGAGTGAGAGAGAGAGAGAGAGAATATTGGTGTACAGGACCTCAACTACTGCAATGGAACTCCAGATGCTTGCGCTACCTACCGCACGTGTGTGACCTTGTGCTTATATCACCTTTGTGCATCAGGCTTATGTGGGATCTGGAGAGAGAGATCCAAACTGGGTCCTCAGGCTTCACAGGCAAGCGCCTTAACTGCCAAGCCATCTCTCCAGCCTTAATTTCTCTTTCCTATGACAGAGAGAATGAGAAGTGGTGTGCCAGGGCCTCCAGCCACTGCAGTCGAACTCCAGACGTGCGCGCCCCCTTGTGGGCGTGTGCAACCTTACCCATGTGTCACCTTGTGCATCTGGCTTATGTGGGATCTGGGGGTGGGGGCGTCAAAGGTGGGCCCTTAGGCTTTGCAGGCAAGCACCTTAACCGCTAAGCCATCTCTTCAGCCCTATTGCTTCTTTGAATTGATGGAGTGGGACTGGAGGAGATGGCACAGTGGTGCCTGTTTGCAAAGCCCGGCAGCTCGGGTTCAGAACTCCAGCCACCCATGTAAGCCAGACAGGCGTTTGTTTGCAGTGGCAAGAGACCCTAGTGCCCCTCGCCGCGCCCTCCCCCCCGCCCCACACATGCAAATAAATAAATATTTCTTTAGAAGGGGACTGGGGAGATAGCTTAGTGGATAAAGCACTCATTGCTCAAACTGGAGTACCTGGCTTGATTTCCAGACACCACATAAAAAAGACAGAAGCCATGGAAGACTTTTGTATTCCCAGCTCACTGATGGTGAGGTGGGAGGTTGAGGCAGGAGATAGAGAGATAGATAGAAAGATGATAGAAGTCGGGCGTGGTGGCGCACGCCTTTAATCCCAGCACTCGGGAGGCAGAGGTAGGAGGATCGCCGTGAGTTCGAGGCCACCCTGATACTACATAGTGAATTCCAGGTCAGCCTGGGCTAGCGTGAGACCCTACCTTGAAAAACCAAAAAAAAAAAAAAAGAGAAAGATGATAGATAGATAGATAGATATTAGATACATAGAGAGAGAGAAGGGGCGTGCCAGAGCCTCCAGCTGCTGCAAACAAAACCCAGACGCGTGCGCCCCCTTGTGCGCGTGTGCAACGTTGTACGCTTGTGTCGCTGTGTCTCTGGTCTCAGGGAGGCTAGGAACTCATGGCGATCCTCCTACCTCTGCCTCCCAAGAGCTGGAACTAAAGGCGCATGTCACCACGGCTTTTCTTCTTTCTTTCTTCCTTCCTTCCTTCCTTCCTTCCTTCCTTCCTTCCTTCCTTCCTTCCTTTCTTTCTTTCTTTCTTTCTTTCTTTCTTTCTTTCTTTCTTTCTTTCTTTCTTTTTGGTTTAGTTTGAGGTAGGGTTTCACTCTAGCCCAGGCTGTCCTGGAATTCACTATGTAGTCTCAGGGTGGCCTTGAACTCACAGCAATCCTCCTACCTCTGCCTCTCAAGTGCTGGTATTAAAGGTGTGCACCACCACGCCCGGCTTTTTTTCTTCACTTTTAAGTTCTGTGCTCCTGCTTGAGTTGAGTTTATTTTCTGCTTTTCTAGATACTTTGCCTAGAGCTTAGGTTATTTATCTGAAACTTGTTAAAAATACTTTTTAATTTTTATTCATTTACATGAGAGAGAGGAAGGGGTTGGGAGAGAGAGAGAGAGAATGGGCACACCAGGGCCTCCAGCCACTACAAATGAACTCCAGACACATGTGCCACCTTGTGCATCTGGTTTACGTGGGTCCTGGGGAATCGAACCTGGGTCTTCAGGCAAGTCCCTTAACCACTAAGCCATCGCCCTAGCTCTATTTATCTGAAACTTTTAAAATCTTTTCAAATAAGAATGGGGTGTTGTATCTCAAAAAGTTTGATAGGTTCGCGTTTCCGTTTGGCTCAAAGTACTTTTATCATATGTGTATGCACGGATATATGTGTCGATGTGGATGCATGTGTGTGTTTGAGCCGTGGCACACATGTGGAGGTCTGAGGACAACCACGGGGCGTCTGTCCTCTCCTTCCACTTTGCTTGAGACTATCTCCCTAGCTGGTCCACAAGCTTGGTGATTCTCCCGGCTCCACGTCCCACCTCCATGAGCAGGACGGGACTTCAGGCCGCTTTGTGGCCCAGCTTTTTTTTTTTTTTTTATGGAGGAAGAGATATTTATTGAAGCTTACAGATCCAGGGAAAGTTCCATAATGGCAGAAGAAGCTGCCCCTACTTTCACAGGTCCAAGCAGAGAGAGAGAAGCCAAAAGCCAGAATCCACCATCACATTTCAGGAATTCCATGTGGAACTAGGCACTTTGCATATCTTTAGATTGGAATTTCATACCCACCACCACCCCTTAAGACCCACCCAGAGACACCTCCTCCAATCATGTGGCTGCAGATCCAAACTACAAACTAAATCACTGAATACTGGGAGCCATCTATTCAAATTACCACACCTAGTACATATACAAAACTAAAAATGGGCATTACCATAGAGGCCCTCCTAAAGAAATCAAATGATCAAGTTCTCAAAACACCTTTAACATAAAAGAAATCCCATCAGAGGCTTAACCTCATTCTGAAACATTCACAGAAGGAGCTGGAAAGGCAAGAACAGTCCAAGCCCAAAAGTGCTAGACAGAAAGAAATTACCAATATCAAAGCAGAAATCAACAAATTGAAAATAAAGAAAAGAATTTTTAAAATTAACAAAGTAAGGAGCTGATACTTCAAAAACAATAAACAAGATTGTTAAAAAACATTTGGTCAAACTGATCAAAAGCAAAAGAGAAGACTCAACTCAATATTAGAAATGAAAACAAAGACATCACAGCTGATACCAATGAAATTGGAAGAACCATCCAGGCATATTTCAAAAACCTATATTTGACAAAATTGGAAAACTGGAAGTAATGAATAAATTATTTGACTTATATCATCTACCAAAACTAAACCCAAAACAGATAGACTTTGTAAATAAACCGTTACTTCTAACAGTCCAGGCCCAGATGGATTCACTGCTGAGAACTAACAAACCTTCAGACAAAAACTAAAATCATTTATTCTCAAATTATTTCACACAACTGAAAAGGAGAGAAGTCTTCCAAATTCCTTCTATGAAGTCAACATGACTCTAATACCTAAACCACAGATTCAACAAAAATAGAAAACTATAAACTGATATCCCTAATGAACAAAGGATGCAAAACTTCTTAATTAAATTCTCACAAACTGAATTCAAGAGAACATCAAAAGCATTATCCACCTCAACCTGTGGCCCAGCTTTTTGCCTGGGTGCTCGGGGAAGCTGAACTCCGGCCAGCAGATTTGCAGGCAAGGGTCTTTGAGCCGCCGAGCCAGCTCCCCAGGAATATTAAAAAAAAAATTTTTTTTCCTATAAATTTAGAAGTGCCTTACTTTCCAAATATTTGAGAGCCTTCCAGATATTTTCCTGGTTTAATTCCATTATGTCAGAGAGAACAAACGACGCGTGGTTTCTGTTGTTTCAGATTTGTTAGGGATTGCATAAGCCCTGGAATATTCTCTGTCTCGGTCGGATGCTTCGTATGTACAGAGTGTGTGCTCCGCTGGGATTGGGGTGGGCTCTGCTCTTCTCCAGCCTCTCGTTTGCATGTCTGACAGCCTTACTAACGGGGTGTCTTCTTGTTCTATTAAACACCGAGAGAGGAGTATCAACGCCTCTGATGAACCTTTCTCAGTTGTCAGTTTTTATTTATTTATTTATTTATTTATTTATTGGTTTTTTCGAGGTAGGGTCTGACTCTAGCCCAGGCTGACCCGGATTCACTATGGAGTCTCAGGGTGACCTCGAACTCACGGCGATCCTCCTACCTCTGCCCCTCCTACCTCTGCCTCCCGAGTGCTGGGATTAAAGGCGTGCGCCACCACGCCCGGCTGTTTTTTTATTTTTTTAAATATTTATTTATTTGGAAGAGAGGGGGAGATGAGAGAGAGACACAGAGAGAAGAGAGAGAGAGAGAGAGAGAGAGAGAATGGGCATGCCAGGGCCTCCAGACACTGCAAACAAACTCCAGATGCATGTGCCTCCTTGTGCATCTGGTTTACGTGGGGCCAGGGGAGTTGAACCTGGATCCTTTGGCTTCGTAGGCAAGTGCCTTAAGTGCCTCTAAACCATCTCTCCAGACTTTTTTATTATTATTATTATTTTTGGAGATACAGAAAGAGAGAGAGAGAGATGGAGAGAGAATGGGTGCACCAGGGTCTTTTAGCAGATGTGAATGAACTCCGGACACATGCGCCCCCTTTTGGCGTACGTGGGCATTGCGTGTTTGTGTCACTGCGTCTGGCTACATGAGACCTGGAGATTCAAACATACATTGCTAGGCTTCACAGGCAAGCGTCTTAACCGCTAAGCCGTCTCTCCAGCCCAGTTATGTTAGTTACTGAAGCACCGTTACTGGATACATGCGCATTTATGATTACCATATCTTCTTAGAGAGTTGACTTTGTCGCCGGGCATGGTGGCACACGCCTTTAATCCCAGCACTCAGGAGGCAGAGGTAGGAGGATCACTGTGCATTCGAGGCCAGCCTGGGGCGACAGAGTGAATTCCAGGTCAGCCTGAGCTAGAGCGAAACCCAACCTTAAAAGAAAAAGGGGGGGGGGTGGAGGGGAAGTGGTGGCTGGAGAGATGGCTTAGCAGTTAAGACCCTTGCCTACAAAGCCTAAAGGCTCAGGTTTGATTCCCCAGGACCCACATAAGCCAGATGCATAAGGTGGCGCATGCGTCTGGAGCTCATTTGCAGCGGCTGCAGGCCCTGGCGCGCCCATTCTCTCTCTGTCTGCCTCTTTCTCGCTTTCAGATACATAAATAAATAAAATATTTTAAAAAATCATCCGGGCGTGGTGGCGCACGCCTTTAACACCAGCACTCAGGAGGCAGAGGTAGGAGGATTGCTGTGAGTTCAAGGCCACCCTGAGACTCTCATAGTGAATTCCAGGTCAACCTGAGCTAGAGTGAGACCCTACCTCGAAAAACCAAAATAATAATAATAATAATAATAATAAAATAAAAAAATAAAACTTAAAAAGAAAGTCAGCTCAGAGCTTGAGTGGGGGGCGGGGGGGCTGGGGGCTGTGACAGGACTCTACAGGGAATCTGTGAGGGCCTAGGTGTCCTTGCTGCTGAAAATATCAAGTTCTCTCTTTTTCTTTTTTCTTAAAGAGGCAGAGAGAGAGAGAGAGAGAGAGAGAGGGGCGCGGGGTGGGGGTGGGGGTGGGGAGAATGGGCGCACCAGGGCCTCCAGCCACTGCAAACGAACTCCAGACATGTGCGCCCCCTTGTGCATCTGGTTAACGTGGGTCCTGGGGAATCGAGCCTCGAACCGGGGTCCTCAGGCTTCACAGGCAAGCGCTTAACCGCTAAGCCATGTCTCCAGCCCTAAAATATCAAGTTCTGTGCTGGAAGCAGAGGTGCTCTCTCTGAGGAGGGCCTGCCAGCCTCGGGGAGGGATCTCTGCTTGAAGATTTTGCCTAAGTCGGGCACCACAGGGTGCTGTCATCTGGGCTACAGGTGTGGGTGAGAGTCACAGGAGGCACCCAGCACATGCACCAGGCAGCGATGCCCGTGGGTCAAGAAAGCTGCCCGTCTAGATTTGTGCTGGGGCTGCGGCCCTGCTGGGCGGTAGTGGCTCTGACCGCAGCAACTCCGTGGACCGTGGCTACACCCACCCCACCCCCCGGCACTGTCAGGAGTGGAGATGTGAAAGGTTCTCACCAGCCACCACCTCGGTCCCCACTGTGCCCGGAAGAGGAACCTTCCCCTTCCACAGGGCTGTCCCGCTTGAGGGCCAGGGGGACCTTGTGGCTGATCTTCCTCTTGCCTTTGGTGACTCTGAGACATTGTGGCAAGCTCATGTGGGGATGTCACCATGGGGGTTCCTTTATATAACTGACTCAGTGCCCCCTTTTTTTCATATAAGTACAATTCTTATTTTGCTTTATTTTTTTAAATTTCTTTTTGGTTTTGTTTCATCTTTATTTATTTGAGAGTGAGAGCGAGAGAGAGAGGAAGAGAGAGAGAATGGGCATGCCAAGGGCCTCCAGCCACTGCAAACGAACTCCAGACGCGTGCGCCCCCTTGTGCATCTGGCTCACGTGGGTCCTGGGGAATCGAGCCTCGAACCGGGGTCCTTAGGCTTCACAGGCAAGCGCTTAACCGCTAAGCCATCTCTCCAGCCCCCTTATTTTGCTTTATAATCAACAAATATCTTCGTATAAAAACAGAACTTACAGAGGTGCCAAACAAACCGAAATATTTACAGCGTAGATATTGATATCTCACTTCTAAAGATTCAGTGTACTGCATAGAAATAGGATTTAAGCGAAAGCACTTCCTAGCTCCATTCTGCCCCTTTCTTTTTGAAGGACAAAGATGATGATCCCTCCGGGAGAGTGCACGTACGCAGGCAGGAAGAGAAGGAAGCCCGTTCAGAAGCGGTAAAGTATCGTTATTATTATTACTGTTATCATTTTTTTCGAGGTAGGGTCTCACTCTAGCCCAGGCTGACCTGGAATTCACTATGGAGTCTCAGGGTGGCCTCGAACCCATGGCGATCCTCCTACCTCTGCCTCCCGAGTGCTGGGATTAAAGGCGTGCGCCACCACGGCTGTTATTATTATTATTTTTTTTGTGAGTGTTTTTTATTTTTATTTGTTTGAGAGATACAGGGAGGGAGAGAGAGAGAATGGGCACACCAGGGCCCCCAGCCACTGCAAACAAACTCCAGACACGTGCGCCCCCTTGTGCATCTGGCTCACATGGGTCCTGGGGAATCGAACCTGAGTCCTTTGGCTATGCAGGCAGATGCCTTACCCGCTAAGCCATCCCCCCCCCCCACCAGCCCAGCGGTAAAGTATCACGTTTTCCTTCCTGATGACCGGGGAGGGGGAAAGGAGGGAGGTGATGTGCCACCACTGAGGAGAGGTACTTCAAGATGTAAGCTGGGGGTAAGAGAGACTTTGGGGAGCCCTTCCTGGTGGATGAAGTCGGGGTGGCCTTTGGGGCTCATACAACTGTGGATGGGTGTGGGACATGAAGCTGGGGTTGGTGGAGGCCTGGAAGCCCAACATCGATGAGGGACATGTCCCCAGCGCGTTTGGAACGTTTCTTCCGTTCAGCCGCAAGTGACCCCGAGGACAGTTCTCCCGAGCTGCTCTTCTCCTTGTGCTCGGCAGAAGGAGGTTCCTGGGGTCCATTCTCCATGGCCAAGTTCTCCAGGAGTATCGTGACAGGAGAACCCAAGCCGTAGGCCTCCTGCCCCCCCCCCCCCTCCAGGAACACAAACAGTACTGC
Source organism: Dipus sagitta (assembly GCA_036346955.1). Classification (NCBI taxonomy): domain Eukaryota; kingdom Metazoa; phylum Chordata; class Mammalia; order Rodentia; family Dipodidae; genus Dipus; species Dipus sagitta. The sequence continues at coordinate 31,149,590 of CM070789.1, read as the reverse complement.
CCACAGTCATTTCTGCCTGGCCCAGCCTTAACCCTGTGGCACACAGCGTGGCCAAGGAGGGAGATGTGTGGTGGTACCAGCAACTGGCAGGGTTCAGAGCCCATGCCAGGAGGTCAAGAGAGCTGCAATTGCTCTAGGATGTCCATAGGCTGCTAGAGGCTTGGAGCATAGCCTATATATATATATTTTTTTTTCTTTTCTTTTCAAATTTTTTTTTCAAAAAATTTTTTTTATTCACAACTTCCATGATTATAAAAAATATCCCATGGTAATGCCCTCCCTGCCCCCACTTTCCCTTTTGAAACTGCATTCTCCATCATATCCCCTCCCCCATCTCAATCAGTCTCTCTTTTATTTTGATGTCATCATCTTTTCCTCCTATTATGAAGGTCTTGTGTAGGTAGTGTCAGGCACCGTGAGGTCATGGATATCCAGGCCATTTTGTGTCTGGGGGGAGCACGTTGTAAGGAGTCCCACCCTTCCTTTGGCTCTTACATTCTTTCCGCCACCTCTTCTGCAATGGACCCTGAGCCTTCGAAGGTGTGATTGAGATATTACAGTACTGAGCACTCCGGTCACTTCTTTCCAGCACCATGGTGCCTTCTGAGTCATCCCAAGGTCACTGCCATCTGAAAAGAGAAGATTCTCTAACTAAAAGTGAGAGTAGCATTAATATAAGGGTATGAACATTAAGAGGATTGCTTACTGGGCAGTTTGGTGAGCATAGTATATACATTTAGCCAGACAGCAGCAGACGTTACACTCCTAGGGCTCATGACTACCCCTGTTTTAAGTTTTCAGTATCAGGGATGTATTCCCTCCCATGGAGCGGGCCTCCAGTCCAATTAGAGGGCTGTTGGTTTCCCCCATGACAGACATGCCACTATTGCACCCATTGGCTCATTTGGCCTGGCTGGCCAAATATAAGGCTTGCAGTGTCCGCTGTTGAGTATCTTCACTGGTGATTTCTCTGTCTCCCATTGAACTACATGTAGAATGGCTTCTTCCAGCTTTCTGTCAGCTGGTCTACATGGAGGAGGTCATCAGCTCAGTTCCAGCAGGATTTCTCAGTGGCCTTGCAGCCCAAGTATGTGGGGTCTTCAGCAATAGGGTCTTACCATCTATTCCTGGTGGGAAACCGAGGGCCTTGGCAATAGCCTATAATGTTTTGGGGCATCAGGGATCTCCCTGGTCAACAACTCACTGGAAGGTATCCCATCCCTGGCACTGAAAATTTTCTAGCAACAATCTATGGCTTTATTTATATTTTTATTTATGATTATTATATTTCTATTTTTTTAGATTTTGGTTTTTTTTATTTATTTATTTGAGAGCGACAGAGAGAAGGAGGCAGAGAAAGAGAGAGAGAGAGAGGAGAGAGAGAGAATGGGCGCGCCAGAGCTTCCAGCATCTGTATGCTCCAGATGCGTGCGCCCCCTTGTGCATCTGGCTAACGTGGGTCCTGGGGAATCGAGCCTTGAACCGGGGTCCTTAGGCTTCACAGGCAAGCACTTAACCACTAAGCCATCTCTCCAGCCCAGATTTTGGTTTTTGAGGTAGGGTCTCACTCTAGCTCAGGCTGACCTAGAATTCACTATGTCATCTCAGGGTGGCCTCAAACTCTCGGTGATCCCCCTACCTCTGCCTCCCGAATGCTGAGATTAAAGGCTTGCACCACCACGCCCAGCCTTATTTAGTTTTTTATTTTGAGAGAGAGAGAGAGAGAAATAGATAGAGAAAGTATGAGAGAATGGGTGCGCCAGGGCCTCCAGCCACAGCAAACGAACTCTAGATGCATGCACCTCCTTGTGTATCTGGCTTACGTGGGTCCTGGGGAATCGAACCCTGATCCTTTGGCTTTGCAGACATATGCCTTAACTGCTAAGCCATCTTCTCCAGCCCTCTAGGTATGCTCTTAAAGGTCCCACTGGGTCTCACGTCACGCCTGGGGGACACACTCAAACACACCCAAAGCACGGTGGTCAGTAACTATTTGTGCTGGTTATATGCGCAGCCAGCGAGGAAGGAAGTGACTAAGACAGGTTTGCCCAAGTGCAGACAGCAGCAGTGTGAAGGTTTCTATACTGGCCAATGGGAGACAAGCTCCGCAGAAACCTAGATACCGAGCACCTCTCCTAAGGTGCACAGGAGTGAGCTCCCTGTCCAGTGGCTCTAGCTGACCATTTCCTGCACTGGCTCTTCACTATAACCTTGGGATGAGCATACGACCTTCTCCCAGGAGTGAATGTCTGTGTTACCTGGTGGATCTGAATCCATGACCTTCCCCCAGGAGTGAATGTCTGTTTTACCTGGTGGATCTGAATCCACAACCTTCTCCTAGGAGTGGATGTCTGTGTCACCTGGTGGATCTGAATCCACGACCTTCTCCTAGGAGTGAATGTCTGTGTCACCTGGTGGATCTGAATCCACAACGGTTACCTGGTGGATCTGAATCCATGACCTTCCCCCAGGAGTGAATGTCTGTTTTACCTGGTGGATCTGAATCCACAACCTTCTCCTAGGAGTGGATGTCTGTGTCACCTGGTGGATCTGAATCCACGACCTTCTCCTAGGAGTGAATGTCTGTGTTACCTGGTGGATCTGAACCCACGACCTTCTCCTAGGAGTGGATGTCTGTGTTACCTGGTTTATCTGAATCCACGACCTTCTCCTAGGAGTGAATGTCTGTGTCACCTGGTGGATCTGAACCCACGACCTTCTCCCAGCAGTGAATGTCTGTGTCACCTGGTGGATCTGAATCCACGACCTTCTCCTAGGAGTGAATGTGTGTGTTACCTGGTGGATCTGAATCCACGACCTTCTCCTAGGAGTGGATGTCTGTGTTACCTGGTGGATCTGAATCTACGACCTTCTCCTAGAAGTGGATGTCTGTTACCTGGTGGATATGAACCCACGACCTTCTCCTAGGTGTGAATGTCTGTGTTTCCTTCTGGATCACTCCTAAGAGTGAGTGAATGTGTTACCTGGTGGATTTGATTCCATCACCCTCTCCTAGGAGTGGATGTCTATGTTACCTGGTGGATCTGAACCCACGACCTTCTCCTCGGAATGAATGTGTGTACTTACTGCAGTGTGATTGTCCTCATCACCTCTTCCTCTCTGGTTCCTGTGTTCTAATCAGGGTCTAATGTCTTCAGCTTCCAACCTTGGAGTTTTTGATTTTTCAGTGGTTCCTATTTTCTTTTTTTTTTCTTTCTTTGTCACAGTATAACTGAATTACACATTTCCATTAGTTGAAGGAGTGTAAATTCTGGTTTGTTCCCCCTTGAAACCATCACTAAGTCAGTCATCCCACTGTTCCAGGGCTTTTCTTCTGCATCTTTGTTTGCCCTTCCATATCTGGGCCCCCGCAGCCTGTGCATTTTTTTTTTTTTTTGTCTTTTCTCAGCCGTGTGGAGCTTCTGGAATTCTATGTGAACAGAACTGCATTCCCTGCGGCTCCTCCGAGTCTGTCCGCCGACAAGTGATTCCCGTGTCACCAGGCTATCCTCTGCCATGTCGATATGCCCTGCTTGGTGGACATCTCTTTGTAGATACTGAAGTTTCTTTCTTTTTTTTTTAATTTTAATTTTTTTTATTGTCAACTTCCATAATTATAAACAATATCGTATGGTAATTCCCTCCTTCCCCCACTTTCCCCTTTAAAACTCCACTCTCCATCATATCCCCTACCCATCTCAATCAGTCTCTCTTTTATTTTGATGTCATAATTTTTTCCTCCTATTACGATGGTCTTGTGTAGGTAGTGTCAGGCACTGTGAGGTCATGGATATCCAGGCCATTTTGTGTCTGCGGGGAGCACGTTGTAAGGAGTCCTACCCTTCCTTTGGCTCTTACATTCTTTCCTGCCACCTCTTTCGCAATGGACCCTGAGCCTTGTAAGGTGCGATCGAGATGTCTCAGTGCTGAGCACTCCTCTGTCACTTCTTCTCAGAACCATGATGCCTTCTGAGTCATCCCAACGTCACTGCCATCTGAAAAGAGAAGCTTCTCTAACTCAAAGTGAGAGTAGCATTAACATATGGGTATGAACATTAAGAGAAGTGCTTACTGGAGGAAGTTTCTGTTTTTTAATATTTTATTTATTTACTTATTTGACAGAGAAAGAGAGAGAGAGAGAGAGAGAGAGGATGGACACACCAGGGCCTCCAGCCATTGCAAATGCCTGTGCCCCCTTGTGCAGCTGGCTAACATCTGTCCTTGGGGAATCGAACCAGGGTCCTTTGGCTTTGCAGGCAAATGCCTTAACCGCTAAGCCATCCCTCCAGCCCTGAGGTTTCTTCCTATGGACATCTGAGGACAAATCTTTGAGGAATAGATACTTCCATTCCTCTTGGGTAGATGCGCATGAAGAAGGCTCCTTCATCAAAGAGCATGCTTAACATTTCGGAAGCGTCCAACCCATTCTCCAGCACAACCATGTCCTTTTATGTTCTAGCAACAGTGGGTGAGAGTGAGGGCAAGGGCACCTCTGAATTCTCTCCAGTGCTTTCTTGGCCAGCTTTCGTTGTTGTTGTTGTTGTTTCTTTGTTTTTGGTTTTCCAGGTAGGGTCTTGCTCTAACCCAGGCTGACCTGGAATTCACTATGTAGTCTCAGGGCTGGCCTCGAACTCAAGGCGATCCTCCTACCTCTGCCTCCCGAGTGCTGGGATTAAAGGCGTGCGCCACCACGCCCGCCTCCTGAGTCAGCTACTTTCTTCAGTTAGTGGACTCTCAGAGTTTCTTCAGGTTGGGATTTCTCCTTATTGTTCAGTCATAATTGTGGAAACAAATCGTTGTTGTGCTTAATCTCTTTATATCTATGATTCACTTTTTCGTTTCGGATTTTCTTTTCTTTCCCTTTCGTTCCTTTCCTCCTTTCCCTCCCTTCCTTTCTTTCTTTATGAGGTAGGGTCTCACGCTAACCCAGGCTGACCTGGAATTCACTATGTAGCTCTCAGGCTGGCCTCAAACTCTTGGCAATCCTCCTACCTCTGCCTACGAAGTGCTGGGATTAAAGGCGTGCACCACCACGCCCAGTCATAAAGAACTTTTGATAGAGACCAGTATGTGCATGCATGTTTGTGTTCTAAGGGTTCTGTGACTACCCAAGGGTTTGAACCATTCTTTTTTTAATATTAATATATAATATATAATATATATATTTTATTTATTTATTTGAGAGAGAGAGAAAGAGACTGAGAGAGAGAAGGGGCACGCCAGGGCTTCCAACCACTGCAAATGGACTCCAGACGCGTGCGCCCCCTTGTGCATCTGGCTTACCTGGGTCCTAGGGAATTGAACCTGGGTCCTTTGGCTTTGCAGGCAAGTACCTTAACCGCTAAGCCATCTCTCCAGCCCCTGGACCATTCTTATACATGTCTTCCTGTAAAGTTCCGTGTTGCGTTTTACATTTAGGCTTGTGGTCACTGTTGTCATGGATACCCATGGATACCTGCACCATTACTGCGAACACTTTCCTCTTGAATTGCCAGTTTCGTGGTCTAGTTAATCGACCTGATGAAGAATATGTGGGTCTGTTTCTAGGATGTCTTTTCTGTTCCACCTGGTCTGTAGTTCCATTTTAAACACCCAGCCATATCCAATGCTGGAGCTTCAGGGAACACTTGAAATCAAGAGATGAGTCTCCCCACTGTGTTCTTTAAAAAAAAATTATGTATTTATTTATCTATTAGAGAGGGAGAGAGAATGGGCACACCAGGGCCTTTAGCTACTGCAAATGGATTCCAGACACATGTGCCATCTGGCTTACATGGGTTCTGGGGAATCGAACCTGAGTCCTTAGGCTTCGCAGGCAAACACCTTAACTGCTAAGCCATCTATCCAGCCCACCCTTTGCATTTCTGTGTAAATGTTCCAGTCAGCTTTACAATTGTGTTAAGAGCCTTGTTGGGGTCAGTTTGGGGGAAGAGTTGGCATTTCTCACAACACTGAGTCTTTCAACTCAAGAACACGGGATATACCTTTCCATTTATTTAAGTGCTTCAGATTTCTCTCAGCAATACTTTATAACTTTCGTTTGGGTGTCCTGGATGTCTCTGTTAGATGAATCCACAGGTATTATCCATTAAAATTTTTTTTTGGCTGTGTTAAAAATTCATTTATTTACTTATTTATTTTGGTTTTTCAAGGTAGGGTCTGCACTCTAGCTCAGGCTGACCAGGATTTTACTATTTAGTCTCACAGTGGCCTTGAACTCACAGCGATCCTCCTACCTCTGCCTCCCAAGTGCTGGGATTAAAGGAGTGGGCCACAACAACCAGCTATTTTCATTTGAGACAGAGAGATCGGAAGAGAGAGAGAGAGAGAGAAAGAGAGAGAGAATGGGCATGCCAGGGCCTCTGGCCCACTGCGAAACGAATTCTAGATGCATATGTCACTTTGTGCATCTGGCTTCTATGTGGGTGCTGAGGAATCGAACCTGGGTTCTTTGGCTTCGCAGGCAAGTGCCTTAACCACTAAGCCATCTCTCCAGCACTATTCTGCATTTTAAAAGAATATTTTATTTATTTGCAAGCAGAGAGGGGGGGATATGAGTGGGAGTGCCAGGGCCTCTAGCTGCTGCTGTAAACAGAACTCCAGTAGTCCAGTAGTCTCAGGCTTGCCTCAAACTCACAGTGATTCTCCTACCTCTGCCTCTCTCCCGAGTGCTGGGATTTTTTTTTTTTTTTCAAGGCAGGGTCTCACTGTAGCCCAGGCTGGCCTGGATTTCACTATGTAGTCTCAGGGTGGCCTCGAACTCACAACAATCCTGCCTACCTCTGCCTCCCGAGCGCTGGGATCAAAGGTAGTGCGCCACCACGCCTGACTGTTCGGGGCTTCTCAGTGGCCTGTCCAGATGAGCTGGCTTGCTGCTGCTTCAAGCAGTTCTGTGCTGATCAGCCTGGTGGAGCCTTGGTTCCTCTCCTCCTGCAGCATCTCTCCCTGGAGTCGGCAGCCTCCGCATTCGCTATGGACTTGGGCTTCCCACCAGCCCCGAGGACTGACTGCTTCCTGTCCCCGCGGAACCTCGGCTCCTGCCATCCTTCCCTTTTGCATCCCTCCCGTTGCTTCTCGGGGCTGGAATTGGGGAGTTGGGGATGTAACAGTGAGGGGGTCTGGGTAGTGTGCTGTGCTCAATACACTTACTCCTTCACTGGGGTACAGGGTCAAGTGACCACAGGCACCGCCCCAAATGGGGAGGCAGGGCCATCTTTTCCCTGGCTCTGGATGAAGGTGAGCTAGACTCATGACCTTAATGCGTCCCTGCCCAGCTGAGAACTTCCCATTTTACTAAAGCCGGGTGGAGGTGAGAGGCAGGAATGGGAAGGTCCTTGGCTGGGTTCAAGACTAGAGTAAAGGAGGCAGACTTAATCTCAGAGTACGTGCCCCCCCCCCCCCATGGCCCCACCACCCAGTGGTGGCACTGCCTTGGCCTCAGGGTTCTCTTACAGGCTCCTGTTCGTGACCTGGCCTGCCCGGGCCTCTTTGCTGCCCTCTCTCTTGGGGGGGGGGGGGGTCTGATAGCCAGAACACACAAGGAACCCTGACAATTCAAACCACTGACCAGGGCTGGGGAGATTGCTTAGCGGTTAGAGGCTCTGGCATGCCCATTCATATTCTCTCTCTCTCTCTCTGCCTATTTTAAAAATATTTAGTTAATTCATTTATTTTATTTTATTTTTATTTTTCAAATTTTTATTAACAACTTCCATGATTATCCCATGGTAATACCCTCGCTCCCCCCACTTTCCCCTTTAAAACTCCATTCTCCATCATATCCCCTCCTCATCTCAATCAGTCTCTCTTTTATTTTGATGTCGTGATCTTTTCCTCCTCTTACGATGGTCTTGTGTAGGTAGTGTCCGGCGCTGTGAGGTCATGGATATCCAGGCCATTTTGTGTCTGCGGGGAGCATTTATTTATTTGAGAGAGAAAGAGAGGCAGATAGAGAGAAAGAGAGAATGGGTGCTCCAGGGCCTCCAGCCACTACAAAGGAACTCCAGACACATGCGCCCCCCCTTGTACATCTGGCTTACGTGGGTCCTGGGGAATTGAACCAGGGTCCTTAGGCTTCGCAGGCAAACACCTTAACTGCTAAGCCATTTCACCAGCCCCATCTCTGCCTATTTATTTTCTTGCTCTCAAATAAATAAATAAAAATAATTAGGGCTGGAGAGATGGCTTCGTAATTAAGGCACATGCCTGCAAAGCCTAAGGACCCAGGTTCCACTCCCCAGGACCCACTTAAGCCAGATGCGCATGGTGGCGCATGTGTCTAGAGTTCATTTGCAGCTGCTGGAGGCCCTGGTGTGCCCATATTCTCTCTCTCAAATAAATCAATAAAAATATAATATTTGGGCTGGAGAGATGGCTTAGCGGTTAAGCGCTTGCCTGTGAAGCCTAAGGACCCCGGTTCGAGGCTCGATTCTCCAGGACCCACGTTAGCCAGATGCACAAGGGGGCGCACGCATCTGGAGTTCGTTTGCAGGGCCTGGAGACCCTGGCACGCCCATTCTCTCTCTCTCTCTCTCTCCCTCTTTCTCTCTCTGTCTGTTGCTCTTAAATAAATAAAAAATTAACAACAACAACAAAAAATTTAAAAAATATATAATATTTATTTAAAAACTGATTTTAAGATACTTATAAAAAGACTGACCAGGGGATGGAGAGATGGCTTAGTGGTTAAGGCTTTTGCCTACAAAGCCAAAGAACCTCGGTTCAGTTCCCCAGGACCCATGTGAGCCAGATGCAAAAGGGGGTGCATGCATCTGGAGTTTGTGGCTGGAGATCCTGCATGCCCATTCTCTCTCTCCCTCTCTCTGCCTCTTTCTCTCTCTCTCTCAAATAAATAAATAAAAATAAAGTTGTTTATTAAAAAATAAAAAGACTGACCAATTATAAGGACCATAAAACCATCTTTAAGAAGATATATAAATGGACAAGCACCCCGGAAGTTACTCAAATTGTTAAGTCATCAGGGAATGCAGATCAGAACCCCAGGGAGATACCACCTCATGCCCACTGTGATGACTGTAACATAAAAAGGGAGGGGACTGGAGAGATGGCTTAGCAATTAAGGCACTTGCCTGCAAAGCCAAAGGACCCAGGTTCGACTCCCCAGGACCCACATATACCAGATGCACAAGGTGGCACATGCATCTGGAGTTTGTTTGCAGTGGCTGGAGGCCCTGGCATGCCCATTCTCTCTTTCTACCTGCCTATTTCTGTATCTCTCTCTCTCTCTCTGTCAAATAAAAAAAGTGAAATATTTGGGCTGGAGAGATGGCTTAGCAGTTAAGTGCTTGCCTGTGAAGCCTAAGGACCCCGGTTCAAGGCTCCATTCCCCAGGACCCCCGTTAGCCAGATGCACAAAGGGGTGCATGTGTCTGGAGTTCGTTTGCACTGGCTGGAGGTCCTGGCGCGCCCATTCTCTCTCTCTCTCTCTATCTGGCTCTTTCTCTGTCTGTTGCTCTCAAATAAATAAACAAAAATAAAAAATAAAATTTCAAAAATGAAATATTCTAAAAGGGAGACGAAGCCTGGGCGTGGTGACAGCACGCCTTTCGTCCCAGCACTCGGGAGGCAGAGGTAGGAGGATCGCCGTGAGTTCGAGGCCACCCTGAGACTCCATAGTGAATTCCAGGTCAGCCCTTGAAGAACAAAACAAAACAAAAAAAGGGGCTGGGGGGAGAGCCAAACGAGGGTCCACAAAGCCTGTGGAGAAGCTGGAGGCCTGTCGTCTACTGCTGGTAGACAGTCTAGCTGTGTGGAAGGCAGCTTCGCAGGGGCCTCAAAACACTAAGCATTACTACCACACACCTGGCAACCCCACACCTGGGCATCCACGTGCGTTCAGGCCTTGTCACTTCCTCGGTGCATGTCGTCGTGGGGGTCCTGACCTGCGGCCTTCTCCCCACAGGAGGCCCGCCATGGGGGCCGAGAAGTCCAACCCTTCCAAGCGGCACCGCGATCGCCTCAACGCCGAGCTGGACCACCTGGCCAGCCTGCTGCCCTTTCCGCCTGACGTCATCTCCAAGCTGGACAAGCTGTCCGTCCTGCGCCTCAGCGTGAGCTACCTCAGGGTGAAGAGCTTCTTCCAAGGTAGGGCTGCCACCCGTGTCCGCCTCGATCTTGCTGGGTCTTTTGGGGCCCCCTGCTGCATGTCCCCCTGTGTCCATTTGGGTCTCACCTGTGTCTACCTGAGTTCATCTGGGTCTCCACTGGACCCGCTGGGTCTCACTTGCGTCCACCTGGGTACAGGTGAGTCCAGGTGAGGTCGGCCGTGGGTCCACGATCGGAAGTGTTCATGGGGAGTTGAGCCATCGTGCGCACCCCAATTCCAAATCCATGCTGCTGGCCTCATCTGGATGGCTGGGTCCCTCGCCCGTGGCCTGACCCATCTGGGGCCTTTCGTTTGGCTCCAGGTGAGCTGTGGCACTCTTGTTCAGCCTTCTACCCACTTCGCTCGGGTCACCCCTGGGTCCACTGAATGCTCAGAGCCACGGGGCCGTGCTGGGGGTGACCTCAGGGGAATCAAGACTGCCATGGGCCGGAGACTGAGTATCCATAGTCAACTGTGCGTGACCCACACGTCACTGGCCAGGGCACCACAGAGTGCTGTAGAAATAGTCTTGTGGGGCTAGAGAGATGGCTTAGCAGTTAAGGCGAGTGCCTGCAAAGCCAAAGGACCCAGGTTCGATTCCCCAGGACCCACGTAAGCCAGCTGCACAAGGTGGTGCACGTGTCTGGAGTTCGTTTGCAGTGGCTACAGGCCCTGGCACGCCCATTCTCTCTCTGTCTATCTCCTCTCTCTCTCTCTCTCTCTCTCTCTCTGCTTGTAAATAAATAAAACATTTTTTAAAAAGATTAAAAAGCCGGGCGTGGTGGCGCATGCCTTTAATCCCAGCACTCTCGGGAGGCAGAGGTGGGAGGATCGCCGTGAGTTCCAGTCCACCCTGAGACTATAGAGTGAATTCCAGGTCAGCCTGGGCTGGAGTGAGACCCTACCTAGAGAAACAAAAACAAAACAAAACAACAAAACAAAACAAAAGAACAAAAAAAATAAAACAAAACAAAAAAAGATTAAAAAATAAATAAACAAAAGAAATGGTCTTGTCTACTATGACAGCGACACTGATCTACCTCCAACAGTCCTCCTCTGCACCGCCTGATGTCCCCTGTGTGGTACCCTGATGTCCCCTGTGTTGTAGGAGCCCGGGAGCAAACTGTTCAGGAGAGCTCCGGTCCCCCCAGGTCAAGGGCTCTTCTGTCCCCTCCCGTGTCAGAGTTGGCAGAGCTGTGGGCGGCGTCCTTCCCAGCATGCCATGGCTTTGTTCTGGGGAGAATTAGAAGGATGACCTGACTGAGGGGTGAGGTGTCTGTCCTGCTGGCCTCTGGCCCTGCACCCCGTTTTTCCCGGGGGCCTCCAGCCGCGTGCTTCCCGGAGAAGCAGAAACCCTCTCTCTGTGTGTGCGCTGGGGTTTCTGTGTTCTCTCACTGGTCCGTATTGAGAAGTATCCTCGAATCTCCTCGCTGATGCTCAAGTGTGTGTGCACACGCATGTGTGTGTGCATGTGTGTATAATGTATGTTTGTGTGTTTGTCTGTCTGTCTTGCCTCCCTTTCTTCTCTCCATAGCTCTCCAGGGTTTGGTTATGTGTGCATGCACATATGTGTGTATGTGTGTGTGTGTGTGTGTCTGTCTGTCTTGCCTCCCTTTCTTCTCTCCACAGCTCTCCAGGGTTTGGTTATGTGTGCATGCACATATGTGTGTATGTGTGTGTGTCTGTCTGTCTGTCTGTCTTGCTTCCCTTTTTTTTCTCTCCATAGTTCTCCAGGGTTTGCTTATGTGTGCATGAACATGTGTGTGTGTGTGTGTCTGTCTGTCTTGCCTCCCTTTCTTCTCTCCATAGCTCTCAAGGGTTTGGTTATGTGTGCATGCACATATGTGTGTATGTGTGTGTGTGTGTCTGTCTGTCTTGCCTCCCTTTCTTCTCTCCATAGTTCTCCAGGGTTTGCTTATGTGTGCATGAACATGTGTGTGTGTGTGTGTGTGTCTGTCTGTCTTGCCTCCCTTTCTTCTCTCCATAGCTCTCCAGGGTTTGGTTTGTGCATGAACATGTGTGTGTGTGTGTGTGTGTCTGTCTGTCTTGCCTCCCTTTCTTCTCTCCATAGCTCTCCAGGGTTTGGTTATGTGTGCATGCACATATGTGTGTATGTGCGTGTGTGTCTGTCTGTCTGTCTTGCCTCCCTTTCTTCTCTCCATAGCTCTCCAGGGTTTGGTTGTGTGTGCATGAACATGTGTGTGTGTGTCTGTCTGTCTGTCTGTCTTGCCTCCCTTTCTTCTCTCCATAGCTCTCCAGGGTTTGCTTGCTCTGGGATCTGAACGTCTGATGGGCTCAAGAAAACGTGCACACTGGGAGTATGCGGTTTCCCTTGTTGCAAAGTGGGGGTGACAGGACCCTGGCTTTTGCTTAGACTAGGGCAGCCGAAGGGGACAGGCCTAAATAACTGGGTTTGGAGTACACAGCGTGGGAGCTCCGGGACGCCTGCTGCTCAGCTTGGCCGCGGGCTGCAGCGTGGGCCACATGTCCTGGTGGGCCGGGGAGCTCTGCTCAGCCAGTGTCCCCCGCGTGCTCCATCGGCAGAGGGCAGTGCCACGTGAGACGCAGGTCAGCACCGGGCTCTGCCGGCCTCCGGCATCCTCAGAGCCCCGATGAACGGTGTGGCCCCTGGGGCCCAGGAACTCTTCCTGGGGTTTCCATGGTCACTCCCTGGTTCTGGCCAGTCCCGGCCGCCATCGGAACTGGAATTCTACACCACGTCATGTCTTCATTTCACTCTCCAGGTATTCCAGCTTCACACAGCTTGTTTTTTTTCTTTTCAAAAAAAATTTTTTAACAACTTCCATGATTATAAAAAATGTCCCATGGTGGGCTGGAGAGATGGCTTAGCAGTTAAGCACTTGCCGGTGAAGCCTAAGGACCCCGGTTCGAGGCTCAGTTCCCCAGGACCCACGTTAGCCAGATGCATAAGGGGGCGCATGCGTCTGGAGTTCATTTGCAGTGGCTGGAGGCCCTGGCGCGCCCATTCTCTCTCTCTCTCCCTCTTCCTCTCTCTGTCTGTCACTCTCAAATAAATAATAATAAATAAAAAATTTTTAAAATTAAAAAATTAAAAATATCCCATGGTAATGCCCTCCCTCCCCCCACTTTCCCCTTTGAAACTCCACTCTCCATCATATCCCCGCCCCATCTCAATCAGTCTCTCTTTTATTTTGATGTCATGATCTTTTCCTCCTCTTATGAGGGTCTTGTGTAGGTAGTGTCAGGCACCGTGAGGTCATGGATATCCAGGCCATTTTGTGTCTGGAGGAGCACGTTGTAAGGAGTCCTGCCCTTCCTTTGGCTCATGTCCTTCAGTCTATGTTGGTAGGCTAATGAAACTCACTCCAGTGTCCACAAAAGATAGTCAAAGCAGGGTAGATGCATGGACGAGTAGCTAGCAAGGGCAGCAAGGTAAAAAAAGAAAAAAAGCTCTCACCGAGGACTGGAAGGATGGCTTAGTCGGTTAAGGCGTTTGCCTGCAAAGCCAAAGGACCCAGGTTCTATTCCTTAGGGCCCACGTTAGCCAGATGCACAAGGGGGCGCATGCATCTGGAGTTGGTTTGCAGTGGCTGGAGGCCCTGGCGCGCCCCTTGTCTCTCTCTCTCCCTCTTTCTCTGTCAAATAAGTAAAAATAAAACATATTTTTTAAAGTCATTGTTTTTCTTTCCTCTGCTTCTCTCCTATGTGATTACTGTTGATTGAGATAATGCTAGTAGTTAAGTGTTGTTAAATTTATACTTCAATCCTGGGATTTTAGAGGCTAAGCATCCTTCAAGGACCTTGCCATGTGTTGTACACAGGACGGTTATATCATGTTAGGCAGAACAATGACCCGGCTATTGTTTCCATTTGGAAATTAAACGTGGCTTAAGGAGGCACGGTTTGGTGTCGTGTTGACAAAGAGTGGTCTTGTGGTGGTGGTTAAGCTCTGTGGTCAACTCGATCAGGTTAGGAATGAAGAGACACACCTCTTTCTTGGGTGGGTCTGAGAGCTTGTGACTATAAATTAAGAGGCTCCGAGAGAACACAGGTCCCAATTCTCCTGATGGCCCATGGTAATGCTGGTTAGTGTTTTTTGTTTGTTTTTGAGGTGGGGTCTTACTCTAGCCCAAGCTGACCTGGAATTCACTATGGAGTCTCAGGCTGGTCTCGAACTCACAGCGATCCTCCTACCTCTGCCTCCCGAGTGCTGGGACTAAAGGTGTGCGCCACCACGCCCGGCTCTGTGAGAACTGTTTTCTTTTTTTTTTCCTATTTATTTGACAGGGAAAGAGGGAGAGAGCAACAGAATGAATGGATGTGCCAGGGCGTCCAGCCACTGCAAACGAATTCCAGACATGTGCGACCCCTTGTGCAGCTGGCTAACATGGGTCCTGGGGAATCGAATCTGGGTCCTTTGGCTTTGCAGGCAAACGCCTTAACCGCTAAGCCATCCCTCCAGCCCAACAATGACATTATTATATTGGTGTACATATGCTCAAATACTCTTTGTTGTTATTGTTATTGTTTTTTTTTTTTTCTTCAAGGTAGGGTCTCACTCTAGCCCAGGCTGACCTGGGATTCACTATGTAGTCTCAGGGTGGCCTCGAACTCACGGCGATCCTCCTACCTCTGCCTCCCGAGTGCTGGGATTAGAGGCGTGCGCCGCCATGTCCAGCTCTTGGCTGGTGTTTGTAACTACCTTCTTCTACTACCCATTCTGCATTTCCTCCACCTTCAGCAAGCAGCCCAGCAGGTCTTGATTCCTCACCTGGCGGGTCACCCATGCATTCATGCCTTCATTGGGTTGTTGTAGTTCCCCAAGGGCAGAGTGTTGCTCTTACCTTCTCATTGCTGGCACAAAGCACCCGAGTAAAAATAGCTGATGGGGGCTGGAGAGATGGCTTAGCGGTTAAGCGCTTGCCTGTGAAGCCTAAGGACCCCAGTTCGAGGCTCGACTCCCCAGGACCCACGTAAGTCAGATGCACAAGGGGGCGCACGCGTCTGGAGTTCGTTTGCGGTGGCTGGAGGCCCTGGTGCGCCCATTCTCTCTCTCTCTCTCTCTCTCAAATAAATAAATAAAAATATTAAGAATAGCTGATGGGTGGGAAGAATGTGGTTTATTTTGGCTTACAACCTCAAGGGGACGCTTCCTGATGGCAGGGAAAAAATGTGGCAATGAAGGCTGGAGAGATGGCTTCGTTCATAAGGCACTTACCTGCGAAGCCTAATGACCTGGATTTGATTCCCCAGTATCCACGTAAAGCCAGATGCTGTCAGGCAAAACAATTGGACTTCATTTGCAGTGGCTGGGGGCCCTGGCGTGCCCATTCTCTCCGTCTCTCTTCATTCTATCTCCCTCTGCTTGTAAATAAATAAATTAAAAATATATATTTTTTAAGCCAGGCGTGGTGGCGCATGCCTTTAATCCCAGCACTGGGGAGGTAGAGGTAGGAGGATGGCCGTGAGTTTGAGGCCACCCTGTGACTCCGTAGTGAATTCCAGGCCAGCCTGAGCTAGAGTGAGACCCTACCTGGCTTACGTGGGTCCTGGGGAATCGAACCTGGGTCCTTTGGCTTCACAGGCAAATGTCTTAACGGCTAAGCCATCTCTGCAGCCCCTGTAACTCCTTTCTTAGCTTGTTGGCTCAAGGGCATCAGGAGCCCAAAGTGGCCAGGAGGAAGTCTTAACTACCAGTTCAGTGGGGTGTATTTTGTGACTCCTGGCAAAAATCACTCTCCCCTGTGGCACCAAGACCTCTCTTGGCCAGCAGAGCGTAAGATCGCGGAAACGGGAAGCAGACTTTTGGCTGGCGGATCACTTGGGGTGATGGTGTGTGCTTTTCCAGACATCAGGGTGGGAAGAAGTTGAGATGATCTTTCAAAATATGCCGTGTGTGTGTGTTAATTACTTTCCTTGTTGCTATAACAAAATACAAGAAGCAATTTAAGGGAGGAAGTGTTGCAGTCAGGTTCGCATTGCTGGTAGAAATCACCCAACCAAGAGTAGCTTTTTTGGGGAAAAAAATGCTTACAGACTCAAGAGGAAGCTCCCCGATGGCAGGGGAAAACGATGGCATGAGCAGAGGATGGACATCACCCCCTGGCCAATATTAGGTGGACAACAGGAACAGGAGAGTGTGCCAAACACTGGCAAGGGGACACTGGCTATAACACCCATAAGCCCGCCCCCAACAATACACCGCCTCCAGGAGGCGTTAATTCCCAAATCTCCATCAGCTGGGAACCTAGCATTCAGAACACCTAAGTTTATGGGGGACGCCTGAATCAAACCACCACAGGAAGAGCTTATTTCAGCTTAAAGTTCAAGGAGATACAGGCTTAGCGTGGCAGAGGGGGCATGCGGCAGGAGCACAGAGCAGCGGGCATATTCAGTGTGCAGTTGGGAACACGGGAGATAGATTCCTGTGTTCCGCTCACTTAGTTTTGTTCACTTACTTATTTAGGTTTTTTTTGTTTGTTTGTTTGTTTTTTTAGTTTGTTTGTTTTGAGGTAGGGTCTCACTCTAGCCCAGGCTGACCTGGAATTCATTATGTAGTCTCAGGGTGTCCTCGAACTCATGGTGATCCTTCTCCTACCTCTGCCTCCCGAGTGCTGGGATTATAAAGGAGTGTGCCACCACACCTGGTACATTCTTCTTCCTTTTTTTTTTTTTAATAAATTTATTTATTTGCAAGGAGAAACAGAGAGATAGAAGAGAGAGGCAGACACAGAGAGAATGGGCTCGCCAGGGCCTCTAACCACTGCAGACAAACTCCAGATGCATGTGTCCCTTGTGCAGCTGGCTTACGTGGAGAATCCTGGAGAATCGAACCTGGGTTCTTTGGCTTCACAGGCAAGTGCCTTAGCCGCTAAGCCATTTCTCCAGCCCCATATTCTTTTCTCTCTCTCCTTTTTTTTTTTTTTTTTTGAGGTAGGGTCTCGCTCTAGCTCAGGCTGACCTGGAGTTCACTATGTAGTCTCAGGGTGGCCTCGAACTCACAGTGATCCTCCTACCTCTGCCTCCCGTGTGCTGGGATTAAAGGCGTGCGCCACCACGCCCGGAATATTCTTTATACAGTGCATAATGCTCAACCCACGGAGTGACATTGCTCATATTTTGGGTTAGTCTTCCCGCCTCTGTTAGCCTAATAATCTAGGGGACTAATCAAGGCCTCTGGATGTAGTCTCTGTGGAGTGCTAGAAAGTGAGTAACTTGGCCAAGTCCACGCCCAGCTGCTATGGGGACCCCCAAGGTCCAGGCAGCCTCTCCGTCTAGACAACTCAGGGCAGGCTGTGGCTGTCCTAAGTGGGGAGACGCCATCCAGAGTTGAGTTTAGAGCTGAACCTGGGCTCAGTTCTCCTTCCTTTCACTGGCGTGGCTACGCAGACCTGACCTTGGGACAGAGATGGGGAGGAGCCTTGGCCTGCACACGTCTGTGCATAGGCCCAGCCAGGCCAGAGTGAGTTTGGTGGCTCGGAGAAGCTCTGAATGGGCTGGTTTGGGCCAGTCCAGACGACTGGCCAAGAGTCCACCGGATGCTCAGTTGCTAGCCTACGGCAGGGTGGATGGTTGCCCTTGCCACCATGGGTGTCTGCCTGCTTAGCTGTCTCGAGACCCTGGCTCCCATCATGCCGAGATAAACTGCACCCTCAGGGGTCCGCTGACCTCATTACAGGGTTTCAGCCTTTGAGTAAAATAACTCCCCTCTTGACTTTTCTGTTACGTGTTTCTCACCAAGGAGTCTGAACTTTATGATTCCCTTTAAGCTGTTCGCTGGAGAAATTCTAAAAACTTTTCTGGACTCCTTTCCACTGTGGGATTAGGAAAAAAAAAAAGGTGAAGTTGCAAAAATTGGATTTTAGGGCTGGAGAGATGGCTTAGTGGTTAAGGTGCTTGCCTGCCAAGCCAAAGGACCCAGGTTTGATTCCCCAGGACCCATGTAAGCCAGATGCACAAGGTGGCACGGGCATCTGGAGTTTGTTTGTAGTGGCTGGAGGCCCTGGTGTGCCCATTCTGTCTCTCTCTCTTTTTTTTTTTCCCCCTCCTTTTTAAATTTTTTTTCCAAATAAAAAAAAAAATCCCAAAAAAAAAAAAAAAAGCCCCTTCAAACCCTTTTTTTCCGGGGGCCCCCCCCCCCAAAAATCCCCGGGTTGTGTCCCCCTGGTGGATTTGGGGGGGTCCAAAAACCCCCCGGTCCTTTCCCCAAACCCCCCAAATCAGCTGGCTTGTCCCCTTGCCTCCCCAGGGAGCCCCCTCCCACTGCCGGGGAGGGGGCCCAGGAGGACCTTCCAAGAATGAGAGCCTCGGGCATGGATGCTGAGGAGCCCAAGGCCCCACCCGGGGCCGGCCCGGGGGACGGGCGCCCAACCCCGTGACTCACGGGGAAAGGGATCTCTGTTTGGGGCCAACAGACATATCCCCAGGAACAGGGGCCATCCTGAAAAAACCCCAAAAAGGGAAAAGAGCTGCGGGAAGGGCCAGCTCCAGGGGCCCTTTGGAAACCTGGGGGGTTTTTCCCTTTGGGCAACAGGGCGGGGCCCCCCCGGGCCCCCCCACCCCCCCCCCTTCCCTTTTCCTTGCCCCTTCCCCCATGCCACGGGTTTTGGGGCCCCCCGTGCCTCTGTTTCGGGTTTTAAATTCTGGCCACGGGCTGCAGAATGCCCGGGCCCGGCCGGGGGGGGGGGGGGGCCCTCTCCAAGATCTGTCCCGGCCCCCCCCCTTTCACGGGCCGAGAAAATTGCGTTTTAATTGGCCCCAGCGGGGAACAAGGGCAGGGGGGGGGATAAACGTGCTGAAGGTGTGCCGGGACCCCAGCCCCCAAATTTGGGGCCCACCTCCGTTGGCAACGCGTAAATTTAAGCGCCCCCGGGGGAACCACGAAGGGTTTTTCCGTGGCCCAGACGTGGAGTGGAATGATGACGCTAGCTCTACACGTTTTCCCCCCTCTCACTGAGAATTAAACCCGATGGGGTTTTTTTTTTTTTTCAAAATTTTTATTTAAAAACTTCCAAGGTTGTAAACAAAATCCCGTAGGAATTGCCCCCCCCCCCCCCTTCCCCCCACTTTCCCCTTTGAAAACCCCCTCTCCATCATATCCCCTCCCCCTCTCATTCAGTCTCTCTTTTATTTTGATGTCATCATCTTTTCTTCCTAGTATGATGGTCTTGTGTAGGTAGTGTCAGTGCTATGAGGTCATGGATACCCGAGGCCATTTTGTGTCTGCGGGGGAGCACGTTGTAAGGAGTCCTACTCCTTCCTTTGGCTCTTACATTCTTTCCGCCACCTCTTCTGCATTAGACCCTGAGCTTGGAAGGTGTGATCCAGTATGTTACTCGGTACTCTAGTCACTTCTTTCCAGCACTATGATACCTTCTGAGTCGTCCAAGGTCACTGTCATCTGAAAAGAGTAGGTCTCTAACCAAAAGTGAGAGTAGCGTTAATATAAGGGTATGAACATTAAGAGAAGTGCTTACTGGGCAGTTTGATGAGCGTAGTATATGCATTTAGCCAGATATCAGCAGACGTTACACCCTAGGGCTCATGACTACCCCTGTTTTAAGTTTTCAGTTAAACAGGGATGTTTTATTCCCCCCCATTTGGGGTGGGCCTCCAGTCCAAGTAAGGGGAGTTTTTTTTTTTTTTTTTTTTTTTTTTTGCTAAGGCTTGAAATTTGTTTTTATTTATTTATTTAATTTTCAAGCAGGGGGAAAGGGAGAAAAGAATTAAGGGTGGGCCAGGGCCTCTAGCCACGCAAATGCACGCACTTTGTGCATCCCGGGTTTTATTTGGGTACTGGGGAAAAAACCAAACTGTGGTCATTAAACTTTTATTTTTTTTTAAAATTTTTTGACAACCCTTCCCATACTTACGGGTTTTTTTTTTTTTTTCTATTTTTAATTTTTTTATTTTGATTTTGAGCAAAAAACAAAAGAGAGAAAAGAGGCAAAAAAAAGAGAAGGGGAGAGAGAGAGAATGGGGGTGCCAGGGGCTCCCCAGCCCCCTGGCCAAAAAAAGAACCCCCCGAAAGCTTGGCCCTTCCCCCCCCCCCCCCCCCCCCCCGCGTTTCTGGGGTAACGTTTGGGGCCTGGGGAATCCAGCCCTCGAACCGGGGGCCTTAGGGTTCCAAAAGGCAAGGCCCCCTTAAAAACCACTAAACCATCTCCCCAGCCCCCAATTTTGATTTTGAAATTTTTTTTTTTTTTTTTGGTTTAAAAAAAAATTATTTTTTGGGTTAGGCTTTTTCCCGGCAAACGGGCCCTTTTAACCGCTGAGCCAACTTTTCCATCCCTGGAATTGGGTATCTGTTAAAATTTTCCCCAAAAATTTTTCTACTGAAATCCTAATTTGGGAGTGTACAAGGGGCCGAAAAGGGAAGGGCATGAAGATAAAGAAGGTTTCCCCAAAATGGGGCCCCCGATCCGGGTTTAGGGTTATTGCCCCCTTGAGAGGGGGCACAAAAGAACCTTTTCCCCCTGTCTGAGCATATACCCGGGATGGCCACGTGAGGACAAAGTGAGAAAAAACAAGATGTTTTAAAACCGGGAAGGGCCCCCCCCGCCCCAGAAAACCGGGGTCAGCCGCCCGGCCTTTACCTCCAGCCCCCCAAAAAAGCGGAAAAAGTAAAATTTTTTCGATCTAAAAACCACCCGGGCAGTTTTTGTTTCCGGGTATCGGCCCGCCCCGAGCGGGGGCCCGGGGTTAGTCCAGGTAAGGTCGGGTTAGCGCGGAAAGGGAAAACCAAAACTTTTTGGGCAAAAGCTTTGGAAACCCTGGGGGGTGTGCTGGGGAAAAACTTGGGGAAACGTCCACAGGAATGTGTCCGGCCCCAAAGGGGATTCCCGGCCAAAAGGGTTTAGAGGAGCACTTTGGGGCTTGGAGGGGTGGGTTTTGCGGTGGGAAAGGGGCTTGCTTTCCCGAGCCCAAGGACCCGGGTTCAAACCCCCCGGCCCCACGGAAACCGATGGGACAAGGGGGGGGGGGCTGCATCTGGAGTTTGTTTGCAAACGGCTTGGGGGGGGCCCTGGGGGGGGGCCCCATTCTCTCTGTCCCGTGTGGGTTTTTCTCTCTCTCAAATAAAAAAGGAAAATAAAAAACATTAAAAAAAAAAAGAAAAAAGGCCGGAGGGGCGGTGGGGCCCCGCCAAACCCCCCCTTAATCCCAGCCAACCTTTTGGGAGGCAGAGGTTTGGAGGATTTGCCGTGAGTTCGAGGCCACCCTGGAGAGATGGCCTAGCAGTTAAGCGCCTGCCTGTGAAGCCTAAGGACCCCAGTTCGAGGCTCGATTCCCCAGGACACATGTTAGCCAGATGTACAAGGGGGCGCATGCATCTGGAGTTCTTTTGCAGTGGCTGGAGGCCCTGGCGCGCCCATTCTCTCTCTCGCTCTCAAATAAATAAATAAAAATATTAAAAATAGCTGATGGGAGGAAAGAATGTGGTTTATTTTGGCTTACAACCTCAAGGGGACGCAATGAGGGCTGGAGAGATGGCTTCGTTCATAAGGCGAAGCCTAATGACCTGGATTTGATTCCCCAGTATCCACGTAAAGCCAGATGCTGTCAGGCAAAACAATTGGACTTCATTTGCAGTGGCTGGGGGCCCTGGCGTGCCCTTTCTCTCCATCTCTCTTCATTCTATCTCCCTCTGCTTGTAAATAAATAAATTAAAAATATATATTTTTTAAGCCAGGCGTGGTGGCGCATGCCTTTAATCCCAGCACTGGGGAGGTAGAGGTAGGAGGATGGCCGTGAGTTTGAGGCCACCCTGTGACTCCGTAGTGAATTCCAGGCCAGCCTGAGCTAGAGTGAGACCCTACCTGGCTTACGTGGGTCCTGGGGAATCGAACCTGGGTCCTTTGGCTTCACAGGCAAATGTCTTAACGGCTAAGCCATCTCTGCAGCCCCTGTAACTCCTTTCTTAGCTTGTTGGCTCAAGGGCATCAGGAGCCCAAAGTGGCCAGGAGGAAGTCTTAACTACCAGTTCAGTGGGGTGTATTTTGTGACTCCTGGCAAAAATCACTCTCCCCTGTGGCACCAAGACCTCTCTTGGCCAGCAGAGCGTAAGATCGCGGGAAACGGGAAGCAGACTTTTGGCTGGCGGATCACTTGGGGTGATGGTGTGTGCTTTTCCAGACATCAGGGTGGGAAGAAGTTGAGATGATCTTTCAAAATATGCCGTGTGTGTGTGTTAATTACTTTCCTTGTTGCTATAACAAAATACAAGAAGCAATTTAAGGGAGGAAGTGTTGCAGTCAGGTTCGCATTGCTGGTAGAAATCACCCAACCAAGAGTAGCTTTTTTGGGGAAAAAAATGCTTACAGACTCAAGGGGAAGCTCCCCGATGGCAGGGGAAAACGATGGCATGAGCAGAGGATGGACATCACCCCCTGGCCAATATTAGGTGGACAACAGGAACAGGAGAGTGTGCCAAACACTGGCAAGGGGACACTGGCTATAACACCCATAAGCCCGCCCCCAACAATACACCGCCTCCAGGAGGCGTTAATTCCCAAATCTCCATCAGCTGGGAACCTAGCGTTCAGAACACCTAAGTTTATGGGGGACGCCTGAATCAAACCACCACAGGAAGAGCTTATTTCAGCTTAAAGTTCAAGGAGATACAGGCTTAGCGTGGCAGAGGGGGCATGCGGCAGGAGCACAGAGCAGCGGGCATATTCAGTGTGCAGTTGGGAACACGGGAGATAGATTCCTGCATTCAGCTCACTTAGTTTTGTTCAGTTACTTATTTAGTTTTTTTTTTTTTTTTTTTTTTTTTTTTTTTTTTTTTTTTGAGGTACGGTCTCACTCTAGCCCAGGCTGACCTGGTATTCATTATGTAGTTTCAGGGTGGCCTTGAACTCATGGTGTTCCTTCTCCTACCTCTGCCTCCTGAGTGCTGGGATTAAAGGAGTGTGCCACCACACCTGGTACATTCTTCTTCCTTTTTTTTTTTTTTTTTTTTTTTCTCCATTTTTATTAATATTTTCCATGATAACAAAAAAAAATCCCATGGTATTACCCTCCCCCCTTTCCCCTCACTCCCAGGATGTGTGGCCCTGAGTGGACTTGGGAGGGTCCAAGGAGCCCCGGTCCTTGTCACAAACACCATCAGCTGGCTTGTCCCCATGCCTCCCCAGGGAGTTCCTGCTACTGCCAGGACGGGGCCCAGGAGGACCTTCCAAGAATGAGAGCCTCGGGCATGGATGCTGAGGAGCCCAAGGTCCACCCGGGCCTGGCCCGTGGACAGCGTCCAGCCCGTGACTCACTGGGATGGGATCTCTGATTGGGCCAAGCAGACATATGCCAGGAACAGGGGCCAGTCCTGTAAAACACAATAAGGAAGAGCTGCAGAAGCCAGCTCCAGAGCCCTTTGGAAACCTGGAGGGTTTCCCTGGGCAACAGGGCTGCCACCGCCGCCACCTCTTCCTCTGCCCCTTGCCCATGCCAGCGGGTGTCTGGGCCCCTGTGCCTCTGCTCTGTGCTTATCTGGCCACAGCTGCAGACATGCGCCTGGCTGGCCTGGGGGGGCCCTCTCCAAGATCTGTCCCGGCTCCCCCGTTCACTGGCCGAGGCATTGCGCTTCATTTCAGCCCCAGCTGGACAAGGGCAGGAGTGGGATGACGTGCTGAAGGTGTGCCTGGGATCCAGAACCCAGGAATGCCACCTCCGTTGGCACGCGTGAATGAAGCGCTCCGTGGGAACCACGAATGGTTTCCGTGGCCCACGACTGTGGAGTGGAATGATGACGCTAGCTCTACACGTTTTCCTCTCTCACTGAGAATTACCCGATGGCTTTTGTTTTTTCAAGTTTTTATTAACAACTTCCATGGTTGTAAACAATATCCTGTAGTAATGCCCTCCCTCCCCCCACTTTCCCCTTTGAAACTCCATTCTCCATCATATCCCCTCCCCCTCTCAGTCAGTCTCTCTTTTACTTTGATGTCATCATCTTTTCCTCCTCTTATGAGGGTCTTGTGTAGGTAGTGTCAGGCACTATGAGGTCATGGATATCTAGGCCATTTTGTGTCTGGGGGGAGCACGTTGTAAGGAGTCCTACCCTTCCTTTGGCTCTTACATTCTTTCCGCCACCTCTTCTGCATTAGAAGGTGTGATCCAGATGTTACTCGGTACTCTAGTCACTTCTTTCCAGCACTATGATACCTTCTGAGTCGTCCCAAGGTCACTGTCATCTGAAAAGAGTAGGTTCTCTAACCAAAAGTGAGAGTAGCGTTAATATAAGGGTATGAACATTAAGAGAAGTGCTTACTGGGCAGTTTGATGAGCGTAGTATATGCATTTAGCCAGATATCAGCAGACGTTACACCCCTAGGGCTCATGACTACCCCTGTTTTAAGTTTTCAGTATCAGGGATGTATTCCCCCCCATGGAGTGGGCCTCCAGTCCAAGTAGAGGGCAGTTTTTTTTTTTTTTTTTTTTTGCTATGGCTTGAATATTTGTTTTTATTTATTTATTTATTTGCAAGCAGGGGGAAAGGGAGAGAGAATTAATGGGTGGGCCAGGGCCTCTAGCCACTGCAAATGCACGCACTTTGTGCATCTGGCTTTATGTGGGTACTGGAGAACCAAACTGTGGTCATTAAACTTTTATTTTTTTTTAAATTTATTGACAACTTCTATACTTACAGATTTTTTTTGTCTATTTTTATTTATTTATTTTAGAGCAACAGACAGAGAGAGAAAGAGGCAGAGAGAGAGAGAGAGAGAGAGAGAATGGGCGTGCCAGGGTCTCCAGCCACTGCAAACGAACTCCAGATGCATGCGCCACCTGGTGCGTCTGGCTAACGTGGGTCCTGGGGAATCCAGCCTCGAACTGGGGTCCTGAGGCTTCACAGGCAAGTGCTTAACCACTGAGCCATCTCTCCAGCCCCCAGATTTTGATTTTGATTTTGTTTTTTTTTTTTTTTGGTTTATTATTATTATTTTTTTGGTTAGGCTTTTCAGGCAAACGCCCTAACCGCTGAGCCATCTCTCCAGTCCCTGGATTGGATATCTGTAACTTCCCAAAATTTATCTACTGAAATCCTAATTGGCAGTGTACAAGGGGCCTGTAAGGAAGTCATGAAGACTAAAGAAGGTCCCGACGATGGGGCCCTGATCTGTTCAGGATTATTGCCCTCTTGAGAGGAGCACAAAAGACTCCTCCTGTCTGAGCATATACCCGGGATGGCCACGTGAGGACAAAGTGAGAGAAACAAGATGTTTACAAGCCTGAAGGACCCCGCCCCAGAACCTGAGTCAGCCTGCCCTTGACCGTGACCTCCAGCCCCCAGAAAGCGGAGAAGATAAGTTTTTGCGATCTAAACCACCCGGTCAGTGGTGTTCTGCTATCGGCAGCCCGAGCGGACCAGGAGTCAGTCTCAGGCTAAGAGTCGGAGTTAGCTGCTCGTAGGAATACCTAGACGTTGTGGGCAAAAGCTTTGGAGCTCTGGGGTGTGTGCTGGGAAAACACTATGGAATCTGTCCACAGGAATGTGTCCGTCCAAGGTGATTCTGGCAAGGTTCAGAGGAGCACTGGAGGCTTGGAGGGATGCTTTAGCGGTGAAGGCGCTTGCTTGCAGAGCCCAAGGACCCGGGTTCGATTCCCCCAGGGCCCACGGAAGCCAGATGCACAAGGGGGCGCGTGCATCTGGAGTTTGTTTGCAGCGGCTGGAGGCCCTGGCATGCCCATTCTCTCTGTCTGTGTGTTTCTCTCTCTCTCAAATAAATAAGTGAAAATAAAAGCTATTAAAAAAGAAAAGAAAAGAGGCCAGGCGCGGTGGTGCACGCCCTTAATCCCAGCACTCGGGAGGCAGAGGTAGGAGGATCGCCGTGAGTTCGAGGCCACCCTGAGACTCCATAGTGAATTCCAGGTCAGCCTGGGCTAGAGCGAGACCCTACCTTGAAAAATAAAAAAAATTAAAAAAAAAAAGAAAGAAAGAAAAGAGGAGTACTACAGAGCAGGTGTCCCGGAGAACACTGGTGCCGAATCTGGAAGGACTCAGTGGGAATGAGGAACGTGTTATTGGAAACCCCAGGCAGGAGACCTTTGTTCATAAGGTGGCCTGCTGTGTTGCGGTGTCTTGTGATCCCACCAGCAACTAGGCTGGAAGAGTTTCCCCGACAGACTGCTGAAGGCCGTATCTCCTTGCTGCTTATACTAAAAAAAAAAAAAAAAAAAAAAAAAAAAAAAAAAAAATGTGGAGAGGGAAATTGAAGGAATGGACAGAAGAGGAAACAGTGGAAAATTCTCTCCGCCTGTTCACATTGCAACAAATGTTGCACAGAAACCGAGGTGTGAACACTGAATATAAAACGGTGTGAACAGAGGACCGAGGGAGCTAGGAATGCAACAACAAACGCTTCCAGCGTGATCTAAAGGGGACAGCAGGGCTGCAGGGATGGCTTAGCGGTTAAGGAGCTTGCCTGCAAAGCCAAAGGACCCAGGTTTGATTCCCCAGGACCCCACGTAAGCCAGATGCACAGGGTGGCGCACGTGTCTGGAGTTGGTTTGCAGCAGCTGGAGGCCCTGGCCCGCCTATTCTCTCTCTCTCTCCATCTGCCTCTTTCTCTCTCAAATAAATGAATAAGAACATTTGTAAGATAAGGGCTGGAGAGATGACTTAGCGGTTAAGCGCTTGCCTGTGAAGCCTAAGGACCGCAGTTCGAGGCTCAATTCCCCAGGACCCACGTTAGCCAGATGCACAAGGGGGCGCACGGGTCTGGAGTTCGTTTGCAGTGTCTGGAGGCTCTGGTGCACCCATTCTTTCTTTCTGTCTCTCTCTCCCTGCCTCTTTCTATCTCTGTCTGTTGCTCTCAAATAAATAAAAAATAAACAAAAAAAAATGTAAGATAAAGGAGAAATTATAAAAAAAATAAAGGAGATAGCATAAGACAACAGAACTAGTCAGCTGCCAGCATGCATTAGCTGTTAATAAAAGGGCACAGTGGGCCTGGAGAGATGGCTTAGCGGTTAAGCGCTTGCCTGTGAAGCCTAAGGACCCTGGTTCGAGGCTTGATTCCCCAGGACCCACATTAGCCAGATGCACAAGGGGGCACACGTGTCTGGAGTTCGTTTGCAGTGGCTGGAGGCCCTGGCGCGCCCATTCTCACTGTCTCTATCTCTCCTTCTCTCTGTCTCTAATAAATAAATCCATAAAAATAAAATCTTTAAAAAAAAAAAAAAAGAAATAGGAGTCGAGACTTGATACTAAAGGACTTGAGACTTGGGCAAAAATGGCTTCCCCAGGCACGTCATACTCCTGACTACTCTATGAGCTGATTTTGTTTTCCCCACCTTTTAGGTTTTTCTTCTTCTTTTTTAAATGTATTTATTTATTTGAGAGAGAGAGAAAAAGGCGGAGGAGAGAGAGAGAGATTGAGAGAGAATGGGCGTGCCAGGGCCTCCAGCCATTGCAAACAAACTCCAGACACATGCACCCCCCTTGTGCATCTGGCTTACATGAGTCCTGGAGAATCGAACTGGGATCCTTTAGCTTCACAGGCAAATGCCTTAACCACTAAGCCATCTCTCCAGCCCTTCTTCTTCTTCTTCTTCTTCTTTTTTTTTTTGAGGTAGGGTTTCACTGTACCCCTAGCTGACGACATTTCAGGGTGGCCTTGAACTCACAGCAATCCTCCTACCTCCTGAGTGCTGGATTTAAAGGCATGCACCACCATGCCTGGGGATTTTCCTACCTTTTAGTTCCTTCCGAAAGATCAATCTACCCAAGAAAATGGGGTCTTGATCCTTCCTCTCTCTCCAGGACACACAAGGGACCAGCAAAGGCTCCCCCGCACCCACCCTCTCTGGCTGCAATAGAACTCCCCTGTGGCTGGTCCTCCTGCCCCTGTTTGGATCTGGGACAGCCCAGGGCTTCGCTGGTCTCTTGAGGGCCGGGTAGATCAGGGTCTCCATCGTGTTGTCCCAGCAGGCTGGCTTGTCCATTTCTGCAGGTCCAGTGACCGCAGTTAAAACTCAAGTTGCCTCTCAAGTGGAAACCCCTCCAGCGGGAGGCTGAGGAACGTGGGTTGGCATCCCCCCCCGCCACCCGGCCCTTCGCTCTGGGTGGCTGGAGTTCTCCATACCTTGTGCAGGAGGCCAGGAGCTGTCAGACAGGGCTGGCATGGTCGTGGGCTGCTAGCACAGGAAGCAGGCGGGGAACACCAGGGGACAGTTAGTGTCCTTGAGAGTCCACCATACCCTGGAGCATATTTATTTATTTATTTATTTATTTATTTATTTATTTATTTTTCCAGGTAGGGTCTCACTCTAGCCCAGGCTGACCTGGAATTCACGATGTCATCTCAGGGAGCCCTTGAACTCATGGCAATTCTCCTGCCACTGCTTCCCAAGTGCTGGGATTGAAGGTGTGCTCCACTATGCCTGGCTCTCTTTCTATTTTATTTTTTGTAAAAATATATTTTATTTATTTATTTGAGAGAGAGAGAGAGAGAGAGAGAGAGAAAGAGAGAATGGGCACGCCAGGGCCCTCAGCCACTGCAAACAAACTCCAGATACGTGAGCCCCCTTTGTGCATCTGACTTAACGTGGGTCCCGGAGAATCGAACCACTGAGCCAGCTCTCCAGTCCTATTTTTATTTTTTTTATTTTTGGTTTTTCAAGGTAGGGTCTCCCTCTAGTACAGGCCGACCTGGAATTCACTATGTTCCTCTGACTCCAGAGTGCTGGGCTTAAAGGCGTGCGCCACCGTGCCTGGCCTCTCTCTCTCTCTCTTTTTAATGAATAAAAGCATTTTTACAATCTAGGTCTTGTATTTATTTATTCATTTATTTTTGGTTTTTTGAGGTAGGTTTTCACTCTAGCCCAGGCTGACCTGGAATTCACTATGGAGTCTCAGGGTGGCCTCGAACTCACGGCGATCCTCCTACCTCTGCCTCCCGAGTGCTGGGATTAGAGGCGTGTGCTACCACGCCCAGCTTCTCTCTCTCTCTCCCTCTCTCTTCTTAATGAAGAAAAGTGTTTTTACAATCTAGGGCTCTTATTATTTACGACATCTATTAAGCCATGAATTCACAGGGAATAGTCTCCAGCAGCTCTGGCTCTTTTCCATTAGTCCTCACACAGGGCGCTGCTCTGGGCGGAGCGGGCGGCCACTTCAGCTGCCGCCAGCTTCCTTTCTCTTTGGCCTCCTCCTTCTGATCATCTTCCTTCACCCGTTTCAGGAAGCCGTCTCTGCTCTTAGACTACTTGATCTGCTCGATACACACACTTAATCCTCTCGGCCACAATCCTGCCCTTGACTGGCTTGTTCACCACGACGCCAAAAGCACACCGAGTGACACTGTAGACTCTTCCAGTCTTCCCATGGTGACATCAATGAGGCGTTCCCTTTTGGACAGTCCCCATCCCCTTGATGTCTACAATAGCACCCTTCTTGTAGATGCGCATGTACGTGGCCAATGGAACAACCCGTGTTTTCGGAAAGGCCTAGAGGGGCTGGAGAGCTGGCTTAGCGGTCAAGGCGCTTGCCTGCAAAGCCAAAGGACCTTGGTTCAATTCTCCAGGACCCACGAAAGCCAGAGGCACAAGGTGGCACATGTACCTGGAGTTCGTTTGCAGTGGCTGGAGGCCCTGGCGTGCCCATTCTCTCTCTCTCTTTCTCCCTCTCAAACAAATAAAATATATTTTTAAAAAAAGAAGAAGAAAGAAAAGGCATAGAGAACATGTATCGGGGTGCCTCTCCTATTTCCTTTTGTGTTTGTCATTTTGACAAATTACTGGAAGATGCCGGTTCCGGTGGAAAGAATTTTTTTTTTTTAAGAGGGGAGAGAGAGCCGGGCATGATGGCGCATGCCTTTAGTCCCAGCACTCGGGAGGCAGAGGTAGGGGAATTGCTGTGAGTTCAAGGCCACTCTGAGACTACCTAGTGAATTCCAGGTCCTGAGCTAGAGTGAGACCCTACCTCAGAAAAAGAGAGAGAGAGAGAGAGAGAGAGAGCATGTGAGGGCCTCTAGCCACTGCAAACCAACTCCAGATGCATGCACCACCTTGTGCTTACGTAGGTCCTGGGGAATTGAACCTGGGTCCTTTGGGTTTGCAGGCAAGAGCCTTAACCTCCAAGCCATCCCTCCAGCCCCAGATGCTCCCTTTCTGTGGTCTGCTTTCATGTCTTCTTTGGGGCAGAATTTACACTCTACCACCAGTACAAGACAGCATGGCCAACCTTGGGCCATAGAGAATGTGCACTTTTTTTTTTCAAGTTTTTTTTTCTTTCTTTCTTTATTTGAGAGCAACAGACACAGAGAGAAAGAGAGAGAGAATGGGTGCACTAGGGCCTTCAGCCACTGCAAACGAACTCCAGATACACGCGCCCCCTTGTACATGTGGCTTATGTGGGTCCTGGGGAATATAGCCTCGAACCAGGGTCCCTTGGCTTCACAGGTAAGCGCTTAACTGCTTAAGCCATCTCTCCAGCCCGAGAATGTGCATTTTTAACCTACTGGATGGACAGTTAGTTTCCCCAGAAGTCTGCTGCCCCTTCCCCCCGACCAGGAACATCAGGAGCCCTTGCTTGTAGATAGATTGCTCACAGGAGGAAGAAGAGTGTAGCCTGTAGCTGCTCACAGCCTCAACAGGCACCTGTTGTTAAACACAAGGAGAAGAGAAAGCCCGCACTCTTTTTTTTGTTGTTGTTGTTCATTTTTATTTATTTGAGAGTGGCAGACAGAGAGAGAAAGAGGCAGATGAGACAGACAGAGAGAATAGGCGTGCCAGGGCCTCCAGCCACTGCAAACAACTCCAGATGCGTGCGCCCCCTTGTGCATCTGGCTAACGTGGGTCCTGGGGAATTGAGCCTCGAACCAGGGTTCTTAGGCTTCACAGCCAAGCGCTTAACTGCTAAGCCATCTCTCCAGCCCCAGCAATCCAGTTCTAATAAAGAATCAACTGCCCAGGGGGACAAGATAAAGGAGAAGCACTGATAAACACAGTTCTTTTAAAATAATCAGATCTTAGGGCTGGAGTGATGGCGTAGGGGTTACGGCACTTGCCTGCAATGCCTAAGGACCCAGGTTCAGTTCCCCAGGACTCATGTAAGCCAGATGCACAACTTGGAAACATAACTTACTAAAACAGAGTCAAGGGCTGGTGAGATGGCTTAGCAGTTAAGGTGTTTGCCTGCAAAGCCTTGAAAAACAAACAAACACAAAAGACTTGGTGGAAATAATGGCTGATAGACAACCCCGTGAATAAAACAAGATCTGCCAACCCACTCTGATAAAAATGAACGAACATAGTAAACCATGAGAATGGACTTCTGCAAGAGACTGCCAACTAATAGAGGTCAGGGAGACAAAAGTAGACCCCCATTTGGTGGTCACTGAGTCATCATGGGTTCAGGCAAAAAAAAAAAAGAACGTTATTAATAGCCGGGCGTGGTGGTGCACGCCTTTAATCCCAGCACTTGGGAGGCAGAGGTAGGAGGATCGCCGTGAGTTCGAGGCCACCCTGAGACTCCATAGTGAATTCCAGGTCAGCCTGGGCTAGAGTGAGACCCTACTGCGGAAAAAATATGTATATATATATTTATTAATGGTGAAAGTGTGAGGAGTAGTGGGACTTTCGCAGTCCCGGACAAAGCATCTCTATGTGGTGAGGGAGAAAGCCAGGGAGGGGAGAGACAGTGTCCCCTGCCCTCAGATGCAGTTGACCTTGCCAAGAGCGCCCACATTCACACCGTGCACCACTCAAGAGCCCCCCATTGTCATCCCTTGGTGCTCTTCCTGATGAAGGAGCATGTCCTTCTCTGATCATGAGGAAACGTAGACACACTAGCACCGGAGGGGAGGGAATTCTGCTAACGTCTGGCTTGTAGTCTTCAGAGAGAACAAGTGACGGGCAGTCAGGGGGGACGGGACAAAGAACTAGGGGAGGGGTCCCCCCCTCAACCCACCCAGTGCCTTGGCAGGCATGCTACCTTGATGGCTGCTGAAACAGCGTTGGGGTCTCTGGAAAGGGGACTTGGGGTGCCTTGTACTGTTATTATGACTTTTCTCTTTTATTTTTGGTTTTTAGAGGTAGGGTCCTGGAATTCACTCTATAGTCTCGGGGTTGGCCTCGAACTCTCGGCGGTCCTCCTACCTCTGCCTCCCGGGTGCCGGGACTAAAGGCGTGTGCCACCGCGCCCCGGCTGTTCTTACAACTTTTCTAAGTTTGACGTTGTCTCGGAGCGTTGCTGAGTTTTGTTAGGATCATTATTCTGAATTCCTTTTCAGGATTTGAACAATAGCCTTCCTAGTCTGCAAAACTTGTGTTCTTTCTGAAGTGTCACACATCTTTGCATCTTCCTACTGCTTGTGCCCTATAGTTATATCTGACATACGGATAACTGTGTCTCCTCCTTGAATTTTACAGTAGCTTTTTTTTGTGTTTATTTTTATTTATTTATTTGAGAGCAACAGAGAGAGAGAAGGAGGGGCAGAGAGAGAGAGAGAGAATGGGCGCGCCAGGGCTTCCAGCCACTGCAAATGAACTCCAGACATGCGCGCCCCCTTGTGCATCTGGCTAACGTGGGTCCTGGGGAATCGAGCCTCGAACCAGGGTCCTTAGGCTTCACAGGCAAGCGCTTAACCGCTAAGCCCTCTCTCCAGCCCACAGTAGCTTTTTTGTTTGTTTGTTTGTTATTGTGGTGAAGTTTTAGATATTTATTTATTTATTTGAGAGTGAGGGAGAGGAAGAGGCAGGTAGAGAGAGAATGGGCGCGCCAGGGCCTCCAGCCACTGCAAATGAACTCCAGACGCGTGTGCCCCCTTGTGCATCTGGCTAACATGGGTCCTGGGGAATTGAATCTGGGTCCTTTGGCTTTGCAGGCAAATGCCTTAACCGCTGAGAGCCATTTCCCCAGCCCGGAGAGTAGCTTTTTCTTTTCTTTTCTTTTCTTTTTCGTTGAGGTAGGGGGTTTTCGCTCTAGCCCAGGCTGACCTGGAATTCACTATGTAGTGTCACGGTGGCCTCGAACTCACAGCGATCCTCCTACCGATTCAAGGCGTGCGCCACGGCTCCGGGCTAGAGTACCTTTGGTAAGGAAAGACTTTGCCCTGTGGAGGACCTGTGGGGTCCTGATGGATGGGATGCTCTGTTGTTCTTGGTTCTAAGTGGACTTGGACGTGACCTCTGTGTGAATCGTTTCGTTTGAATCAAGCCAGTGGTGTCCCGGGCTTAGATCCAGGGTGTTGGCGGAGGGAGTTGAACCTTGGCCATGGCCATGGGCTGCTGAGGGCTGGTGGACTCTGAACCCGGGAGAGGGAAGCAAATGCAAGTTGTTGATTGTGCCAGGCTCCCATTTCTTCTAGGGGCAATGCCACAGCGGGGGCGTAAGGGCGTTTGTCAAGGAGCCCTGGGGGCAAGTTTTGCGGCTCCTTGGTCTTGAGCGCCTGGCTATGCTGGCTCACCCGACCCTTAGTGCAGCATACCGCCCGGGCCTGGATTCTGGGCTCCTGCCGCAAGCTGGCCTGGTTGGGCTCATGAGACCGTAGCTCCCTGTACCAGTGTGGTAAACTGTAGGCTCTATGGATGGCAAATATGCAGGGGCCTTGTCCGGTGCGGCAGGAAGGATTCCGACAGGGGCTCCCTTCTCAACATGGTACACGGGCTGGAGAGTTGGCTTAGCGGTTAAGGTGTTTACCTGCGAAGCCAAAGGACCCAGGTTCGATTCCCCAGGACCCAGGTAAACCCGATGCACAAGGTGGTGCATATATCTGGAATTAGTTTGCAGAGGCTGAAGGCCCTGGCACTCCATTCTCTCTCTCTCTCTGTCTCTGTCTGTCTGTCTCTCTCTGCCTCTTTCTATCTTTCTCTCAAATAAGTAAAATAAAATTAAAATAAAAAAGAGATTAAAGCCAGGCATGGTGGCGCACGCCTTTAATCCCAGCACTCGGGAGGCAGAGGTAGGAGGATCGCCGTGAGTTCGAGGCCACCCTGAGACTACAGAGTGAATTCCAGGTCAGCCTGAGCCAGGGTGAGACCCTACCTCCAAAAACAAAACAAACAAACAAACAAACAAACAAACAAACAAAAAAAGATTAAAATTCAAGATGGTGCGGTAACACAGCTTCTGGGGTTAGCCCCTGAAGCCAGCGTGTGGCACGTGCCCAGGCTGTGACCTGTGGTCACTGTAGGCTCTCCACACAGACTTACTGGGTTTCAGTGAGGGACCTCGCTCAAATCGTCTCTCTCCCAGACAGCAGGGTCATAGCTGTGTGTACTCTGTTTCCCCCCTGGCTGCCATGAAGTGTCATCTCTCCCTCAGCCACCCACCTGGAAACACAGCTCTGCATTTGGTCTTCGAAGGACCCGTGTTCGACTCTCCAGATCCCACGTAAGACAAGGTGGCGCATGCATCTGGAGTTTGATTGCAGTGGCTGGAGGCCCTGACGCGCCCATTCTCTCCTTGTCTCTCTCTCTTCCTCTGCCTCGTTCTCTCTCTCAAATAAATAAGTTTTTTAAAAATATATTTTTTCGAGGTAGGGTCTCGCTCTAGCTCAGGCTGACCTGGAATTCCCTATGTAGTCTCAGGGTGGCCTTGAACTCACGGCGATCCTCCTACCTCTGCCTCCTGAGTGCTGGGATTAAAGGTGTGCGCCACCACGCCTGGCAAAAATAAAATATTTTTTAAAAGTTTTTATTTATTTATTAGAGAGAGTGAGTCTGGGCGCGCCAGAGCCTCCTGCCACTGCAAACAAACTCCAAACACATGTGTCACTTTGTGCACCCGGCTTTACGTGGGTCCTGGGAGATTGAACCCAGGCCATTAGACTTTGCAAGAAAGTGCCTTTAACCACTGTGCCATCTCTCCAGCCCTCAAATATTTGATTTAAAAAAAAAAGCACTTTTTGTTGTTGTTGTTTTTGTTTGTTTGTTTTGTTTTGCAAAATACTTCTTAACCTTCACTGGCTCTGGTGAACTTTCTCATGATATCACTTGCTGCAAATTTGAAATGCCCAGCGTTTATTTGTTTTTGGTTTTGTTTGTGAGGTAGGGTCTCACTCCCACCCAAGCTGACCTGGAATTCAGTATGGAGTCTCAGGGTGGCCTCGAACTCACGGCGATCCTCCTACCTCTGCCTCCTGAATGCTGGGATTAAAGGCGTGCAGCACTATGCTGGGCGCCCAACATCTGTATCAGACACTGCTAGATGCTCCCATCATGAAGAGGTCGCAGATCTGCCCTGTGCACGAACCACATCCCTCCCCTTCCCCTCCCTGCGGACAGAAATAGTTTTTGTTGCATCTTCCATAGTAACAACGGTGGTTTGACGACTAGCATGTGACTGGGTTAGAAAGTGTCGTGTGGAGTTGTGGCCACAGGCTTCCCAGTAACTGCTGCCTCAGAGGAAACACTTTTTTCTTTCTTTTTTTTTTCTTTCAGGTAGGGTTTCACTCTAAACCAGGCTGACCCGGGATTCACTATGCAGTCTCAGGCTGGCCTTGAACTCACAGAGATCCTCTTATCTCTGCCTCCCGAGTGCTGGGATTAAAGGCGTGCGCCACCACGCCTGGTGAAATGCATTTTTTTTTTTTTTGTGGTTCATCGTGACCTACGTGAAAGTGTGCATTTTAAAAAAATCTGGAAATTCTACAGCAAATGCAGCAAGTCACGATGTGACCTTGGACTGTGTGCCAATGTCATAGTACCTCCTTGGGGGACGCCAGTGTGTATTCATGCTGCTTATGTCTTTGTGTGTGTGTGTATGTGTGTGTTTGTGTGTGTGTGATTGGTTTTTTGAGGTAGGGTCTCACTCTAGCCCAGGCTGACCTGGAATTCACTATGGAGTCTCAGGGTGGCCTCGAACTCACGGCGATCCTCCTACCTCTGCCTCCCGAGTGCCGGGATTAAAGGCGTGCGGCCACCATGCCCGGCTAACTTGGCTATTTTCTTCCCCCAATCTGAAGAAGAGAAGAGTCTGGGTGTCGTGTGGAAACCCCGTGGGCAGCTCCCAGCACTCAGTGACTTCGGCACCCCGACACCCCGCGCCCACGCGTCCTCACACGCTGTCACACCCCCCCAACACATAGCGTCACACCCCCTCGTACACGCCACCTACACGTCAGCAGTGTCCACACATGTCTGCTCGCAGTTTTCACACACACGCCCTCACACGCTGGTCACGTGTGTACATGGTTCAGAAACCTCAACCGCCCACATCGCCTTCACACTCCTCACACACACTGATCACGTCCTTCAACAACAGCTGCACGCGTCAGGACGCCCCATCACACACTCTCTTAGCACACTAGCACACTCCCTCTCGCACACCGCTGGCACCTGTAGATATCTGTATGGTGCTCCACGTACATTCCTCACGGTACTCACCTCGTGCAGCCCCCATACAAGGTTCGCAGCCCGACCCTCACTCTGATCGCGTGTACACCCTCACAGACCGTTCACACAGCCCCTACCCACAGCCTCACACTCAGCTTTTACACGTGTCCCCACACATTGTTCATATTAAAGCACCCTTAGAAAGTGTTCACACACACACACACACACACACACACACACAAAACCTCAGTGTTAGCTCAGGCTGACCTGGAATTCACTATGGAGTCTCAGGGTGGCCTCGAACTCACGGCGATCCTCCTACCTCTGCCTCCTGAGTGCTGGGATTGAAGGCGTGTGCCACCACGCCCGGCAGATTTATTTTTATTTATTTATTTATTAGAGATGAGAAAGAGAGAGAGAGAGAGAGAAAGAATGGGCATGCCAGGGCCTCCAGCCACTGCAAACGAATTCCTGATGCATGCACCACCTTGTGCATCTGGTTTACGTGGGACTTTTGCAGGAAGGCGCCTTAATCATTAACCTATCTCTTCAGCCCTAGCTTTTTCTTTTCTTTTCTTTTCTTTTCTTTTCTTTTCTTTCTTTCTTTCTTTCTTTCTTTCTTTCTTTCTTTCTTTCTTTCTTTTCTTTTCTTTTCTTTTCTTTTCTTTTCTTTTTTTTTGTGGCTTTTCGTAGTAGGGTCTCACTCTAGCCCAGGCTGACCTGGAATTCACTCTGTAGTCTCAGGGTGGCCTCAAACTCACAGCGATCCTCCTACCTCTGCCTCTCAAGTGCTGGGATTACAGGTGTGCGCCACCATGCCCAACAGATTTATTTTTACTTATTTATTTATTAGAGATGAGAGAGAGAGAGAGAATGGGCATCCCAGGGCCTCCAGCAGCTGCAAACGAATTCCTGACGCATGCGCCACCATGTGCATCTGGCTAACGTGGGATCTTCACAAGCAAGCTCCTTAACCACTGAGCTATCTCTTCAGCCCTAGCTTTTTCTTTTTCTTTCTCTCTCTCTCTCTCTCTCTTTCTTTCTTTCGTGGTTTTTCGAGGTAGGGTTTCACTCTAGCCCAGGCTGACCTGGAATTCACCATGTAGTCTCAGGGTGGCCTCGAACTCACGGCGATCCTCCTACCTCTGCCTCCCGAGTGCTGGGATTAAAGGCGTGTGCGCCACCACGCCCGGCCCCTCTCACAGTTTTGACATGCGCATCCTCACACATTTCCGCACCCATGCACTCACATCCACACACAGCCCTCACAGATACTCACGGCACGCTTTACACACGTGTGCACTCACACTCCCTCACCAAGTGACGGTGACACTTCAGAACCCAGCCGTGATAGCCACGGTGTTAAAGTGGTAACCCCCAAGACGCCCCAACGTTTCATAGTGGGTTAGGCTCTGGGGAGGGCACAGCCGACGAATTGGCGAGGCCAGGCAGTAGGGACACATTCCGGTCACGCTTGTTTGAGCTCCTCGGATGGCTGGAGGAGGAAGAGACCCTGAGCGTGACACCGGCCCCAGCGCGTGAACTGGACCTAGTGGTCAGTCCCAGTGTGAAGCCCAGGCTTGGGCAGGACGCTGACACTCTGGCCAAGAGTGTGTGTGTCCCTCGGGCTTCCCCAGAGAATCACACTCAGGGGGGACAGGGATTGTGAGGAACTGACCACGTGGTCACGGAAGAGTCCACCAGGTGACCCTGGGAAGCTGGTGCTACGGTCCAGGCCAAGTGGATGCACGCCAGCTGGCAATGGGCAGGAGGCCTGGGCACATTTCCCCCGGCACACGGCCTGTTGCTCTCCTCAGGCCCTCAGCAGTTGGGCCGTCTCACCCACACTGGCGAGGCCATACCCACGTTCCTGGACCTTGATCAGGTCTCCTCCCGCCCTGGGTACACACACCCTCCTTCACAGTCACGTCAGGAGCTCTACGACTGTTGTGCTGGTGCATTGGTCAAGGCAATGTGTCGCCGTAGCCAGGGCCCTGGGCACTGTCCTCGTCAAGGTAGACGCTGCTAGTCCTTGCATATGGACATGTCTCCCCCCCACCCCCAAACAACTGCAGCCAGTCAGAGCTGGGGTTTAAGTCTGGCCCCCACCCCCTCAGCGGCCCTTTCCATACAACCTGGGTGCTTAGGTCACTCTGCCTGGGCACCCCCATTTCTGCTCTGTTGTTCCTCTGCAGGCTGAGCCTTGGTGGACACCTGTGTCCAGCTGCCCCCCCCCCACCTCAGAAGTAGATCAGAAAAGGGCAGCTTCTTGGGAGGACAGTGTAGTTCCTTGCAAGGACAGTCATCTCCCTCCCCCTCTTCAGTGGGCTCTTTTTTTTTTTTTTCCCCCTCATAGCTCCTCCTGGGGCCCACCTCTCTATCTATGGAAGATCTAAAGCAAAGTTTACTTGGCCTTGTAAACACTTAGGAAACTCGCCAACCTTCTGGAACATCTCCGCTGCAGCCGGCTTGTTCAGCCTTATCTGACCCCAGCATGTTCCAGGGAAGGGAGACCGTGGGGCTGGCCGGCCCTTGGCTCAGAATCACCTCACTGCTGGGGGTTAGGAATTAGTGTCACTGGAGCTGGGAAGCCAGGGTGCTGCCACTTTTTTGGGGGTGGGGGGGGCAACACAGCTGTAAGAACACTTGCGGGCTGGAGAGGTGGCTTAGCGGTTAAGGCGCTTGCCTGCGAAGCCGAAGGACCCAGGTTCGATTCCTCAGGGATGCGCGTAAGCCAGATGCGCAAGGTCGTGCACGCATCTGGAGTTTGTTTGCAGTGGCTGGAGGCCCTGGTACATCCACTCTCTCTCTCTAATACAACAAAATAAAAAGTTAAAAAAAAAACATTTGGGGACTAAAGAGATGGCTTAGTTGGTTAAGGCGCTTGTTTGCAAGGCCAAAGGACTGAGGTTCGATTCCCCAGGTCCCAGGTAAGCCAGATGCACAAGGGGGCACATGCATCTGGAGTTCGTTTGCAGTGGCTGGAGGGCCCTGGTGCTCCCATTCTCTCTCTCTCTACCTGCCTATTTCTTTTCCTTCTTTTCTTTTCTTTTCTTTTTTTTTTTGGTTTTTCAAGGTAGGGTTTCACTCTAGCCCAGGCTAACCTGAAAGTCACTATGGAGTCTCAGGGTGGCCTCGAACTCACGGCAATCCTCCTACCTCTGCCTCCCAAGTGCTGGGATTAAAGGCATGCGCCACCATGCCCAGCTGTCTACCTGCCTATTTCTGTATCTCTCTCTTTCAAATTAAAAAAAAAAAAAAAATATATATATATATATATATATATATATATATAATTTTTCTTTTTAAAGAACATTTGTCCATGACCTGGTGGGCATGACCTCCCAACCCAGGGTGACAGCTTGGCAAGGGGGTGGCCCATCTATGGGAAGGCAGGCACTCCCTGCGTTGCTTTTGGGGTACCGCGATTTCAACTGGCCCCACAGTAGTGTCTCAAATTCTTGCTGTCCCAAATCGACATCCATCTCTCCAAGGAGGCAGAAAATCCGAGACAAGGCAGCCCCCATTGATTTCAGTTGACTGACCAGTCTCAAAAGTGTCTGGAGTTCCCTTGGGCACAGGGCCAGGGGAGGAGTGAGGGGCTGGCAGGACCCAGCACGGGGTGGGGGTGGGGGGATACCCAAGGGTGCAGGAGTCCTGCACTCTTACTTCCAATGGTGGCAGCCGGGCTGCTGGAAGACCCCTGGGTGCTGGTGTCTTGGGTTAGGGGGTGGGGGCTCTTGGCTCACTGTCACCCGCCCCCACCCACCCCAGGTCAGCTGGGCACCAGAAGGCCTGGAGGGGGGAAGCCTGTAACAGTTTGCCAGGGCCAGGTGGAGAGGAGCGGGGACGGGCCTCAGCAGGCTCCCTTTTTGCAAGCCTCTAGCTTCATGCCCTTCCCAGGGCCCCCCCCCCACCACCGGCCCCGCCCTCCCCCCACCCCCCCTTCTCCTCCTCCTCCCCCGCACCCAGCACCCGCTGGGCGGGACTCTGCTCGCACGCGATCGCAGCCCTAGCGTGACGCCCCTGGCCGCAGGAGGAAGTCGGCGGCGCCAGGGCACGCGATGGGGGTGGTGGCGTCCCCGTCCCATCCCATCCATCCCGGGGAGGGAGGTCAGACCAGGCTGGACCACGTTGGGAGAGTGGGAGGGGCTGGAGCTCCAGGGAGTGGGTGTGTGTGTGTGTGTGTTGGGGGGGGGATGGGATGGGGGGAGGCCTGCTGTAGACTTGGCTGAAGCGCATCCAAGTGGCCCAGGCAGGCCCTGTCCAGCGTCCTCTGGTCCATGCTGGCCAGTGTGGCTCTTCTGCAGGGGAGGCCCCCCTGAGCCGGTGGAGGGTGCGGGAATCCGCCTGTCTGGTTCTGTGACCTCAGTGGGGACCCTGGTGGAGGCACATGCTCAGATCCCTCCTGCACCTCCATCAGACCGGTTCCAAGAAGGGCGTGGGATGCCTTCCAGGGACACTAGAGCCCTCCTAACTTTTCCTAGTGGCCTGGCTGGCCATGGCCATGGGAAACGGCTTCTGATTTCCACACACACACTTGTGACGTGACCTTTGGTCCCACATGTATGTGTCTTTTTAAAAACACTATATTTTTATTTATTTATTTGAGAGAGAGAATCCAGCCCTCTGGACACCAGTGTGGAGAAAGCGAGTGGATCATGGAGAGGGGTTAGCAGTAAGGTGGACTAAAGCCTCAATGTGTCATTCAAGGTGGGAGGCCCAGGCCGGGGAAGCTTGTAGGCAGGAAGGACTATGCAGGCTTCAAAGAACCTGGTTTCACCCCTTTGCCCTAGAGATGCGCAGGGTGATGGAATGATGGCCTCTTTTTTTTTTTTTTAACTTTATTTTTATTTATTTATTTGAGAGAGAGAAAGAGGCAGAGAGAGCGAGAGAGAAAGAATGGGCACACCAGGGCCTCCAGCCACTGCAAATGAACTCCGGACGCGTGCGCCCCCTTGTGCATCTGGCTTACGTGGGCCCTCGGGGATCGAACCAGAGTCCTTTGGCTTTGCATGCAAGCGCCTTAACTGCTAAGCCATCTCTCCAGCCCAATGGCCTCTTAAAAAAAATTTTTTTTGTGGGGGGGTCATATGGTATATCTATTTTTTTCTTTTCTCAATTTTTATTAACATTTTCCACGATTACAAAAATATATCCCATGGTACTACCTTCCATCCCCCCACTTTCCCCTTTGAAATTCCATTCTCCATCATATCCCCTCCCCATCTCAATCAGTCTCTCTTTTATTTTGATGTCATCATCTTTTCCTCCTCTTATGATGGTCTTGTGTAGGTAGTGTCAGGCACTATGAGGTCATGGATATCCAGGCCATTTTATGTCTGGAGGGAGGAAAAAATTTTTTTTAATTTGAGGACTGGAGAGATGGCTTAATGGCTAAGGTGCTTGCCTGCGAAGCCCAAGGACCCAGGTTCGATTCCCCAGTACCCATGTACACCAGATGCACAAGGGGGCACATGCACACGCGTTCGGAGTTCATTTACAGTGGCTGGATGCCCTGGCGTGCCCATTCTGTCTCTCTCTCTCTATCTCTTTCTCTAAATAAATAAATAAGTACATAATATAAAAATCATTTAAGGGAGGGAGGAGAAAGGATGGGCACACTAGGGCCTTTGCTGCTCCAAACTCCAGATGTATACACCACTTAGCGCATTTGGCTTTGCATGGATGGGTACTAAGGAAATGAAGCTGGGGCCATCAAGCTTTGAAAGCAAGCATCTTTACCCACTGAGCGGTCTCTCCAGCCCCAAGTGATGGCTTCTGAGAGAGGGAAGACATATACATGGGCTGGAGAGATGGCTTAGCAGTTAGGGCGCTTGCCTGCAAAGCCAAAGGACCCAGGTTGGACTCCCCAGGACCCATGTAAGCCAGATGCACAAGGGGGCGCACGCGTCTGGAGTTCGTTTGCAGTGGCTGGAGGCCCTGGTGCGTCCATTCTCTCTCTCTCTACCTGTTTATTTCTATATCTTTTTCTCTCAAATAAATAAATAAAAATATATTTTAAAAATTACACATATGGGCTGGAGAGATGGCTTAGCGGTTAAGCGCTTGCCTGTGAAGCCTAAGGACCCCGGTTCGGGGCTTGATTCCCCAGGACCCACGTTAGCCAGATGCACAAGGGGGCGCACGCGTCTGGAGTTCGTTTGCAGTGGCTGGAGGCCCTGGCACGCCCATTCCCTCTCTCTCTCTCTATCTGCCTCTCTCTCTCTCTCTCTCTCTCTCTGTCACTCTCAAATAAATAAATAAAAATGAATAAAAAAAATTTTTAAATAAAAATAAAAAATTACACATAGGGCTGGAGGGATGGCTCAGCCGTTAAGGTGTTTGGCCTGCAAAGCCAAAGGACCCAGGTTTGATTCCCCAGGGCCCACGTTAGCCAGAGGCACAAGGGGGCGCACGCGTCTGGAGTTCCTTTGCAGTGGCTGGAGGCCCTGGTGCACCCATTCTCTCTCTCTCTCCCTTTCTCCCCCCCGGTCAAATAAATAAATAAATAAAAATAAAATATATTTTTTTAAAAAGACACATACATGTGGGACCAAAGGTCATGTCACAGCACAGTGGGGTCGCAGGCTCCTGGGCCCCCCTGGGGAAGGTGGCCTCCTACACTGGGCCACCCCTGTGCATGTTGTCCAAAGGTCTAAATAGTGGTCTCCTAGATGAGGGAAGACTTCCGGCACAGCTGACAGCAGCTTTGCGGGAGGGTCCGGGAGCTCCTTCCTCCGCGGGCCCAGCCCAGGTGAAGATCTATCAGGAGCTATGTTAAGTAGCAATCTGGAGCCCAGAGTGGCAGAGCCCACAGAGAGCCTGAATTCCTAACGAGTTCTAAGGATGCTAAGAGCCCCAAGGAAAGGGATGGGAGGTCCAGGCTTGTGTGGACAGCA
The DNA here is from genome assembly GCA_036346955.1 of Dipus sagitta. NCBI lineage: Eukaryota > Metazoa > Chordata > Mammalia > Rodentia > Dipodidae > Dipus > Dipus sagitta. Next base: position 31,106,324 of record CM070789.1, on the reverse strand, counting down.
GTCTAGTGGGAACCACGGAGTCACGGTGAGGCTGTTTGTAGACAGCCCAGAAGGACCTCCAAGTGACAATACCACTCCTGGACGCCAGGGGGTGCCCAGTCCAGTTCGGATGATGGGTGCATTGCTAGAACTTTGATGCAATGGTAGGAAAGTATTCTTGCATTTATTTTATTCATTTGAGAGAGAGAGATTGGTATAGACAGAATGGGTATGCCAGGGCCACTGCAGACGAACTCCAGACATATGCACCACTTTGTGTATCTGGCTTACCTGGGTCCTGGGGAATTGAACCTGGGTCCTTAGGCCTCACAGGCAAGTGCCTTAACCACTAAGCCATCTCTCCAGCCCTTAGGAAAGAATTTTCTTTTTATGTAATTTCTTTAAACTTATTTTTATTTTTAGAGAGTGGGGTTGGGTGCACCAGGGCCTCAGCCACTGCAATCGAACTCCAGACCCTTGCGCCACCTAGTGGGCATGTGTGACATTGCGCTTGCCTCACCTTTGTGCGTCTGGCTTACATGGGATCTGGAGAGTCGATCATGGCTCCTTAGGCTTTGCAGGCAAGCCCCTTAACTGCTAAGCCATCTCTCCAGCCCAGAAAAGAATTTTTTTTGTTTTATTTTTATTTTTTTAATTTTAATTTTTTAATTAACAACTTCCGTAATTGTAAACAATATCCCGTGGTAATTCCCTCCCCCCACTTTCCCCTTTGAAACTCCATTCTCCATCATATCCCCTCCCCATCTCAATCAGTCTCTCTTTTATTTTTATTTTAATTTTTTATTTATTTATCTTTTTGCTATGATAGGAAAAAAAGATTTATTATACTTTGACAAACACATTGAGTGCATAGATACAATATTACATAATATTATTGGAGTTTACTATGTGTCTAGAGTTCATTTGCAGCGGCTGGAGGCCCTGGTGTGCCCGTTCTCTCTGTCTCTCTTCTCTCCTCTATTTCTGTCTGCTTGTGAATATATAAAAATATTTTTAAAAAGAAATGGCAATTCAAGTGTCATATGTAATAATTATAGTTTATGGTTTTTTTTTTTTTAATTTTGATGCAAGCCCAACAGACTGGCCTTTTTTTTTTTTTTTTAATGCAATTGAGAGAAAGAGAGAGAGAGAATTGCCGTGCTAGGGCCTCTGGCCACTGCAATCGAACTCCAGATGTGTGTGCCCCCATGTGTGCATGTATGACCTTACACACTTCCATCACTTAGTGCATTTGCCTTATGTGAGACCTGGAGAGTTGAACATGAGTCCTTAGGCTTTTCAAGCAAGTGTCATAACTGCTAAGCTGTCATCTCTCCAGCTCTAGTTTTTTTTTAAAAATTCATTTGAGAGAGAGAGAATGGATACACCAGGGCCTTCAGCCACTGCAAACGAACTTCAGATGCATGCGCCACCTTGTGCATCTGGCTTTATGTGAGTCCTATCAAACCTGGGTCATTTGGCTTTTCAGTCAAATGCCTTAACCACTAAGCCATCTCTCCGGCCTTAATTTAAAAAAAATATTTTTACTTATTCAAGAGGGAGAGAGAAAGGAGGAAAGAAAGAGAGAGAGAATGGGTGCAGCAGAGGTTTCAACCACTGTAAATGAACTCCAGATGCATGTGCCACCTTGTGCGTCTGGCTTACATGGGTCCTGGGGAATCGAACCTGGGTTCTTTGGCTTTGCAAGCAAACACCTTAACTGCTAAGCTGGCTCTCCAGCATCTTTCTTTCTTGCTTGCTTGCTTGGTTGCTTCCTTCCTTTCTTCTTTTTTATAAGAAATATATATTTTTTTACATTTATTTAAGAGAGAGAGAGAAAGAGAATGGGCACCCCAGGCCCTCTAGCCACTACAAACGAACTCTTAAGATGCACATGCCACCTTGTGCACCTGGCTTACGTGGGCACTGGGGAATTGAACCTGGGTTCTTAAGTTTCGCAGTCAAGTGCCTTAACCACTAAGCCATCTCTCCAGCCCCGTCTGTCTTTCTGAGTCTTTATATATTCGTCCCAAAGTGATCGGGTCCAGAACAGGGAGGGGCACCGGGAAGATGGATGTGCTCAGGGGCCCAACAGGACTTACGCAGCTAAAGGCTCTTTGCAGTTCTCGGGGGCCTCTGGGTGTGGTCTGCTCCGTGCCAGGGGAAGGGCCGTGCTGAGGGTGGGCAGAGCATGGGAGATTGGTAGGCACGGGGCTGGGGGTGGGGATCGACTTGGCCTGGCTTGGGAGGAGATGCCAGCCTCATTGTCAAGAGTGCTCTCCCGTACTGTTGGGGATCCACTCCACTGCTGCTTGAGCCCCTTGAAGGCTGCTACAGGGGCACTGTGCACCATGGTCACGGAGGGGACCTGCCAGGAAGCTACTGTGTCCCAAGCACTAGCCGGAGGGAGGAACCAAGAACCATTGCTGGCCGGGCGTGGTGGCGCACGCCATTAATCCCAGCACTCGGGAGGCAGAGGTAGGAGGATCACCATGAGTTCGAGGCCACCCTGAGACTACATAGTGAGTTCCAGGTCAGCCTGGGCCAGAGTGAGACCCTACCTAGGAAAAAAAGCAAAGAAAAAGAACCGCTTCCGTGGAGCAGAGTGATCCCTGGAGTTGGGCCCACTTCCCTGTTCTGTTTATCTGTCCACGTGGGCCTGGAGCCTGGACTGGCTGGTCGTACCAATCTCACAGACCATGTAGCTAGCAACCCCAGGGCTCCACAGACACCTTGTCCTACACAGGAGTAGCAATGCAGCTGAGGCTGGATGTCTGGGGAGAAAGGTAGAGTGAAAGCTGGAGAAAAAAGGGGCTGGAGAGATGGCTTAGCGGTTAAGGCGCGTGCCTGCGAAGCCTAAGGACTCAGGTTCGATTCTCCAGGTCCTAGGTAAGCCAGATGTACGTGGTGGCGCATGCGTCAGGAGTTCGTTTGCAGTGGCTGGAGATCTGACACGCCCATTCTCACTCTCTATGCCTCTCTCCCTCTCTCTGCCTGTAATAAATAAATTTAAAAAAATCTTTTAAAAAACTGACAAAAAGGACTGGAGGGATGGCTTAGTGGTTAAGGCGTTTGCCTGCAAAGCCAAAGGACCCAGGTTCGATTCCCTAGGACCCACGTTAGCCGCATGCACAAGGTGGCCTATGCATCTGGAGTTTGTTTGCAGTGGCTGGAGGTCCTGGCACACCCATTCTCTCTCTCTCTCCCTTTCTCTGTCAAATAAATTAAAAAAAACCATATATATATATATATATGTATGTATATTGGTTTCACTCTACCCCAGGCTGACCTGGAATTCACTATGGAGTCTCAGGGTGGCTTCGAACTCGCGGTGATCCTCTTACCTCTGCCTCCCGAGTGCTGGGATTAAAGGTGTGCGCCACCACGCCCCGGCTAAAAAAAAAAAATATTTTTTTCTTCCAAATTTTTATTAACAACTTCTGGGATTATAAAAAATACCCCATGGTAATATCCCTCCCCCCACTTTCCCCTTTGAAACTCTATTCTCCATCATATTCCTCCCCATCTCAGTCAGTCTCTCTTTTAATTTCATGATCTTTTCCTCCTCTTGTGATGGTCTTGTGTAGGTAGTGTCAGGCACTGTGAGGTCATGGATATCCAGGCCATTTTGTGTCTGGAGGAGCACGTTGTAAGGAGTCCTACCCTTCCTTTGGCTCTTACATTCTTTCTGCCACCTCTTCCGCAATGGACCCTGAGCCTTGGAAGGTGTGATAGAGATATTGCAGTACTGAGCACTCCAGTCACTTCTTTCCAGCACCATGGTGCCCTCTGAGTTGTCCCAAGGTCACTGCCATCTGAAAAGAGAAGATTCTCTGCCAAAAGTGAGAAGAGCATTAATATAAGGGTATGAACATTAACAGAAGTGCTTACTGGGCAGTTTGATAAGCATAGTATATACATTTAGCCAGACAGCAGCAGACATTACACCCCTAGGGCTCATGACTACTCCTATTGTAAGTTTTCAGTATCAGGGATGTATTCCCTCCCATGGATCAGGCCTCCAGTCCAATTAGAGGACAGTTGGTTTCCACCACGACAGATGTGCCACTATTGTACCCATTGGCTCATTTGGCCTGGCTGGCCAAATATAAGGCTTGCAGTGTCCACTGTTGAGTATCTTCACTGGTGATATCTCTTTCTCCCACTGAAGTGCATGCAGAATGGCTTCTTCCAGCTTTCTGTCAGCTGGTCTACATGGAGGAGGTTATCAGCTCAGTTCCAGCAGGATTTCTCAGTGGCCTTGCAGCCCAAGTATGTGGACTCTTCAGCAATAGGGTCTCACCATCTATTCCTGGTGGGAAACCAAGGGCCTCAGCAATGGCCTATAATGTTTTGGGGGCATCAGGGACCTCCCTGGCCAACAACTCACTGGAAGGTCTCCCATCCCTACCTCTGCCTCCCGAGTGCTAGGATTAAAGGTGTGCACCACCATGCCCGGCTTAAAAATATATATTTTTTAAAAAATTGACAAAAAAAAAAAAGAAAGAAAAAAGGTGAGAAGAGCCACCAGCAAACCTGGACTGGAGAAAGGGTTCACCTGTGTGTTCTTCTCTGACAGCCTTGCAGGAGATGCGGGCACTGCCAGCCCGGGCCTTCTCATCCGGAGACTGCCCACGGGGAGTGTTCTCGGTGCAGGAGGGTCGGCTGCTTCTGGAGGTGAGTGTCCATCTAGCTCGCCGGGACTCCCCACGGCAGCGCGTGTGTGGGCTCTCACCGGGCTAACGGGAAAGTGGTACAGCTGCCAGAGTGTGTCCATGACCAGCTGGCTCCCCAAACTGTCCCCAGAGAGCTTAACTTGGGATCAGCGGGCGGAGGGTCAGCTCTGCCAGGGTGGCAGGCCTGAACAGAGGGCTGCCTGTGACCTCATGATCACTGTGCTGAACCTGAGAACCAGTCTCTCTCTCTTTTTTCTCTCAATTTTTATTAACATTTTCCAACATTTCCTCCCCCATTTTTCCCCTTTGAAACTCCACTCTCCATCGTATCCCCTCCCCCTCTCAATCAGTCTCTCTTTTATTTTGATGTCATGATCTTTTCCTCCTCTTATGATGGTCTTGTGTAGGTAGTGTCAGGCACTGCGAGGTCATGGATATCCAGGCCATTTTGTGTCTGGAGGAGCACGTTGTAAGGAGTCCTACCCTTCCTTTGGCTCTTACATTCTTTCCGCCACCTCTTCCGCATTAGACCCTGAGCCTTGGAAGGTGTGATCGAGGTGTTACTCAGTACTCCAGTCACTTCTTTCCAGCACTATGATACCTTCTGAGTCATCCGAAGGTCACTGCCATCTGAAAAGAGAAGATTCTCTACCCAAAGTGAGAGTAGCATTAATATAAGGGTATGGACATTAAGAGAAGTGCTTACTGGGCAGTTTCCTCATGCTTTTTACACTGGTAGGCTGCTCTATTACGTGAGCCTTTTCTCCACTTGAGAGTCTTGAGTGGTGGATTTGCCTGAGCTAGCCAACCGTGGCCCCGGAACCTCAAGGGGACAGTCAGTTGCTTGGGCTGGAGGGATGGCTTAGCGGTTAAGGTGCGTGCCTGCAAAGCCTAAGTACCCAGGTTTGATCCCCCAGGACCCACGTTAGCCAGATGCACAAGGGGGCGCACGTATCTGGAGTTCGTTTGCAGTGGCTGGAGGCCCTGGCGTGCCCATTCTCTCTCTCTTTCCCTCTCCTCTCCCTCTTCAAATAAATAAATAAAGGTAAATATATTTTTAAAAATACACACCTGGGGTGGGAGAGATGGCTTAGTGGTTAAGGCACTTGCCTGCGAAGCCTAAGGACTCATGTTTGACTCTCTAGGTCCCATGTCCCATGTTTACCAGATGCACAGTGACACAATTTACGCACTTGCGCACAAGGGGGCCACATGCACTGGAGTTCAGTTGCAGTGGCTGAAGGCCCTGGCATGCCAATTCTCTCTCTCTCTCTCTTTCTCTCTCATGTTAAAAAGCAAAAAGGCCAATGTGACGGCGTTGCAAAGGGGAATGTGCGTTGGGGGGAGGGAGTTACCATGATTTATTGTCTATAATTATGAAAGTTGTCAATAAAAAAAAATTTAAGCCGGGCGTGGTGGCGCGCGTCTTTAATCCCAGCACTCGGGAGGCAGAGGTAGGAGGATCGCCGTGAGTTCGAGGCCACCCTGAGAGTACAAAGTGAATTCCAAGTCAGCCTGAGCTAGAGAGAGACCCTACCTCAAAACAACAACAATAACAACAAAAAGAAAAAAACAAAACAAAATGAAACAAAAAGCCAGTCTTTAGGGCTTGCCTCAAAAAAGAAAAGAAAAGAAAAGAATAGTTTCTGGGTGCTGAGGTCTGGCACAGGGGGCCAGGAGTTGGCAGGAGCTAGCCTGGAGTCGGGCCCTGCTTCTGTATCCTGGCTGTCTTGCCTGGACCCTGCCTGAGTCCCTTGCTGGCAGTACGGATGGCAGAAACAAGTAGGCCTTTACCGTACTCCATTCTGGGAAAGGATGGGCTTTTTGACCATCCATCACCCATCAGCCCCTAAGGTGCCTTCTCTGCGGTAGCCACCCTGACAAGAGGGAACCGAATGGAGATCCTTATAGCCCACAGGGGAATAGCACAGGGCTGAGGCCACAGCCTCTCACTTCCTTGTCTTGTACTTTTTTGTTTGTTTTTTCAAGGTAGGGTCTCACTCTAGCGCAGGCTGACCTGGAATTCACTATGGAGTCTCAGGGTGGCCTCGAACTCACGGCGATCCTCCTACCTCTGCCTCCCGAGCGCCGGGATTAAAGGCGTGCGCCACCACGTCCGGCTGATTTTTAATTTTAATTTTAATTTTTTTTAATGTAGGCTATCACTCTAGCCCTGGCTGACATTCGTTTGACTTTTATAGCTTAATTTGGACAATTTATTATGGTTTTGACTCGCAGTTTCTACATGATTAGTGATGCTAGTTATTTTTTCCTGTGCTTGCTGGTCTACAGCCCACCAAAAGTAACCTTACATTTTAAACTTCTTCTTTTTTTAAAATTTTTTAGTTTTGGGTTTTCAAGGTAGGGTCTCACTCTAGCTCAGGCTGACCTGGAATTCACTATGGAGTCTCAGGGTGGCCTCGAACTCACGGCGATCCTCCTACTTCTGCCTCCCCAGTGCTGGGATGAAAGGCGTGTGCCACCACGCCCGGCCTCTTTGTGCTTTAAAAAATTTTTTTTGTTTTATATTTTATTTTTATTTATTTATTTGACAAAGAACAAGGGGGAGAGAGAGAGGGAGAGAGAATGGGCGCGTCAGGGCCTCCAGCCACTGCAAATGAACTCCAGACGCGTGCGCCCCTTTGTGCATCTGGCTTTACATGGGTCCCAGGGAATCGAACCCGGATCCTTTGGTTTTGCAGGCAAACACCTTAACCACTGAGCCATCCCTCCAGCCCCCACTTTATAGTTTTTATTAGAACATCTCACACTCATGCAGAAAAAGAAAAGAGGGTACCGGACAGCCGGGCACTAGGCGCTGGCCTTGGCTCGCTGGACGAGCCCCTTTGTGCGGCGCAGACCTCTGTGTCCCGTCCTGTGACTCAGCTCTCGCGTGGACCCTCCTGGACTCTACACTCCGCAGTAGCTCGACCCTGGCACTCCCCACCCACCCCGGCCGTGAGCGACACTGAAGAGAGCCCAGTGGGTGCTGCCTGCTGGGGGCAGCAAGGAGCCCCACGGGGGGGGAGGGGTCTGGGTCTTGGGTGGAGGAAACGGCAACTTCTCTGAGATCTTCAGCCTCTGGTGAGGAGTCTGGGCTCCGATAAGAATCAATGAGCTTATATGTCACATCTTTAAAAATATATATATATACAGGGCTGGAGAGATGGCTTAGCGGTTAAGTGCTTGCCTATGGAGCCTAAGGACCCCGGTTCGAGGCTCGATTCTCCAGGACCCACGTTAGCCAGATAAGCACAAGGGGGCGCACAGCATCTGGAGTTCCGTTTGCAGTGGCTGGAGGCCCTGGCGTGCCCATTCCCTCTCTCTCTCTCTCTCTGCCTCTTTCTCTGTCTGTCGCTTTCAAATAAATAAATAAATAATGAAGAAAAAAATTTAAAAAAATATATTATATACAAGGACGGGATGGAGGGATGGCTTAGTGGTTAAGGCATTTGCCTGCAAAACCAAAGGACCCAGGTTCTATTCTCCAGGACCCACGTAAGCCAGATGCACAAGGGGGCGCATGCATCTGGAGTTTGTTTGCAGCGGCTGAAGGCCTTGGTGTGCCCATTCTCTCTCTCTCTCTCTTTCTCTGTGCCTCTTTCCCTCTCTTGCTCTCTCAAATAAATAAATTAATTAAATTAAATATATATATATACACACATACAAGGAGGGTTGGAGAGATGGCTTAGCGGTTAAGGTGCTTGCCTGCGAAACCTAAGGACTCAGGTTCATTTCCCCAGGACCCACGTAAGTCAGATGCACAAGGGGGCGCACATGTCTGGAGTTCGTTTGCAGTGGCTGGAGGCCCTGGCTGCCCATTCTCTCTCTCTCAGGTTCGATTCCCCAGGACCCAAGTAAGTCAGATGTTACAAGGTGGCGCATGTGTCTGGAGTTCGTTTGCAGTGGCTGGAGGCCCTGGCGCCCCATTCTCTCTCTCTCCCTATCTGCCTATTTCTCTCTCTCTTTCAAATAAATAAATAAATAAAATATTTATTTGGAAAACACAAGGAGTGGGTTGGGAGGTTGTTCAGCAGTTAAAGGTACTTGCTTGCCATGCCTGCTGGCCTGGGTTCAATACCCCAGCCACGCCTGTAAAGCCTGATGCAAAAAGTGGCACAAGCATCTGGTGTTCCCCCTACAGGGGCAAGAGGCCTGCAGGGCACACATACGTGCACATGCACGCACACACATGTGTGAGCATGAACAACTTTAAAGATACACAAAGAGTTGCATACTTAAAGTCTCCTAGGTTTGGGCTTCATTTCCGGGGTGTCTGGGGTCCCAATACATAGAAACAGTCCTTCTTGTTCGTAACAGCCTGAGATCCTATTCAGGCTCCTTATAGCTTAGCCTGCTGAACAGGGGAATTGACACCTCCCTGTGGGGAACACTGCCCTTCAGTGGGAGAAGTCAGTTCATGGGCTGGAGAGATGGCTGAGTGGCTAAGGCGTTCGCCTGCAAAGCCAAAGGATCCCGGTTTGACTTCCCAGGAAACACATAAGCCAGATGCCCAAGGGGGGGGGGGCGCACGCATCTGGAGTTTGTGGTGGCTGGAGGTCCTGGCATACCCATTCTCCCTTTCTCTCCCTTTTTCTCTCTCTCAAATAAATAAATAAATCTATTAAAGGTAAAGTTTAGGACTGGAGAGATGGCTTAGTGGTTAAGTGCTTGCCTGTGAAGCCTGAGGACCCCGGTTCGAGGCTCGATTCCCCAGGACCCACGTTAGCCAGATGCACAAGGGGGCGCACGCGTCTGGAGTTCGTTTGCAGCGGCTGGAGGCCCTGGTGCGCCCATTCTGTCTCTCTCTCTGCTTCTTTCTCTCTGTCTGTCACTCATAAATAAATAAATAAACAACAAAAAACTATTTAAAAAATAAAGTTTTAAAACAAAGAAGTCAGTTCAGCTTCATCATCTCGGCCATGATATTCTGGAAAAATACATTCTTCAGAGAAACAACTTTTCCTTTGCGATTGTTCTTTTCTGTCAGTGCCCGTCAAATCGGAGCTCAAAAGTACGTCCTAGTTTAAATTTTACTCTTGGCCAAAGGTAACTGGTATTGTCCCCTTTTAAATATCTTTTCAAAGCCTGGAGAGATGGCCTGCAAAGCCAAAGGACCCAGGTTCGATTCCCCAGGACCCACGTAAACCAGATGTACAAGGTGGAGCATGCATGTGGAGTTTGTGTTCAGTGGCTGGAGGCCCTGGTGTGCCCATTCTCTCTTCCTGTCTGCCTCTATCCACCCCCCAAACCTTTCTCTTTCAAAATTAAGACTCTTTAAGAAAAAATATGACTTTTGCAGGATAAATGGCACAGTGTTATAAAACGCACTTGCCCCACAAATCTGCCTAGTGGAGTTTGCGTTCCCAGCACTCATGTAAAGCTGGGTACAGAGTGGCCCCTACATACCTGTGATCCCAACATGCCTATGATGGTGGGAGGCAGAACCAGGAGAATCCAGAAGCTTAGGGTGGATGGTGGGGAAAGTTATAGAGTGGCCTTCCCAGTGACCATCAACAAGAGAGACCCCGGCTCAAACAAGGTCAGGGGACCAACATGCCAGGGTCGTGCTCTGACTTCTCTACGTGAGTCACGGAATGTGCGTACCCCCTCCCCCACATCATACATGCACATATACATACACACACAAATAAAAAAAAAATCTATGATTCATAAAAATCCCCCTTAGCTGCATATGTTAGTTCATGCCTCTAATCCCAGCATTTGGGTGGCTAAGGTAGGAGGATCACTGTGAGTTTGAGGCTAGCTTGGGCTACAGAGTGAGTTCTGGGCCAGCCTAAGCTAGAGGGGAGACCCTGACATTAAAAAATATTGGGGGGGTCGCTGGAGAGATGGCTTAGCAGTTAAGGCGGTTGCCTGCAAAGCCGAAAGACCTAGTGGGCACTGGAGAACGAACCTGGGTCCTTACAATTCTCAGGTAAGTGCCTTAACCACTAAGCCACCTCTCCAGTCCCATCTTTTCTTTTTATCTTATCTTTATCCTTTTTTTTTTTTTTTTTGAGGTAGGGTCTTGTTCTAGCCCAGGCTTACCCAGAATTCACTATGTAGTCTCAGGGTGGCCTCAAACTCACAGTGCTGGGATTAAAGGAGTGCGCCACCACACCAAGCTTGTCTTTTCTTTTAAAAATATTTGTATTTGCAAAGGGAGACGACAGACAGAGACAGAGAGATAGCGAGAGGGAGGAAATAAGACTGCATTTGCCAGGGCCCCTTGCTAACGCAAACAAACTTCAGACACGTGTGTCACTTTGTGAGCCTGGCTTCACATGGGTGCTGGGGAGTCAAACCCAGGCTGTCAGGCTTTATAAGCAAGAATCCTTAACCACTGAGCCATCTCCCTAGCCCTCTTTCAATTCTCCTCATAGGGTTGTGCACAGAATGGAAGTGCTTAATTTTGGTGAAGTCCAGTTTCTCGATATATCTGTTTTACAGGTCATTATTTTGTACTAATATTGAGAAACTCTTTACCAAAGGCTACAAATATTTGTCCTTTATGTTCTCTCTAAGGTCTCATAAATCTTGCATTTTATATCCTCTGCATTTTGTCTGGCCCGTCACCCTTACCAAACTGCCTAGCTCTGGTAGAAATGAGCAAAATTAGTCTGCACAACCGATGACCTGAAGCTTCCCATTTTGTTCTCTTTCAAAACTGCCTTGGCACAGGGCGTGGTGGCACACGCCTTTAATCCCAGCACTTGGGAGACAGAGGTAGGAGGATCGCTGTGAGTTCGAGGCCACCCTGAGACTACAGAGTGAATTCCAGGTCAGCCTGGGCTACAGTGAGACCCTTCCTCAGAGGAAAAAAAAAAAAAGAACTGTCTTGGCTATGAGGGTTTTTTTGTCATCTACTATTCATTTTATTTTTTTGTTTATATATATTTATTTATTTGAGAGCAACAGAGAGAGAAAGAGACAGAAAGAGAGAGAGAATTGAGCGTGCCAGGACCTCCAGCCACTGCAAACGAACTCCAGACGCATGCGCCCCCTTGTGCATCTGGCTAACATGGGTCCTGGGGAATGGAGCCTCGAACCGGGGTCCTTAGGCTTCACAGGCAAGTGCTTAACCGCTAAGTCATCTCTCCAGCCCTAATATTCATTTTAGAAATAGCTTACTGATAAGTACAAACAGTCCTGTTGGGATTTCAACTTGCTCTGCTAAGCCACAAGTCAATCTAGAGAGAGCTGGTGCCCAAATGGCATTGACTGGGGGCCCTGAGCAAGATGTGTCTCCATTTCTTTTCTTTCCTTTATTTATTTAAGAGAGAGAAAGAGGCAGAGAGAGAGGGAGGGAGAGAAGGAGAGAATGGGCGCACCAGGGCCCCCAGCCACTGCAAATGAACTCCAGATGCATTTGCCCCTTGTGTATCTGGCTTACGTGGGTCCTGGGGAATTATGCCTCGAACCAGGGTCCTTAGGCTTCGCAGGCAAGCGCCTTAACTGCTAAGCCATCTCTTATTAAAAACCACCTATTATTAAAAGCCTTCTTTTCTTTTTTTAAAAAAGTTTTTACTTTTATTTTTTTATTTATTAGGGAGAGAGAGAAAAAATGAGCATTCTGGGGGCTCTAGCCACTGCAAACAAACTCCAGATGCATGCGTTACCTTGTGCATCTGGCTTATGTAGGACCTGGAGAATTGAACCTGGGTTCTTAGGCTTAGCAGGCAAGTGCCTTAACTGTTAAGGCATCTCTCCAGCCCTGTCTCCATTTCTTTCTTTCTTTTTTTTTTTTTTTGCTAGCTAAGTAATATATATGTATTTTTTTAAATATTTTGTTATTTATTTATTTATTTGAGAGCAACAGACAGAGAGAGAAAGAGGCAGAGAGAGAGAGAGAGAGAGAGAGAGAGAGAGAATGTGCGTGCCAGGGCCTCCAGCCACTGCAAATGAACTCCAGACACATGTGCCCCCTTGTGCATCTGGCTTGTGTGGGTCCTGGGGAATCAAGCCTCAAACTGAGGTCCTTAGGCTTCACAGGCAAGCGCTTAACCACTAAGCCATTTCTCCAGCCTATATGTATTTTTTTATTAAGAACTTCCATGATTGTAAACAATATCCCATGGTAATTCCCACCCCCCCCCCACTTTCCTCTTTGAAACTCCACTCTCCATCATATCCCCTCCCCCGCTCAATCAGTCTCTCTTTTATTTTGATGTCATGATCTTTTCCTCCTATTATGATGGTCTTGTGTAGGTAGTGTCAGGCACTGTGAGGTCATGGATATCCAGGCCATTTTGTGTCTGGAGGAGCACGTTGTAAGGAGTCCTACCCTTCCTTTGGCTCTTACATTCTTTCTGCCACCTCTTCCACAATGGACCCTGAGCCTTGGAAGGTGTGATAGAGATACTGCAGTGTTGAGCACTCCTCTGTCACTTCTTCCCAGCACCGTGATGCCTTCTGAGTCATCCCAAGGTCACTGCCATCTGAAAAGAGAAGCTTCTCTAACCAAAAGTGAGAGTGGCACTAATATGTGGGTATGGACATTAAGAGAAGTGCTTACTGGGCAGTTTGGTGAGCATAATATAGACATTTAGCTACCTGTCTCCATTTCTTTTTCTTTTTTTTTTCTTTTTCTTTTTTTCGAGGTAGGGTCTCACTCTAGCCCAGGCTGACCTGTAATTCACTATGTACTCTCAGGGTGGCCTCGAACTCGGCGATCCTCCTATCTCTGCCTCCCCAGTGCTGGGATTAAAGGCGTGGTCTCCATTTCTTTAACCCTTTCTTTCCGGCTTTGTCACTTTCAGGCCAGGGGTCCTGTCGGCTCCTGTTGGAGCGACACCTAGACACTCTGTACCGCGGCATTGCGTGGAGGGGCTGTCTTTAGATGCTGACTCTCACTTGTTCATTGCTCGTGTGTGGAGGCACAATTTGTTCCTCTAGGTTTACTCTGCGTCCTGTGGCCGCTGAACTCGGTAGTAGCCCTGGATCTTTTTCACGGATCCCAGTGAATTTTGTTTTATATCGATTACGTCACCCTCTCGGAGTTCCCTCCTTCTTCCCGTATTGATGCATCTCTAAGGCTCCCACTGCATATGAAATGGCACTGGTGAGAGAGTTTATTCCTGACTTTTTTTTTTTAGTATCAAATGGCCAAATCAAATGTAAAATGTATTTAATGTAAAAGTTATGCTATCATGTGGATGACTCAGAAATGTATCTTTTCAATACTGTACATTTTTTTTTGAGGTAGGGTCTCACTCTAGCCTGAAATTCACTGTGCAGTCTCATGGTGGCCTTGAACTCACAGTGATCCTCCTACCTGTGCTTCCCCAGTGCTGGGATCAAAGGCGTGTACCACCACACCCAGCTTGTGCAAATTTTTAATAGAAAAAAAAAAAGTTTATTTCAATATGATGAAATCTTTCATTGACTAAAAAACTGCCTGCTTGGGCTGGAGGGATGGTTTAGCGGTTAAGGTGCTTGCCTGCGAAGCCAAAAGGCCCAGGTTCGATTCCCAGGGGCCCACATAAGCCAGATGCACAAGGAGGCGCATGCATCTGGGGTCTGTTTGCAGTGTCTGGAAGCCCTGGCAGGCTCATTCTCTCTCTCTCTGTCTCTCTCTCCCTCTTTCTCTGTCAAATAAATAAAAATAAAAAATATATTTTAGAAATAAAATAAAATAGAAAAAAATATATATATTTTAAAAAACTGCCTGCTTGAAGTTCCTTCTATATGTGAATCTAATTTTGCAGCAAATAAACCTAAATTTAAAATACAGTAGTAGAGGGCTGGAGAGATGGTTCAGTGGTGAAAGGTGTTTGTTTGCACAGCCTGATGGCCCAGGTTCTATTCCCCAGGACCCACATAAAATCAGATGCACAGAATGGTGCATGTATCTGGAGTTTGTCTGCAGCATCAGGATGCCCTGGTGCTCCCATTTTTCTCTCTCATTATCTCTCCCTGTCTCTCTCTGTTTACAAATCAATAAAAATCTTTTCAAAAAAATATAGTAGTAAGACCATCATAATAGGAAGAAAAGATCATGACATCAAAATAAAAGAGAGACTGATTGAGAGGGGGAGGAGATATGATGGAGAGTGGAGTTTCAAAGGGGACACTGGGGGGAGGGAGGAAATTACCAGGGGATAGTGTTTACAATTATAGAAGTTGTCTATAAAAAATATTTTTAAAAATATAGTAGTAGAGCTGGATGTGATGGTGTACTTCTGTAATCCTAGCTCTTGGAAGCCTGTCTCAACAAAACACATGGTAGGGGGCGTGGTGGTGCATGCCTTTCATCCCAGCACTCGGGAGGCAGAGGTAGGAGGATCGCCATGTGTTCGAGGCCAGCCTGAGACTACATAGTGAAATTCCAGGTCAGCCTGGACTAGAGTGAGACCCTACCTAGAAAAACAAAACAAAACAACATATGGTGGTAGTGGAACAAACCTGTAATACCAGCCTTCAAGAGGCTGAGGGAGGAGCATCATGAATTCAAGGTCAATATTAGCTAACTAGTGAGGTCTGGGCCAGCTGGGGCTACGTAGTGAGACCCTGACTCAAAAATCCAAAACCAAAATGAAATACTGTACACAGATTCTCAGAACCTGCAGAATATAGAGTACAGAGGGCAGAATAATTGTGTGAGGCTCTCCTTATTCCTGATCTTAATGGAAAACTTGAGTTATTTATTTTTTTCCCGAGGCAGGGTTTCACTCTAGCTCAGGCTGACCCGGAATTCACTATGTAGTCTCAGGGTGGCCTCGAACTCACAGCGATCCTCCTACCTCTGCCTCCCAAGTGCTGGGATTAAAGGCGTGCGCCACCACGCCCAGCAACTTCAGTTATTTTAAATTAAGCACAATACCAGTTTATATGTATTAAAAAATTTTTTCTTTTGAGGCAAGCCCAACAGACTGCCCTTTTTTTTTTTTTTTTTACACAAGAGTGCAAGAGCACACACATGCAGGAGAGAGACAGAGTTGGTGCGCCAGGGCCTCCAGCGATTGCAGTCAAACTCCAGACACATGTGCCCCATCGTATGCATGTACAACCTTGTGCGTCAGGCTTACATGGGACCTGGAGAGTCAAACATGAGTCCATAGGCTTCGCAGGCAAACACCTTAACCACTCAGCAATCTTTCCAGCCTCTATTTATTTTTATTTTTTTTTTTATTACTAATTGAGAGAGAGAAAGAGAGAGAGAGAGAATGGGCACCCTAGGGCCTCCAGCCACTGTAAAGGAACTCCAGACGCATGTGCCACCTTGTGCATCTGGTTTACGTGGGTCCTGGGGAATCAAACCTGCGTTCTTTGGCTTTGCAGGTAGATGCCTTAACCACTAAGCTATCTCTCCAGTCTGTGTTTTTGTTTTATATTTTATAGACGCTTTACACCAGATTAAAACTTTCCTCATTTCTTGAGAATTCTTATTATGAATAGATATTAAGCTTTGCAAAATGCTTTTTTTTTTTTAATTAGTAAAGGCTTCTACTCCTTTGGTAGCCACTGAATAATTTCAATTTAATTTTATTTATTTGGAGAGAGAGAGAATGGGCACACCAGGACCTCCAGTTGCTGCAAATCAACTCCAGTAGCATGTGCCACCATGTGCATCCGGCTTTATGTGGGTCCTGGGGTATCAAACCTGGGTCCTTAGGTTTCATAGGCAAACACCTGAACTGCTAAGCTATCTCTCCAGCCCACAAAATGCTTTAACTATATATTTTATTTTGTTTATTTGCATAGAGAAGGAGGAAGATAGAGAGAAAAAAAGAATGAATATGGGTGTGCCAGGGACTCTAGCCACTGCAAACAAACTCCAGATGCATGGGCCACTTCATGCATCTGGCTTGATGTGGGTCCTGGGGAATCAAACTCAGGCCAGCAGGCTTTGCAAGCAAGCTTCTTTACCCACTGAACCATTTTCCCAGCTCCCAAAAAAATAACTTTAAAAGTCCTACTTTTTAATATCTTTATTTATTCATTTGAGATATAGATAGATGGAGAGAGAGAGAATGAATGGGCGCTTCTGCCACTGCAAACCAACTCCAGGCGCATGGGCCACTTTGCTAAAGCCTTACATGGTCACTGAAAAATCAAATCTGGGCCATCAAGCTTTGTAAATAAGTGCCTTTAAGAACACTGAACCATCTCCTCAACCCAAAAGTCCAATTCTTTTTAGAATTTATTTATTTATTTATTTGTGGGGGGGGGGGAAGAGACACAGAGAGAGAGAGAGAGAGAGAGAGAGAGAGAGAGAACCCAGTACAAAGTAATGCATACATCTGGAGTTCATTGGCAGCATGAAGAGGTCCAGACACACCTATCTACTTCTTCCTCTCTCTCTCTCTGTCTCTCAAATAAATATATAAGAATATTTAAAAATAAAGAAAAATGGGCTGGAGGGATGGCTTAGCGGTAAGGCACTTGCCTGCAGAGCCAAAAGACCAAGGTTCGATTGCCCAGGACTCACATAAGCCAGATGCACAAGGTGGCACGTGCTTCTGGAGTTCATTTGCAGTGACTAAAGGCCCTGGCGTGCCCATTCTCTCTCTCTCTCTCTCTCTCTCTCTGTCAAATAAATAAAGTAAATAAATAATTAAAGCGATAAAAATAAAAAGTTAAGTTGGGTGAAGGAAATGGCCCAGCAGTTAAAGCAGCAGGCTTGCCAAGCCTGCTGGCCTGAGTTTAATTCCTCAGTACCCATGTAAAGCCAGATGCACAAAGTGGCACATGGATCTGGAGTTTGTATGCAGTAGCTAGAAGCCTTGGCATGACCACATCCTCTCTCTCTCTTTATTCGTTTTTAAAAATATTTTATTTTTATTTATTTATTTATTTGACAGAGATAGAGGGAGGGAGAAAGAGAATGAATGGGTGCACCAGGGCCTCCAGCCAATGCAAACGAACTCCAGATGCGTACACCCCCTTGTGCATCTGGCTTACATGGGTCCTGGGGAATCGAACCTGGGTCCTTTGGCTTTGCAGGCAACTGCCTTAACAGCTAAACCATTCCTCCAGCCCTCTCTTTATCTTTTTATCTATCTTGTATGTGTATGTATCTATCATTGTATATCAAGGTATCTATTTAAAAAAAAACCTTTTTATTTTATTTATTTGAGAGAGAGAGAGAGAGGAAGAGACAGATAAGGAGAGAGAGAATGGGTACACCAAGGCCTCCAGACACATGCACCACCTTGTACATCTGGCTTATGTGGGTTCTGAGGAGTTGAACTTGGATCTTCTTCTATTTTTTGACTTTTATGTGTGTATAAAATGTATCGGGGGAGCAGAGCTGGAGAGATGGCTTAGCAGTTAAGGCATTTGCCTGCAAAGCCAAAGGACCCCAGGTCAGTTCCCCAGGACCCATGTAAGCCAGATGCACAAGGGGGCACATGCGTCTGGAGTTCATTTGCAGTGGCTGGAGGCCCTGGTGCGCCCATTCTGTCTCTCTCTCTCTCTCTGCCTCTTTCTCTCTCACTCTCTTAAATAAATAGATATTTAAAAAAAATGTATCAGGGGCTGGTGAGATGGCTTAGCAGTTAAGGTGCTTGCCTTCAAATCCTAAGGATCTAGGTTCAATTCTCCAAGTGCCACATAAGCCAGATGTACATGGTGGTCCATGCATCTGGAGTTTGTTTGCAGTGGCTAGAGGCCCTGGCATGCCCATTCTCTCTCTCTGTCCTCTCTGTCTCAAATAAATAAATAAATAATAAATAATTTTAAATGTATCTAGATCATAGTCACCTCTCTCCCTCCTCTCCTTCCTCTGTCTTTTCCCTATCCCCACTTCCTTTCTTTTATTTAAATATTTTTAAAAATTTATTTATTTGACAGAGAGAGAGAGAGAGAGTGGGCACACCAAGACCTCCAGCCACTGCAAATGAACTCCAGATGCATGGGCCCCCTTATGCATCTGGCTAACGTGGGTCCTGGGGAATCAAACCTGGGTCCTTTGGCTTTGCAGGCAAATGCCTTAACTGCTAAGCAATCCCTCCAGCCCCTCAATTCCTTTCTTTACCCCCTTCCTCTCTCCAACAAGTCCCTCTACTATTTATATATCTGTATTATTTCTATCTATCTGTCTCTATCTGTCTATCTGTCTATCTATCTATCTTTTTTGGTTTTTCAAAGTAGGGTCTCGCTGCAGCCCCATATACAGGGTTTATAACCAAGGGATGTCAGTGACAATTTTCTCCCATTAAACAGCATGTCATCTCTGGCACCAAGAAAGTCATGCAGGACATAAGTGTCCAACTCAAGTCCAGCCCGATTTCTCCATGTCCTCAAAGCAAAACACGTGGTGTAATTAGCAATAGCAACTTACCATCATTTCATTTTCTTTTTCTTTTCAAAATTTTTTATTAACATCTTCCATGATTATAAAAAATACCCCATGGTAATACCCTCCCTCCCCCCCCACTTTCCCCTTTGAAAATCCACTCTCCATCATATCCCCTCCTCCTCTCAATCAGTCTCTCTTTTATTTTGATGTCATCATCTTTTCCTCCTCTTATGAGGGTCTTGTGTAGGTAGTGTCAGGCACTGTGAGGTCATGAATATCCAGGCCATTTTGTGTCTGGAGGAGCACGTTGTAAGGAGTCCTACCCTTCCTTTGGCTCTTACATTCTTTCCACCACCTCTTCTGCAATGGACCCCGAGCCTTGGAAGGTGTGATAGAGATATTTCAGTGCTGAGCACTCCTGTCGCTTCTTTCTAGCACCATGGTGCTTTCTGAGTCATCCCAAGGTCACTGCCGTCTGAAAAGAGAAGGTTCTCTAACCAACAGTGAGAGTAGAAAGAGGCAGAGAAAGAAAGAGCGAGAGAGAAAAAGAGAGAGAGAGAATGGGCGCGCCAGGGCCTCCAACTACTGCAAAACGAATTCCAGACCTGTGCGCCACATCGTGCATCTGGCTTACGTGGGTCCTGGGGAATCAAACCTGGGTCCAATGGCTTTGCATGCAAGCGCCTTAACATCTAAGCCATCCCTCCAGCCCTCTTTTTTATTTTTATTTTATTTCATCCGAGTGTGTGTGTATGACACACATGTGCCGTGGCATACGTGTGGAGGTCAGAGGACAATCTTGGGGCGTCAGCCCTCTCCTTCCACCTTCCTTTGAGACAAGACCACTCCTGTTACATTGCCACAGGATAGGCCTCCCTAGCCGACCCATGAACTTCTGGTATCCCCTGGCTTTGCCTTCTGTTGTGGTGGGTGTTTTGGGGTTACAGAAGCCACTTTCTGTCTGTCTGTCTGTGGGTGCTGGGTTGGCAGGTTTGAGGAGCAATTATTATTATTCGGGTTTTTTTCTTTCCAATTTCAATTTTTCTTTTCAATTTTATTAACAACTTCCATGATTATAAAAAATATCCCATGGTAATACCCTCCCTCCCCCCACTTTCCCCTTTGAAACTCCACTCTCCATCATATCCCCTCCCCCTCTCAATCAGTCTCTCTTTTATTTTGATGTCATGATCTTTTCCTCCTCTTATGATGGTCTTGTGTAGGTAGTGTCAGGCACTGTGAGGTCATGGATATCCAGGCCAGTTTGTGTCTGGGGGGAGCACATTGTAAGGAGTCCTACTCTTCCTTTGGCACTTACATTCTTTCCGCCACCTCTTCCACAATAGAGTCTGAGCCTTGGATGGTGTGATAGAGATATTGCAGTACTGAGCACTCTGGTCACTTCTTTCCAGCACCATGATGCCTTCTGAGTCATCCCGAGGTCACTGCCATATGAAAAAGAAGATTCTTTACCAAAACTGAGAGTAGCATTAATATAAGGGTATGAACATTAAGAGAAGTGCTTACTGGGCAGTTTGATAAGCATAGTATATACATTTAGCCAGACAGCAGCAGACATTTCACCCCTAGGGCTCATGACTACCCCTGTTGTAGTTTTCAGTATCAGGGATGTATTCCCTCCCATGGAGCAGGGCCTCCAGTCCAATTAGAGGGCAGTTGGTTTCCACCATGACAGACGTGCCACTATTGCACCCGTTGGCTCATTTGGCCTGGCTGGCAAAATATATTATTCGGGTTTTATTTTGTTTTTTTGAAGTTAAAAAAAAGATTCATTTACTTATTTGCAAGCAAAGAGAGATAGAAGAGACAAGTAGAGAGAGAATGGGCTCACCAGGGCCTCTAGCCACTGCAAATGAACTCCAGACCCATGTGCCCCTTGTGCACCTGGCTTACATGGGTCCTGGGTAATCGGAACCTGGGTCCTTTGGCTTTGCCATCTCTCTAGCCCTATTATTTGTGTTTTTTAAAAAAATTTATTTCAATATATTTATTATTTAGTTTTTTGAGGTAAGTTCTCGCTGTAGTCCAGGCTGACCTGGAATTCACTACGTAGTCTCTGGGTGGCCTCGAACTCACAGTGATCCTCCTACCTCTGCCTCCCGAGGGCTGGGATTAAGACACCACACCTGGCTAAGGAGCAATTACTTTTAAGCTACCGACACATCTTCATAGCCCTTCAGTATCGTGCAAGTGGCTCTCTGACTAAGGACGCACACCACGCCATACTGTAAGGGGAAGGCAGGCATGTGGAGAGTGTGCCCGTGGACACTGCGCCCCCATAAGCTTTGGCCTCAGTCGCACGTCCCGTCATTCATAGCCGGAAGCATGTGACCGCTCCTCCCAAACCCACCTTTGGTTCTGTCAACCCCCTGCTCAGATGCCAAGTTGTTTCATGTGACTTTTCCCTGGGACAATATGAGCAAATTGTATTTACTCCAGATGAGGCACTAAAAACAGACCAAAAGACACTACTCCACCCCTGACTTGGGTGAGCCAAGCAGGAGCATGGGGACCTGCCCCCTGCCACCAATCCTTCCCTGCTTATGGGGCATCGGAGAGGGGCCCGCGTGAGTCCTGTAACTCCTAAGCTTCCCAAGTCTGTACATTATGTTAGCTTTCTGATCCTTCCTCTCTCCTCCAAGAGGGAACATTTCTGTTAGGAGAAGACATTACAGAAGGGTTGTGTTAACATTTTATTTATTTGATAGAGAGAGGAAGAGAGGCAGATAGACAGAGAGAATGAGCGTGCCAGGGCCTATAGCTGCTGAGCATGAACTCCAGACACGTGCGCCCCCTTGTGCATCTGGCTTACATGAGTCCCGGGGAATCGAACCTGGGTCCTTTGGCTTTGCAGGCAAATGCCTTAACCACTAAGCCATCTCTCCAGCCCTGTTGATTTTTTTTTTTTGAACCCAAGGAAAGCAGCTGTTGGTTTCACGAGTGTCTTTGTTTTCATGTTTCTAATTTTATTGATAGCTCTTCTTACCTTTGCTAGTTTCTTCCTTTTGCTCACTTTGGATTTATTGCGCCACCATGCCTGGCTACTTTTTAAAAATATTTATTTATTTGAGACAGAGAGAAAGAGGCAGACACACACACACACACACACACAGAGAGAGAGAGAGAGAGAGAGACAGAGAGAAAAAGGCAGACAGGGAGAGAGAGAGAGAACGGGTACGCCAGGTCCTCCTGCCACTGTAAACTATTTCTAAATGCATGTGCTACTTTGTGAATCTGACTTTCACTGGTATCTGTGGAGGCCTAAAATCCGATGCCCATTAGGCATGGGAAGCAAGTGCCTTTAACCACCGGCCCACTTTCTATTTTTTTAATAAATTATTTTTTAATGTTTAAGCAAAGGTGGTGCTCACTCCTTAATGCTGACTCGGGATGCACCGTAGTCAGGATGGCCTAGAATTCGATGACCCTACTCCTAGTCCAGCACTGGGCTTAAGGTGACCCACCCCTGCAACCTTATATTATTTTAAAATAAAATAAAAAATTTAAAAAATGTGAAAGCTTAATTACTGAATTTGTATATATTTTTTTCTACTTAATTTACACTCTCAGGTTTGTAATTTCTTTTCACTTATTCTGGATGTAATATTTAATTTTTATCTAGTTTCTTAAGATGAAAGTTTAAATAAGTAATTTTAAACTATTCTTACTTATAAGGATTTAATTCTATAAAGTTTCTCTAAACATGTCCCTAATTGCATCAACAAATTTTTTGTGTCTAATATTTTCATTTCATCTGATTCAAAATTTTTCTATTTTCCTTGTGACTTTCTTCTTTAATTTAAACCTATTTGGAGGGCTGGAGGGATGGCTTAGTGGTTAAGGTGCTTGCTTGCAAAGCCAAAGGACCCAGGTTTGATTCCCCACGTAAGTCAGATGCGCAAGGTGGCACATGTGTCTGGAGTTCGTTTGCAGTGGCTGGAGGCCCTGGCGTGCCCATTCTCTCTCTCCCTCTTTCTCTCTGTCAAATAATAAAAATAAAATATATTTAAACATATTTGGAGACTTTCTAGCTATGTTCATGTTATTGAATTCTAGCTTAATTTCATTATATCTAAAGAGCATACTTTTTATTATGTCTATTCCTTCATATTTGTCAAGCATGATCTTATGGCTCTAAACATAGTCTACCTTGTTGAATGTTTAATGTGCATTGGAAAGCCTGGTATCATTGTTTAGATGTTTTATTGTTTGTTTATTTTTATTTATTTATTTGAGAGCAACAGACAGAGAAAGAGGCAGAGAGATAGAGAGAGAGAGGAGAATGGGCGCGCCAGGGCCTCCAGCCACTGCAAATGAACTCCAGACGCATGCGCCCTCTTGTGCATCTGGCTAATGTGGGTCCTGGGGAATCGAGCCTCGAACCGGGGTCCTTGGGCTTCACAGGCAAGCACTTAACCGCTAAGCCATCTCTCCCTCCCCAGCCTTGTTTAGGTGTTTTATAAACATCAATTGCATAAAATCCATTGTGGGTGGTTAAATGTCTTATCTTTTTTTGTCTGGTCTCAACCTGAGAGAGAAATGTGATATTTTTAAGTATAACTGTGGGTTTTTATGTTTCTCCTTGGATACCAGCGGCTAGCAGGTGGGTTCTTTTCCACCTGATAAAGAAGATAGAAGATGAGTTGGGCGTGGTAGTGCACACCTTTAATCCCAGCACTCGGGAGGCAGAGGTAGGAGGGTCACCATGAGTTCGAGGCCACCCTGAGACTTCATAGTGAATTCCAGGTCAGCCTGAGCTAGAGTGAGACCCTACCTCGAAAAAAACAAACAAACAAAAAAATTAGGAGATGAGAAGACAGGTGCACCATGGCTGAAGTGGGACTTTATTGACAGAAAAGTTTCCAAGGGAGGGGTCCTCACCTGGTTGCATCAGACTGTAGGACGATGATGGGAATTTTATTACTTTTCACATATTTTCCTCTTTAAAAAAAAAAATGGAGCCGGGCGTGGTGTCACACGCCTTTAATCCCAGCACTCAGGAGGCAGAGGTAGGAGGATCACCGTGAGTTCGAGGCCACCCTGAGACTACATAGTGAATTCCCGGTCAGCCTGGGCCAGGGTGAGACCCTACCTCAAAAAAATAAACAAAAAAATGAAAAAAAAAAGGGCTGGGGAGATGGTGCAGTGGTTAAGGCACCTGCCTGCAAAGCCTAAAGACCCGTGTTTGACTCTCCAGATCCCACCTAAGCCAGATGCAGAAAGGTGAGGTGCAAGGTTGCACATGCCCACAAGGTGGCGCAAGCATCTGGAGTTCGATTGCCGTGGCTGAGGCCCTGGTCCACCAATTCTCTCTCTCTCTCTTTCTGTCTGTCTGTCTCTCTCTAAAATAAAATAATAAAAATTTAAAATATTATTTATTTACTTGCATGCAGAGAGAGAAGGAAAGAGAGAAAGAGGGGCCTCCTGTCACTTCAAACGAGCTCCAGATGCATGCGCCACCCCCCCCCACCCCGTGCATCTGGCTTTACGTGTGCACTGGTGATGTGATCTCAGGCTGCAAGGCTTTGCAAGCAAAAAGAAAAATAAAAGCCTTTAACTGCTAAGCCACCTCTCCAGACCTCACACATTTTACTTTTTCGAGGTAGGGTCTCACTGGAGCCCAGGCTGACCTGGAATTCACTCTGTCGTTCCAGACTGGCCTCGAATTCACAGCGATCCTCCTACCTCTGCCTCCCCAGTGCTGGGATTAAGGGCGTGCGCCACAATGTGAAGGTGTGTGTGGGGGGGGATCAGAGCTTGGGAGCTGGGGCACTAGTGTCAGAACTACACGGTCATTGGTATCGTTTTCATATTCTGTTATCGGGTGGCATATTCATCTAGAGTATTGCGATTTGTTCTTGAATTGGCTCTTAAGTGAAGGGCTTGTTTATTTCAGTAATTCTCCTTGTTCTGAGAGTTTTGTCTGGAACTGATTCAGCCACTCTGTCTTTCTTTTGATTATTGCTTTTTTTTTTTTTTCCTTTGCCATAACTTGGTCTATCATTTTTTTATTTTTATTTTTTGGCTTTTCGAGGTAGGGTCTCACTCTAGCTCAGGCTGACCTGGAATTCACTATGGAGTCTCAGGATGGCCTCGAACTCACGGCGTTCCTCCTACCTCTGCGTCCCGAGTGCTGGGATTAAAGGCGTGAGCCACCTCGCCCGGCTTGTCCTCAGTCTTGACTTGGGTTTTTCCTCAGCTATAGGCTGCGTCAGAGGATCCTCAACTGCCGCTTCACCAGGGGCACGAGGTTGGCATTGAGGGCAGCGAGAGAGGAAGGAGGTGGCGTGCTGGGCCGGGGAGAGGGTGGCACCTCTTGTGAGCCCTCCCCCACTACTCCCTAACCTTCCTCAATCCCCCTTTTGAAGGGGCAACCCTAACCGCTGTGAGGGAACTGGGGGAGGGGGGTGGCTGATCTAGGTTCTTCCAGTTGACTACAGTCCCGTGTGGCAGTTGGGAAACTTCCCCGGTGGGTCAGTCTAAGGGACCCCCAATGTGCATTAGCATAGCAGGGGAACACAGTCCTGCGTAAAGACACCGGGGAGAAAGAATAAAAGCAAGGAGTTGGGGGGGCAGTGGGCACACAGACAACTGGGGCTGTTCAGGGCACCCGTTCTTGTAGACTTTCAGGCCTTGGAGGGTAATCGAGGGGGCCCGGGTGGGTGGGAGTGAGATTGTCACAGGACCATCGGAGTGTGAGCTGACAGTAGACAAGAGGAGATAAAGTTATTATTACCAGAAATGATAGGTATTCATCACCATGGAGATCTAGAGATCCATTTCTTTCTTCCTTCCTTCCTTCCTTCCTTCCTTTCTTTCTTTCTTTCTTTCTTTCTTTCTTTCTTTTTGTTTTGTTTTTTCGAGGCAGGGTCTCACTCTAGCCCAGGATGACCTGGAATTCACTATGTAGTCTCAGGGTGGCCTCGAACTCACAGCGATCCTCCTACCTCTGCCTCCCGAATGCTGGGGTTAAATGGGATTAAAGGCTTAGGCCACCACACACTTTGAGACAGAGAGAGGGAGAATGGGCGTGCCAGGGTCTCTATCCACTGCAAATGAACTCCAGACACATGTGCCACCATTTGCATCTGGCTTACGTGGGACTTGGAGAATTTAACCTGGGTCCTTAGGCTTCGCAGGCATGCGCCTTAACCGCTAAGCCATCTCTCCAGCCCACTCCGTTTTTTTTTATTTTTTTTTTTATTTTTTATTTTTGGTTTTTCGAGGTAGGGTCTCACTCTAGCTCAGGCTGACCTGGAATTCACTCTGTAGTCTCAGGGTGGCCTCGAACTCTCAGCGATCCTCCTACCTCTGCCTCCCGAGTGCTGGGATTAAAGGCGTGCGCCACCACGCCCGGCCCGTTTCTTTTTTAAAAAAAAATATTTTTATATTTATTTATTTGAGAGAGAGGAGAATAGGCACACCAGGGCCTCCCGCCACTGCAAGCGAACTCCAGATGCGTGTGCCACCTTGTGCATCTGGCCTACGTGGATACTGGGGGAACTGAGCCTCGAACCAGAGTCCTTGGGCTTCACAGGCAAGTGCCTTAACCGCTAAGCCATCTCTCCAGCCCCTAGAAATCCATTTCTAAAGCTGTTCACCAAATATCATGGTGGTGTCATGGCCTGGTCTCTCTCTGCCTGTTCTTGTAGATCTTGTAAATCAGAATTGTCAATAACACATGACCTTGGTAATGGTACAGATGTCACTCTGAGTAAGTACTTTTCTTCCTGGCTGTACTTGTCTTTCTGAGTGCTTAAGAGCAAGCAAACAGACAAAAATTCAATTCAATGTGCTTTCTTAAAGTCAGCTGTGGCTGTTTTGGAGATGCTTCTGTGGGCCTGGGAGGAGGTCTACGGCTCAGCATTTCTGTCATCTTGCTGGGATGAGTCAGGGCCATGATGACCATATGTCTTCTCTCAGAAGCACTGAGGATCTTTCCCTCTGATCTGACTCTCCTTGTAACGACTATACAGTGTTTGGAGTCCAACCTCTGGGCCTCCATACTGTCTCTCATCAAGAGAATAGGTGACGAGGGCTGGAGAGATGGCTTAGCGGTTAAGCGCTTGCTTGTGAAGCCTAAGGACCCCGGTTTGAGGCTCGATTCCCCAGGACCCACGTTAGCCATATGCACAAGGGGGCGCATACATCTGGAGTTCGTTTGCAGTGGCTGGAGGCCCTGGCGTGCCCATTCTCTCTCTCTCTCTATCTGCCTCTTTCTCCCTCTGTCACTTTCAAATAAGTAAAAATAAATAAAAAAAGTTTTTGAGGGCTGGAGAGATGGTTTAGTGGTTAAGCGCTTGCCTGTGAAGCCTAAGGACCCCAGTTCGAGACTCGATTCCCCAGGACCCATGTTAGCCAGATGCACAAGCGGGCGCACACATCTGGAGTTCGTTTGCAGTGGCTGGAGGCCCTGGCGCGCCCACTCTCCTCTCTCTCTCTCTGCCTCTTTCTCTCTCTGTCTGTCACTCTCAAATAAATAAATAAAAATAAACAAAAAAATTTAAAAAAAATTTTTTAAGAGACAAGCCTGGAGGCAGAGGCAGGAGGATCACCATGAGTTCGAGGCCACCCTGAGACTACATAGTGAATTCCAAGTCAACCTGGGCTAGAGTGAGACCCTACCTCAACCCTCCCCCCCCCCAACAAAAAAAAAAAGAGAGAGAGAGAGAGAGAATAGGTACCAGAGTCTTCGAACATGCTAGGATTGCCTCCTCGTCTCCTGTGGTCAGGCCATTTGTGTCAGGTTAAATAATATTGGACTCAAGTCTGCCATTTTGTCTTATATTTGTACTTTTTCATGTTTCCCCCCCCCCCACACACACATTTTTTTTTTTATTGTGTGTGTGGTATTTATTAGTAGCCCATTTCAGTTTATCTATTGGCTTTGGGGGCAAACATTTCCTACTTACTATTTTTAGTAGTTGCTGCAATTGTAATATATAAATCCCACTTTATGACATTGAAAGTTAGAATTTTACTGCTTCAAATAAACACAGAAGCGCTAAGCTGTACAAATCCTTTTGTTCCCTTCCTTCGTGTTATATCGCTCATGTGTCTTACATCTTCGTACATAAAACCTTACAGGCAATGTAAACTTTGCTTTTCATTGTCATACTTATTTTCAAAAACGTAAGGGCTGGAGAGATGACTTAGTGGCTAAGGCATTTGCATGTGACACCTAAGGAGCCAGGTTTGATTCCTCAGGACCCACATAAACCGGATGCAAAAGGTGACACACGCATCTGGAGTTCACTTGCAGTGGCTGGAGGCCCTGGTGCATCCATTCTCTCTCTCTCTATCTGCCTCTTCCTCCCATTTTCTCTCTCTCAAATAAATAAATAATTTAAAAAATTTTTGAGCCAGGCGTGATGGTGCACGCCTTTAATCCCAGCACTCGGGGGGGCAGAGGTAGGAGGATCACTGTGAGTTTAAGGCCAGCCTGAGACTACAGAGTGAATTCCAGGTCAGCCTGAGCTAGAGTGGGACCCTACCTTGAAAAAAACAAAAAATGAAAAACAAAAAACAAAAAAATTTAATGTCTGGGCATGGTGGCACATGCCTTTAATTCTAGCACTTGGGAGGCAAAGGTAGGAGGATCACCGTGAGTTCAAGACCACCCTAAAACTACATGGTGAATTCCAGGTCAGCCTGGGCTACAGCGAGATCCTACTTCAAAAAAAAGGGGGGGGCTGGAGGGATGGCTTAGTAGTTAAGCGCTTGCCTGTGAAGCCTAAGGATCCCCAGTTCGAGGCTCGATTCCCCAGGACCCACGTTAGCCAGATGCACAAGGGGCCACACGTGTCTGGAGTTCATTTTCAGTGGCTGAAGGCCCTGGTGCACCCATTCTCTCTGTCTCTGCCTCTTTCTCTCTGTCTGTTGCTCTCAAATAAATTAAAAAAACAAACAAAAAAAATTTAAGAGATAAAATTTAAGAGATAAAAGTTACTATGGGAGTTTGAATGTGTATCCCCCATTGACTCAGGTGTTAAAATTAAACTTGCAACTTGGATCCAGCTGTCCGGCAGAAGAAGGTGTCACTGGGGGGTAGATTTTGGAGTCCATCCCTGAGGTATCACTGATGGCAGGTCTGAACTTCAGCCCAAAGATGTAAGAGAGCAGTTTGAGCTCTGGGGTCCGTCTTCATTTGTTTTTTTTTAAACAGGGTGTGGTGGTGCACGTCTTTAAGTTTTATTTATTTATTTGAGAGAGCGAGAGAGAAAGAGGCAGACAGAGAGAGAGAGAGAGAGAATGGGCACACCAGGGCCTCCAGCCACTGCAAATGAACTCCAGACATATGCGCCACCTTGGTTTACGTGGGTCCTGGGGATTTGAACCGACGTCCTTTGGCTTTGCAGGCCAGCGCCTTAACCGCTAAGCCATCCCTCCAGCCCATGGTGGGGGGGGGGGTCCTTGTTGCTGCAAGTTTGTGCTGGCTGGTTTTTGGTGTGTGCTAGCTGGAGATGTTTTCTCCTCTCTGCTTGGATCTATGAAAGGGAGCCGGCTACTTCGGCCATTGGAGGAACTTGCCCTTGGGTCCTCCCATATACCGTGTCTGGTTTGGACGCTTGTCCCAGCACTGTGAAGGTAATAACTGCCGTATTTAACCATACTGCACCTGGTTCCTGAGATCATTCATGTTCATCTGGTATTATTTGCCTTTCTTCTGACGTGTTCCTAGCATTCCTCATAGCCTGGCTCTACACATGATACGTTTTTCGAGTTTAGGTCTCGCTCTAGCTCAGGCTGACCTGGAGTTCACTACGTAGTCTCAGGGTGGTCTCGAACTCACAGTGATCCTCCTACCTCCGTCTCCTGAGTGCTAGGGCTAAAGGTATGTGCCACCATACCCAGCAAGATGTCTTTTCTTTTCTCTCTCTCTCTCTCTCTCTCTTTCTTTCTTTCTTCTTTCTGAGAGAGAAAGAGGCAGAAAGAGAGAATGGGCACGCCAGGGTCTCCAGCCACTGAAAACGAACTCCAGACACAGTTGCCCCCTTGTGCATCTGGCTTACATGGGTCCTGGGGAGTTGAACCTGGGTCCTTTGGCTTTGCAGGCAAACGCCTTAACCGCTAAACCGTCTCTCCATCCCAAGATGTCTTCTCTTTTCCCTCCAAGTTTTTGTATTTGGTGGGTTTAGAATTTGGGGCAAGGCAGTTCTTTTCTTTCAGCACTTTAAAAAGATGCTATTCCAGGCTGCGCATGGTGGCGCACGCCTTTAATCCCAGCACTTGGGAGGCAGAGGTAGGAGGATTGCTGTGAGTTCGAGGCCACCCTGAGACTCCATAGTGAATTCCAGGTCAGCCTGGGCTAGAGTGAGACTCTACCTCAAAAAACAAACAAACAAACAAAAGAATGCTATTCCATTCTCTTTTTTCCTCTGTGATTTCTGATAACAAATGCATAGTCATTCAAATTATTATTCCCTTATATGTGATGTGCCATTTTCCTCCACTAATACTTAGAGGACTATTTCCTTTTCTTTGGTTTGAATTTTGCTTAGTAACAACGTGCCTGGTCTTGAATATTAGGGATTATCTTGTTATAGTTTCACTGATTTTTTTCTTTCACCGAATTTGAAAATCTTCAGCCATTTCTCCTCAATTTTGTTTTGTTTTGTTTTTTAGAAGTAGGGTCTCACTCTAGCTCAGGCTGACCTGGAATTCACTATGTAGTCTCAGGGTGGCCTTGAACTCACGGCAATCCTCCTACCTTTACCTCCCGAGTGCTGGGATTAAAGGCATGCGCCACCTCACCCAGCAATTTAAAAATATGTATATATTTATTATGCAGGCGTAGTGGTGCACATTTCTAATCCCAGCACTCAGGAGGTAGAGGTAGGAGGATTGCTGTGAGTTCAAGGCCTGCCTGGGCTAGAGTGAGACCCTAGTAAAAATAAAAATGTATTTGGGCTGGGGTAATGGCTTAGCGGTTAAGCCGTTTGTCTGTGAAGCCAAAGCACCCAGGTTCGAGTCCCCAGGACTCATGTAAGCCAGATGCACAAGGGGGCGCACGCATCTGGAGTTCGTTTGCAGTGACTGGAGGCCCTGGCGCGCCCTATTCTCTCTCTCTCTCTCTCAAATAAACAAATTAAAGTATTTATTTATTTTTATTTGAGAGAGACACCAAAGAAAGAGGGTGAAGGGGAGAGAAAGAGACAGAAAGCATGAACAGGCTGGGGCCTCCTGTCATTACAAACAAACTCCATACTCTGCATCTAGCTTTACGTGGGAACTGGGAATTGAACCAGGCCTGTCAGCTTTACAAGCAAGTGCCTTTAACCACTGAGCAATCTCTCCATACTCCCCTCCTACCATTGTGGGATTACTTCTTTGTCCTCTATGTCAGAGATCTGATTAAAACAGATGTTAACTCTTTTTTAAAAAAATATTTTATTTCTTGCTGGAAAGCAATGTGCTTGCCTGCAAAGCATAAGGACCCAGGTTTGATTCCCCAGACCAACATAAGGCCAGATGCATAAAGTGGTGCATGCCTCTGGAGTTGTTTTTTTTTTTTTTTTGCAGTAACTAGAGACCCTGGCCCATCCATTCTCTCTCTCTATCTGCCTCTTTCTCTCTCTCTCTCTCTCAAATGAATAAAATATTTAAAAATTTTCTGTTTTATTCATTTATTTGAGAGTGACAGACAGAGAGAGAATGAGGCCGATAGAGTGAGAGAGAGAGAGAGAGAGAGAGAGAGAGAGAGAGAGAATGGGCGCGCCAGGGCCTCCAGCCACTGCAAACGAACTCCAGATGCGTGCGCCCCCTTGTGCATCTGGCTAACGTGGGTCCTGGGGAATCGAGCCTCGAACTGGGGTCCTTAGACTTCACAGGCAAGCGCTTAACCACTAAGCCATCTCTCCAGCCTGAATAAAATATTTTAAAATACATATTTTATTTATTTCAGAGAGAGAAAGAAAAAGGCAGATAGAGACAATAGGCAAGCTAGGGCCTCTAGCTACTGCAAAAAAACTCCAGACAAATGCACCACCTTGTACATCTGGCATACGTGGGTACTGGGAAATTGAACATGTGTCCTTTGTTTTCACAGAGAAGTGCTTTAACTGCTAAGCTATCTCTCCATCCCCAGACATTAACTCTTTTATTTTTTTTAATTTTTTTTTATTGACCCATGCATCCCAGAGGTTCTCCTCACTTTTTTTTCCTGATATTTTCTCTTGGCTTATAAAATTACTACTGAAAGCTGGGTGTGGTAGCACACACCTTTAACCCCAGCACTCGGGAGGCAGAGGTAGGAGGATCGCGGTGAGTTTGAGGCCATCCTGAGACCACATAGTGGATTGCAGGTCAGCCTGGACTAGAGTGAGACCCTACCTTGAAAAACCAAACAAAAGAAGAATTACGAGCCAGGCGTGGTGGCACATGCCTTTAATCCCAGCACTCGGGAGGCAGAGGTAGGAGGATCGCCGTGAGTTCAAGGCCACCCTGAGACTCCATAGTGAATTCCAGGTCAGCCTGGCCTAGAGTGAGACCCTACCTCGAAAAACCAAAAAAAAAAAAAAAAAAGAAGAAGAATTACTACTCAGTTCCCTTTAACTTCATTTTCTTCTTCACTTCCACCTGCTATTGAGCTCACCTAATGAAATTTTTACTTCCTGTATGTGGTGGTTTGATTCAGGTGCCCCCCATAAACTTAGGTGTTCTGAATGCTAGATTCCTAGCTAATGGAGATTTGGGAATTAACACCTCCTGAAGGGAGTGTATTGTTGGGGGCAGGGCTTATGGGTGTTAAAGCCAGTTTCCCCTTGCTAGTGTTTGGCACACTGTCCTGTTCCTGTTGTCCACCTTATGTGGGCCAGGGGGGTGATGTCCACCCTCTGCTCATGCCATCATTTTCCCCCTCAAGCCTGTAAGCCAAATAAACCTCTCTTTCCCACAAGCTGCTCTTAGTTGGGTGATTTCTACCAGCAATTCCAACCTGACTGCAACAGTAAAGTGGTACCAGGAGTGGGGTTGCTGCTAGACACCTGACTGTGTGGCTTTGGCCTTTTGGAGCTAAATTTCAAGAGGAATTTGGAAGGATTTGAAACCTTGGCGTAAGAGACGCCTTGCAGTGCTGTAAGTACAGCTTGATGGACTATTCTGGTCAGAGTTGAAAGACCTGAATGCAGTAAACACTATGGACTGTGAGGTTTGGCTTCTGAGGGTGAGGAAAGAGCTTTGCTTGGACTGGGCTAGCAGTTTGAGTGAGAAGCTTGCTGTTATGTCCGTGTCCTGAGAAGTTGTGTAGGGTTGCTTTGTATAGAAATGAGCTGGTGTGAGTAGAGGGAAATGGCACAGAAAGAAAAATCTTTGGGTGAACTTCTGTCCATTCAGCTGCAATTGAGAGATTACAGCCCTTGAGACTGGGCTAGATGACCTACACTGGGGCAACAGGAAGAATGTAGACTCTTTTGAAGAGGCGTGAGTGCTCAAGGAGTGTCCTGTTCTTCAAAGTCTGCTTTATTCCCCCCTACCCCTGAATTAACAAATTGGCTCCCTACCTGGTAATGTGGAGTATAAGAAATGTATGAAAGGGAGGGTCATTGAGTTTGCAACTCAGTCTTGTGGTTTGGAAATGGCCATGGGCAGTGTGAAGCAGGTTTGTTGGTTGCCTGAATGGAGACCCCACGGGGCCATGAGGATGAACCGTGGATTGCAGTGGAGACCCAGTGGAGATGCCGGGACCACGAGATGGCTGCTAAGGAGAGCTTCCGGCCCTGGATGAAGTTTTCCAGGACTGTGACTAACCTAGCTGGAGGGGCGGAATTGGAACTCCAGAGACTTGTTGCTGGTTAGAATTATTGGACTGGGAGGTTTCTCACTAACTAGAGTTGTTGGACTTGGAGTTACAGAGTTTGGTATTTGCCCTAGTCTAAGTCATGTATTGCTTGAATATATTTCTTTGCTGTGCCCAATGCCATCCTTTGCACTGTGAATGTTTATTCTGTGCCACTATGGGTTTTTTGAAGGTTATTTTTTGGTATCATGGCTCAGTTAAAAGACCTTGGACTATGCGGATGTCTGAACATCATTGGAACTGATAAAAACTATGGGGACTTTTAACATTGGACTGAGTGCATTGTATTTTATATCATATATGGATATCAGTTTATGGGGGCCAGGGGCGGAATGTGGTGGTTTGATTCAGGTGTCCCCCATAAACTTAGGTGTTCTGAATGCTAGATTCCCGGCTAATGGAGATTTGGGGATTAACGCCTCCTGGAGGCAGTGTATCGTTGGGGGCGGGCTTATGGGTGTTAAAGCAGTTTCCCCTTGCCAATGTTTGGCACACTCTCCTGTTCCTGTTGTCCACCTTATGTGGGCCAGGGGGTGATGTCCACCCTCTGCTCATGCCATCATAGAACTTCCTCTTGAGTCTGTAAGCCAAAATAAACCACTTTTTCCCACAAGCTGCTCTTGGTTGGGTGATTTCTACCAGCAATGCGAACCTGGCCAGCAACACTGTATTTTCTTAGTTCTAACATTCTTGCTTGATTCATTTTCACGGGACCCTATTTCTCTGCCAACTTTTTAAGTATTTTTTTTTTCTTGCAAGCATGGCTTTTAGTACGTTGAGTTGATATTTTCTGCTTTAGGAACCCCCACCTGTTAAATCTAGCTGTGTCATTTCGGAATTAGCATCTGGTCATTTTATTTTCCTTGAATCCCAAATTCTAGATCTTAGTAGATTTGGTAATTTTGGATTGCATGTATAAAAGTAATAAGTGAAGGTGGGCGTGGTGGCACACGCCTTTAATCCCAGCACTCGGGATGCAGAGGTAGGAGGATCGCCGTGAGTTCGAGGCCACCCTGAGACTCCATAGTGAAGTCCAGGTCAGTCTGAGCTAGAGTGAGACCCTACCTCGAAAACAAACAAACAAACAAACAGACAAACAAACAAACAAAGTAATAAAAGAAAGCTTGGATGAAAGGGTTAATAAAGAGAAACGTTGCGTCGATTTCTTTCTTTGGGGAAAAGGTTTGTTAGAGGTTTGTTAGGTTGTGCACGGTGACAGAACATGCCAGGGCCACCAAAGCCAGACGAGGACCTTCAACTTCTGAGGGACAAAGGAGGCGTCTTGCTTTTATAACTTCTGGGGCAAGGGGGCAGTTTTACTCCACTTGACCCAATGTCAGTGCCAGGAGCCACCGAGGTACTAGATGGGATCCAAGGTCGTAAGTTCAGGCGTTTCTGGAAAGGGGGGGTGGGTGGGGGTTCTTCTGCCGCAGCAAGGGTAGAAGTTGGTGTGAAGCAGAAAGTAAATTGGTGTGAAGCAGAAAGTTGGTGTGAAGCAGAAAGTAAATTGGTGTGAAGCAGAGCAAGTTATAATCCAAGGCTGCCTCGACTTGGGCATCAGGAGAGTCCTTAAAGTAACCAATAGCATGCTAGGCAGCAAAATGGCCCAGATGTGTGTACACCGAAACTCCTGGAACCTGCGAACGTGTTTTCTAAAAAATATTTTATTTATTTGAGAGAGAAACAGAGAGCGAGAGAGTGCACGCGCCAGAGCATTCCAGCTGCTGCAAATGAACTCCAGACACGTGCGCCTCCGTGCGCGTCTGGCTCACGTGGAGCCTGGGGAATCAAACTTGAGTCCTTTGGCCTTTGCAGGCAAGTGCTATAACCACTAAGCCATCTCTCCAGCCCCTGTGAATGTTTCTTCCCATAGGAAAAGCATCTGTGAGGGATAAATAGGACAGAATTTGAGCTTCATTGTCCAGGTAGACTCAGCTTACGGACTCTGAGAACTGGAGAGTTTTCCCTCTGGGATTCATAGGAACAGAAGGGTTAGAAAATTGTTACCTTGCTGTTTTGGGGGTTTATTTATTTAGTTATTTATTTACAAGCAGAGAGAGATAGAGAGAAGAGAGACAGAGAGAGAATGGGCATGCCAGGGCCTCTAGCCACTGCAAATGTGCCCCCTTGTGCATCTGGCTTACATGGATCCTGGGGATTCGAACCTGGGTTCTTTGGCTTTGCAGGCAAACACCTTAACCACTATGTCATCTCTCCAGCCCTGTATTTTATTTATTTTATTTTATTTATTTATTTTATTTATTTATTTTATTTATTTATTTTATTTATTTTTTCAAGGTACGTACGGTCTCACCCTAGCCCAGGCTGACCTGGAATCCACTATATAGTCTCAGGCTGGCCTCGAACTCACCGTGATCCTCCTACGTCTGCCTCCCGAGTGCTGGGACTGAAGGTGTGCGTCACCGTGCCTGGCTAAGGCTGCATATCTTTATTGGAGGGTTCAGACTCCATCCGCCTCTTGGGGTATCGCACAATTGACGGAAGCTCTTCTTGTCCCATTTGGTTCCATCCGTCAAATACCGAAAACCCCCCGCCTCGGGTTTATTTTGGCTCCTTGTCGTACGGAGTGTCTTTCTGTCCTCACTGTCTGTCTTTTTCCAAACCTGCTTCTTGCAATCGGTGCCCACCGAGGGACCCTCGTCCCCAAACTGGGCTCTCCTTCTGCAGTTGCTCTTATGGGTAGAGGTGGGCAGAGGCCCGGCTTCTGTCATCAGGTCTCTGTTTTCTTCTCTCTGTGCTTTCGCTTCTGACACTGATTGATCACTAGAGCCTCTGTTTGGGAAGAAAGATACACATCCCGGGGCTGGAGAGATGGCTTAGTGGTTGTTAAGGTGTTTGCCTGCAAAGCCAAAGGACCCAGGTTCGATTCCCCAGGACCCATGTAAGCCAGATGCATAAGGGGGTTACATGTGTCTGGAGTTTGTTTGCACAGGCTAGAGCCCCTGGCGCGTCCATTCTCTCTCTCTCTCTCTCTTTTTAAATTTTTTGTGTTTATTTTTATTTATTTA
This sequence comes from Dipus sagitta, assembly GCA_036346955.1. Lineage (NCBI taxonomy): Eukaryota > Metazoa > Chordata > Mammalia > Rodentia > Dipodidae > Dipus > Dipus sagitta. Next base: position 31,069,577 of record CM070789.1, on the reverse strand, counting down.
TTTGAGAGCGACAGACAGAGAGAAAGAGGCAGAGAGAGAGAGAGAAAATGGGCGCGCCAGGGCCTCCCAGGCCACTGGCAAACGAACTCCAGATGCGTGCGCCCCCTTGTGCATCTGGCTAACAAGGGTCCTGGGGAATCGAGCCTCGAACTGGGGTCCTTAGCTTCACAGGCAAGCACTTAACCACTAACCCACCTCTCCAGCCCTCTCTGTCTCTTAAATAAATAAACTATTTATAAAAATAAAAATAAAGCCGGGCGTGGTGGTGCACACCTTTAATCCCAGCAATAGGGAGGCAGAGGTAGGAGGAATGCTGTGAGTTCAAGGCCTCCCTGGGCTAAGTGAGACCCTAGTAAAAATAAAAATTAGTATTTGGGGCTGGGAATGCTTTAGCGGTTAAGCCTTTGTCTGTGAAGCCAAAGCACCCAGGTTCGAGTCCCAGGACTCATGTAAGCATATGCACTAGGGGGCGCAGCGATACGCATATGGAGTTCGTTTGCAGTGACTGGAGGCCCTGGCGCGCCCAATCTCTCTTTTCTCTCAAATAAACAAATTCAAGTATTTATTTCATTTTTATTTGAGAGAGACACCAAAGAAAGAGGGGAAGGGAAGAAAGAGACAGAAAGCATGAACAGCTGGGGCCTCCTGTCATTACAAACAAACTCCATACTCTGCTTCTAGCTTTACGTGGGAACTGGGAATTGAACCAGACCTGTCAGCTTTACAAGCAAGTGCCTTAACCACTGAGCAATCTCTCCAATACTCACCTCCTACCATTGTGGGATCTACTTCTTTGCCTCTATTTCAGAGATCCTGATTATAAACAGATGTTAACTCTTTTTTTAAAAAAATATTTTATTTCTTGCTTGAAAGCATGTGCTTGCCTGCACAGCATAAGGACCCAGGATTGATTCCCGCAGACCAACATAAGGCCAGATGCATAAAGTGTCATGCCTCTGGATTGTATTTTTTTTTTATGCAGTAACAGAGACCCTGGCCCTTCCATTCTCTCTCTCTATCTGCCTCTTTCTCTCTCTCTCTCTCTCAAATGAATAAAATATTTAAAATTTTTCGTGTTTATTTCATTTATTTGAGAGTGACAGACAGAGAGAGATGAGGCCGTAGAGTGTGAGTAGAGAGAGAGAGAGGAGAGGTGAGAGAGAGAGATGAGGAATTGGCGCGCCAGGGCCTCCAGCCACTGCAAACGAACTCCAGATGTCTAGTGCGGACCCCCTTGTGCATCTGGCTAACGTGGGTCCTGGGATTCGAGCCCTCGAACTGGGGTCCTTGACTTCACAGGCAGGGCGTTAACCACTAAGCCATCTCTCCAGCCTGATTAAAATATTTTAAAATACTATTTTTATTTTATTTCAGGAGGAGAGAAGAAAAAGGGCAGATGATACAATAGGCACGCTAAGGTGCTCTAGGCTACTGCCAAAAAAAAACTCCAGACAAATTGCACACTTGTAATCTGGCATACGTGGGTACTGGGAAATTGAACATGTGTCCTTTTTTCCAAGAAGTGCTTTAAAACTGCAAACCTATCTCTCCATACCCAGACATTAACTTCTTTTATTTTTTTTAATTTTTTTTTTATTGACCCATGCATTCCCAGAGGTTCTCCTCACTTTTTTTTTTTCCTGATATTTTCTCTTGCTTATAAAATTACCTACATGAAGCTGGGTGTGTAGCACACACCTTTAACCCCAGCACTCTCGGGAGCAGAGGTAAGGAGGATTGCGATGAGTTTGAGGCCATCCTGAAACCACAAGTGATTCCAGTCAAGCCTGGACACAGAGTGAGACCCTACCTCAAAAAACCAAACAAGAAGGGAAAAAAAAAAGACAAAAAAATTACTGCTCAGTTCCCATTAACTTCATTTTCTTCTTCACTTCCACCTGCTATTGGACTCCACCTAATGAAATTTTACTTCCTGTATGTGGTGGTTTGATTCAGGTGCCCCCCCCATAAACTTAGGTGTTCCGAATTCTAGAAACCTAGCTTAATGGAGATTTGGGAATTAACGCCTCCTGGAGGGAGTGTATTGTTGGGGCGGGCTTATGGTGTTAAAGCCATTACCTCCCCTTGCTAGTGTTTGGCACACAGTCCTGTTCCTGTTGTCCACCTTATGTGGGCCAGGGGGCGTGATATCCAACCTTGCTCAGGACATCCATTTTCCCCCTCAAGCTGTGTAAGCCAAATAAACCTCTCTTTCCCACAAGCTGCTCTAGTTGGGTGATTTCTACCAGCAATTCCAAACTGACAGCAACAGTAAAGTGGTACCAGAGTGGGGGTTGCTGCTAGAACACCTGACTGTGGGCTTTGGGCCTTTTGAGCTAAAATTTCAAGAAGAATTTGGAAGGATTTGAAACCTTTGGCGTAAGATACGCCTTTGCAGTGCTGTAAGTACAGCTTGATGGACTATTCTGGTCAGAGTTGGAAAGACCTAAAGCAGTAAACACTATGGACTGTGAGGTTTGGCTTCTGAGGGTGAAGAAAGAGCTTTGTGCTTGACTGGGCTAGCAGTTTGAGTGAGAAGCTTGCTGTTATGTCCGTGTCCTGAGAAGTTGTGTAGGGTTGCTTTGTATAGAAATGAGCTGGTGTGAGTAGAGGGAAATGGCACAGAAAGAAAAATCTTTGGGTGTACTTCTGTCCTTTCAGCTGCAATTGAGAGATACAGCCCTTGAGCTCTGGGCTAGATGACCTACAACTGGGGCAACAGGAAGATGTAGACTCTTTTGAAGAGGCGTGAGTGCTCAAGGAGTGTCCTGTTCTTCAAAGTCTGCTTTATTCCCCCCAACCCCCTGAATTAACAAATTGGCTCCCTACCTGGTAATGTGGAGTATAAGAAATGTATGAAAGGGAGGGTCATGAGTTTGGCAACTCAGTCTTGTGGTTTGGAAATGGCCATGGGCAGTGTGAAGCAGGTTTGTTGGTTGCCTAATGGAGACCCCACGGGGCCATGAGGATGAACCGTGGATTGCAGTGGAGACCCAGTGGAGATGCCAGGACCACGAGATGGCTGCTAAGGAGAGCTTCCGGCCCTGGATGAAGTTTTCCAGGACTGTGACTAACCTAGCTGGAGGCATGGAATTGGAACTCAGAGACTTGTTGCTGGTTAGAATTATCGGACTGGGAGGTTTCTCACTAACTAGAGTTGTTGGACTTGGAGTTACAGAGTATGGATTTGCCCTGTCTAAGTCAAGTATTGCTTGAATATATTTCTTAGCTCTGCCCCAATGCCATCCTTTGCACTGTGAATGTTTATTCTGTGCACTATGGGTTTTTTGAAGGTTATTTTTTGGTATCATGGCTCAGTTAAAAGACCTTGGACTATGAGGATGTCTGAACATCATTGGAACTGATAAAAACTGTGGGGACTTTTAACATTGGACTGAGTGCATTGTATTTTATATCATATATGGATATCAGTTTATGGGGGCCAGGGGCAGGAATGTGGTGGTTTGATTCAGGTGTCCCCCATAAACTTAGGTGTTCGAATGCTAGATTCCCGGCTAATGGAGATTTGGGGATTAACGCCTCCTGGAGGCAGTGTATCGTTGGGGGCGGGCTTATGGGTGTTAAAGCCAGTTTCCCCTTGCCAATGTTTGGCACACTCTCCTGTTCCTGTTGTCCACCTTATGTGGGCCAGGGGGTGATGTCCACCCTCTGCTCATGCCATCATAGAACTTCCTCTTGAGTCCTGTAAGCCAAAATAAACCACTTTTTTCCCACAAGCTGCTCTTGGTTGGGTGATTTCTACCAGCAATGCGAACCTGGCACAACACTGTATTTTCTTAATTCTAACATTCTTGCTTGATTCATTTTTACAGGACCCATTTCTCTACCAACTTTTTAAATATTTTTTTTTTTTTGCAAGCATGGCTTTTACTACGTTGAGTTGATATTTTCTGCTTTAGGAACCCCCACCTGTTAAATCTAGCTGTGTCATTTCGGAATTAGCATCTGGTCATTTTATTTTCCTTGAATCCCAAATTCTAGATCTTAGTAGATTTGGTAATTTTGGATTGCATGTATAAAAGTAATAAGTGAAGGTGGGCGTGGTGGCACACGCCTTTAATCCCAGCACTCGGGAGGCAGAGGTAGGAGGATCGCCGTGAGTTCGAGGCCACCCTGAGACTCCATAGTGAAGTCCAGGTCAGTCTGAGCTAGAGTGAGACCCTACCTCGAAAACAAACAAACAAACAAACAAAGTAATAAAAGAAAGCTTGGATGAAAGGGCTTAATAAAGAGAAACGTTGCGTCGATTTCTTTCTTTGGGGAAAAGGTTTGTTAGAGGTTTGTTAGGTTGTGCACGGTGACAGAACATGCCGGGGCCACCAAAGCCAGACGAGGACCTTCAACTTCTGAGGGACAAAGGAAGCGTCTTGCTTTTATAACTTCTGGGGCAAGGGGGCAGTTTTACTCCACTTGACCCAATGTCAGTGCCAGGAGCCACTGAGGTACTAGATGGGATCCAAGGTCGTAAGTTCAGGCATTTCTGGAAAGAGGGGGTGGGGGTTCTTCTGCCGCAGCAAGGGTAGAAGGTGGTGTGAAGCAGAAAGTTGGTGTGAAGCAGAAAGTAAATTGGTGTGAAGCAGAGCAAGTTATAATCCAAGGCTGCCTCGACTTGGGCATCAGGAGAGTCCTTAAAATAACTGCATGTGTTCCAATAGCATGCTAGGCAGCAAAATGGCCCAGATGTGTGTACACCGAAACTCCTGGAGCCTGCGAACGTGTTTTCTAAAAAATATTTTATTCATTTGAGAGAGAAACAGAGAGCGAGAGAGTGCACGCGCCAGAGCATTCCAGCTGCTGCAAATGAACTCCAGACACGTGTGCCTCCGTGCGCGTCTGGCTCACGTGGGGCCTGGGGAATCAAACTTGAGTCCTTTGGCCTTTGCAGGCAAGTGCTATAACCACTAAGCCATCTCTCCAGCCCCTGTGAATGTTTCTTCCCATAGGAAAAGCATCTGTGAGGGATAAATAGGACAGAATTTGAGCTTCATTGTCCAGGTAGACTCAGCTTACGGACTCTGAGAACTGGAGAGTTTTCCCTCTGGGATTCATAGGAACAGAAGGGTTAGAAAATTGTTACCTTGCTGTTTTGGGGGTTTATTTATTTAGTTATTTATTTACAAGCAGAGAGAGATAGAGAGAAGAGAGACAGAGAGAGAATGGGCATGCCAGGGCCTCCAGCCACTGCAAATGTGCCCCCTTGTGCATCTGGCTTACATGGATCCTGGGGATTCGAACCTGGGTTCTTTGGCTTTGCAGGCAAACACCTTAACCACTATGTCATCTCTCCAGCCCTGTATTTTATTTTATTTTATTTTATTTTATTTTATTATTTTATTTTATTTTATTTTATTTTTTTCAAGGTACGTACGGTCTCACCCTAGCCCAGGCTGACCTGGAATCCACTATATAGTCTCAGGCTGGCCTCGAACTCACCGTGATCCTCCTACGTCTGCCTCCCGAGTGCTGGGACTGAAGGTGTGCGTCACCGTGCCCTGCTAAGGCTGCATATCTTTATTGGAGGGTTCAGACTCCATCCGCCTCTTGGGGTATCGCACAATTGACGGAAGCTCTTCTTGTCCCATTTGGTTCCATCCGTCAAATACCGAAAACCCCCCTGCCTCGGGTTTATTTTGGCTCCTTGTCGTACGGAGTGTCTTTCTGTCCTCACTGTCTGTCTTTTTCCAAGCCTGCTTCTTGCAATCGGTGCCCACCGAGGGACCCTCGTCCCCAAACTGGGCTCTCCTTCTGCAGTTGCTCTTATGGGTAGAGGTGGGCAGAGGCCCGGCTTCTGTCATCAGGTCTCTGTTTTCTTCTCTCTGTGCTTTCGCTTCTGACACTGATTGATCACTAGAGCCTCTGTTTGCGAAGAAAGACACACATCCCGGGGCTGGAGTGACGCCTTAGTGGTTGTTATGGTATTTGCCTGCAAAGCCAAAGGACCCAGGTTCGATTCCCCAGGACCCATGTAAGCCAGATGCACAAGGGGGTTACATGTGTCTGGAGTTTGTTTGCACAGGCTAGAGGCCCTGGTATGCCCATTCTCTCTCTCTCTCTCTCTTTTTAAATTTTTTTTGTTTATTTTTATTTATTTATTTGAGAGCGACAGACAGAGAGAAAGAGGCAGAGAGAGAGAGAGAAAATGGGCGCGCCAGGGCCTCCAGCCACTGCAAACGAACTCCAGATGCGTGCGCCCCCTTGTGCATCTGGCTAACAAGGGTCCTGGGGAATCGAGCCTCGAACTGGGGTCCTTAGGCTTCACAGGCAAGCACTTAACCACTAACCCACCTCTCCAGCCCTCTCTGTCTCTTAAATAAATAAACTAATTATAAAAATAAAAATAAAGCCGGGCGTGGTGGTGCACACCTTTAATCCCAGCAATAGGGAGGCAGAGGTAGGAGGTTTGCCGTGAGTTTGAGACCACCCTGAGACTCCATAGTGAATTCCAGAACAGCCTGGGCTGAGCGAGACCCTACCTCGAAAAACCAAATAAATAATAAATAAATAAATAAATAAATAAATAAAAATAAATAAAGCCGGGTATAGTGATGCACCCCTTTAATCCCAGCACTAGGGAGGCAGAGGTAGGAGGATCGCCGTGAGTTCGAGACCACCCTGAGACTCCATAGTGAGTTCCAGAGCAGCCTGGGATAGAGCAAGACTCTACCTCAAAAAAACCAATAATAATAATAATAATGATAATGATAATAATAATAATAATAATAATAAAGAAAGATACACATCCCAAAGTTCTTACCAGGCCCTCTGCAAGTTCCTAGACATACTTCTGGGCTTAGATGCGCCTCTTGTTTTGGGCCTCGTGTTGGTTTGTGTCCATCTGGATTTTGCCTAGCTCTGGATCTCAGAGACGCTTTCCCCCGCGTGGTTTGAGGCCAGAGCTTTGGCCTGTCTCCTGCCTTCCTCACTCCTGTCTGCTTCTCTCCCAAGGACTTCCTGCAGGTAATTTTCATGTTGAACCTCAGCACAAAATTCTCCACGGCCCTGAAGCAAACTGGAGACCACTGTTACAGTTCACATTTGGGTAACAATTTAACAATTTGGCTTGGCTGAACATAAAATTTAAGGTCTAAGTTTCCCCCACCCCCTTCGGTTTTCAAGACATGCTCCATCATCGGCAGCACTCAGCAGCCTGATTGCTTGGCCTCCGTCCTCCAGTGTAACTCTCCTTTGTCTAGGATATTCTTTAAAAAAAAAAAAAAAAGTTATTTAGGGCTGGAGGAATGGCTTAGCAGTTAAGGCATTTGCCTGTAAAGCCAAAGGACCCAGGTTCGATTCCCCAGGACCCACGTAAGCCAGGTGCACAAGGGGGCTCATGTATCTGGAGTTCATTTGCAGTGGCTGGAGGCCCTGGTGCATCCATTCTCTCTCTCTCTCTCTCTCTCTCTCCCTTTCTCTGTCAGATAAATAAATAAATAAAAATAAAATATTTAAAAAATAAAAATAAGAAAAGTTACTTGTTTGTTTATTCATTTATTTATTTGAGAGAGAGAGAGAGACGAATAGAGAGAATGGGAGCACCAGGGCCTCCAGCCACTGCAAACGAACTCCAGATGCATGCGCCCCCTTGTGCATCTGGCTTACCTGGGTCCCGGGGAATCGAACTGGGTTCTTAGGCTTTGCAGGCAAGCGCCTTAACCGCTATGCCATCTTCTCCAGCCCAACTCTGACATTCTCACGTTTCACCGCGGAGCATCTCCTGTCGTAGTTCCTCTGGCTGTGCACTGGGCCACCTTCGGTTCCTGGAAGCTTTCTTATCTCCTGTTGATGTTTTATTTTCTGGAGCTGGCTTGATCCAGGGGCCGTCCCTGCTGCGTGGTGTTTCTGTGGCTTTTGTCCAGCTGTCTGCCCTGACCTGCGGGCGCCAGGTCCTGCTGTGGCTTCGAGCGTGCTGGTCCACCATGCCCCATGCCCCTTGTCCATCAAGCCCTGTCACAATTCACATCCAATATTTCCACTCTATTTGCTCATCGTTTCCTTCTTTCTTATTCCTATTTATTTATTTGACAGCGACAGACAGAAAGAGGCAGAGAGAGAGAGAGAGAATGGGCGCGCCAGGGCCTCCAGCCACTGCAAACGAACTGCAGACGCGTGCGCCCCCTTGTGCATCTGGCTAATGTGGGTCCTGGGGAGTCGAGTCTTGAACCGGTGTCCTTAGGCTTCGCAGGCAAACGCTTAACCGCTAAGCCATCTCTCCAGCACCTCTTTTTTTTTTTTGAGACATTCTTAACAGATTGGCCTTTCTTCATATCTGTGTCTGTGTGTGTGAGAGAGAGAATTGGTGTACCAGGGCCTCAGCCACTGCAATCAAACTCCAGGCGTGTGCCCTCCCCTGTGTGCGTGTGCGACCTTGCACGCTTGCATCACTCTGCATGTGGCTCACGTGAGATCTGGAGAGTCGAGGACCCGGCTTTCCCTAGCGTAACTGAACAGAAGATGCTTATTGTATGGGCTGGAGAGATGGCTTAGCGGTTAAGCGCTTGCCTGTGAAGCCTAAGGACCTGCGTTCGAGGCTCGATTCCCCAGGACCCACGTTAGCGAGATGCACAAGGGGGCGCACGCGTCTGGAGTTCATTTGCAGTGGCTGGAAGCCCTGGCGCGCCCATTCTCTCTCTCTCTCTCTGTGTCTCTTTCTCCCTCTCTCTCTCTCTCTCTCTGTCACACTCAAACAAATAAATAAAAATGAACAAAAAAATTTTAAAAAAAGAAGATGATGCATATTGCATTTTCGTGTTCATGGAGCAAACACGGCGTGTTGAGCACCGGGCTGTAAAGGGCACGTCCCGGCCATGGGAAACGACTGAGGCTTGGGGACGTGCTGTAAGAGCAGAAGGGACCAAGGCCACTTCACCATCTCTCCAGCCCCTGCTCAGCACTTCTTGCTCTTCCTTGGCCTCTCTGTTACTTTCTCCAGCTCCTTAGCCATCACGCTGTTCTCGGTTTCTTGGCCTGATCCAATGCTATCACCCCCTGCCCCCCATGTGTCTCAGAGGCTCCTTTGCAGGATGCTGACCTGGGAATGCTGGGCTTGCCCTGGTCTGCTGGAGGGACAAAGGGAAGCCAGCCTCCTGGATGACGAGGGCTACCTGTAGAGAGGGGCTTGGCTTCCTTGGAGCCCCTGTGCTACAAGGGGTCCCCTCCCACGGGGCATTTGCACACTGTGTATCTGAGGGGCATCTCAGTGGCACCAGCTTCTCCCTGGACCAGACCCCGAATCTAGTCCCCCCACTCAGTCCCAAGGCATCTGGAACCGGCATAGACCCCGTTCCCTGTCCCCCAATTCCTATCCTGGGATGTGACTGTCTCCCAGTGTCTTCTAATCCCTCAGTCCAGACAGGTTCAGGTGCCCACCAGTCCCTTGGTCTGTGTAAGGACCCGGCTTTCCCCGATGTAACTGAACAGAAGATGTTCGTGGAAACAAACAAACAAAGCGTGTTGAGCACCAGGCTGCAAACAGCCATGGGAAGCGACTGAGGGCTGGGGACGTGGATTAGAAGGGACAAGACCCTCCTTCTGCCCACCTCTTTCATTTTGCTCCTCTGTGTTTCCTCCAGAAACCCCCATCCAGGAAGACGAGGCTCAAACTGGGGTGTTTTTGGGGGGGTGCAGTGGAAGTCCTTTAGGACTGGGGAAGGTTACAAACAGGAAGATTTGCTGAGTCACCCCGCAGAGATTAGGGGAAACTTGCCAGTTCCTAGAAAAGAGCGTGCACCCCCCCCTTTCCTCTCTCTGGCGGACAGGGAGGCTCCAGTAGGAAGCCCGCCAGATTTCGTCCGCCTTCTGGCCAGGGCGTCACGCAGGGCCGCCCAGAAATAGCAGAGGGAGCCAGGCGTGGTGGGGGAGGCAGAGGTAGGAGGATGGCCGCGAGTTCGAGGCCACCCTGAGACTCCGTAGTGAATTCCGGGTCAGCCCGAGCTAGAGTGAGACCCTACCTTGGAAAACCAAAGAAACAAAAATTAAAATAAAAAAGAAAGAAAGAAAAATAAGATATTTATTTAAAAAAAAAAACAAAAACCCCTGAGATTCATAATCAGCACAGGGGCTCCCGAGTGGAGAGAGGGGGACACGGTAGACAGTGGCCTAGGAGGGCTGGGCATTAGCTGCTAGGGTCTGCAGCCTTGCAGCCCAGGAGCAGGGAGTCCTGAGCCTCCCATTTGTAAGAACGAGTCTGAGGACACAGGGGAGCCTGGGATGACGGCTTGGGCTTCTAGCTAGAAAAGGTACAAGAAACGGCTTGTGCCATCCACTGTGGGAGCCGCTGGTGCAGAGGCCCTCTCCCACTATCTCTACGTTTGGGGTGGACCTGGCCCAGGAAAAGTGCCTGTGGGTATTGGCCACGGTCTGTATTTCTGGGGGCCACCCTGGCTCTTTGATACCCTAAGCCTTCTGCCAGACAAGCCCGCCTTTTATTACTTCAGGTTTTTAACTGCTGTTAAAAACATTGTTTCAAAATGCCTTTGAAGTCCTTTTCCTTTTTTGGGGGGGGGGGACGGGGTGGTTCAACTCATCCAGATGTGTAAGCAGAGGTTTTGCCAAGGAGGGAAGACAACCTGGTCTTGGTTGTGGCTGGGAGATCACGTGGGGGATGTCCGTCCAAGGACGGTGCCCACCATCTAGGGCCAGGCCTACGTGTCAGTGAGGTGGTGAGTTTTGTCATCTAGCGGCCTCCCTGGGCTCTGCTTAGTAGTGGACACTCAGCTTCGGCCTTGGCCTGTGTGTCCAGGCGCTGCCTTGTTTAGCTGACATCAGTGAGGCCCTGAGGGAGGACAGTCAAAGGAGCAAGTGGTCTTATAGTGAAAGTCAACATGGTCCACTCTACTGTTACACACTTTTTATTTTATTATTATTATTATTTTTTTGTTCGTTTGTTTTTTCAAGGTAGGATCTCACTCTATCCCAGGCTAACCTGGAATTCACTCTGTAGTCTCGAACTCACGGTGATCCTCCTAACCACTGCCTCCCGAGGGCTGGGATTAAAGGGGTGTGCCCCCAGGCCCGGCCCTTATTTTATTTATGTTTATTTTAGAGAAGGAAAGAGAAAAAGAACTGGCGTGCCAGAGCCTCAGCCACTGCAATCGAACTCCAGACGCTTACGCCACCCAGTGGTCATGCGCGATCTTGCGCGTGCCTCACCTTTGTGCGTCTGGCTTACGTGGGACCTGGAGAGTCGAACATGAGTCCTTGGGCTTCTCAGGCAGGCGCCTTACCACTAGGCAATCTCTCCAGCCCATATTTATTTATCTATTTATTTATTTGTTTATTTATTTATTTTGTTTTTCGAGGTAGGGTCTCACTCGAGCTCAGGCTGACCTGGAATTCACTATGGAGTCGCAGGGTGGCCTTGAACTCTCGGCAATCCTCCTACCTCTGCCTCCCAAGTGCTGGGATTAAAGGCGTGCGCCACCACGCCTGGCCGATTTATTTATTTGAGAGTGACATACAGAGACAGAAAGAGACAGATAGAGAGAGAGAGAGAGAGAAAGAGAGAGAGAGAGAATGGGCGCTCCAGGGCCTCCAGCCACTGCAAACGAACTCCAGACACATGCGCCCCCTTGTGCATCTGGCTAACGTGGGTCCTGGGGAATCGAGCCTCGAACCAGTGTCCTTAGGCTTCACAGGCAAGCACTTAATCGCTAAGACATCTCTCCAGCCCATATTTTTTTTATTTTTATATTTTGAGGTAAGTCTCACTGTAGCCCAGGCTGACCTGGAATTCACTATGGAGTCTCAGGGTGGCCTCGAACTCACGGCGATCCTCCTACCTCTGCCTCCCGAGTGCTGGGATTAAAGGCGTGCGCCACCACGCCCGGCTCTGGACACATTTGTTTCTTATGTGTATGTGTGTGGTGTGAGTATGTATGGGGATGGATATATGTTCATACGCCTGGGGGCGCCTCTGTGGACAAGTGTGCAGAGGTCGGAGACCAATGCCAAGTGTCTTCTTCTTCATTTGCTCTCCACCTCATTATTTGAAAGAGTCCCTCACTGAACCTAGGGTTCTCCAGTTTATTATTATTTTTTTTTTCAAGGTAGGGTCTCGCTGTAGCCCAGGCTGACCTGGAATTCACTCTGTAGTCTCAGGGTGGCCTCGAACTCACGGTGATCCTCCCACCGCAGCCTCCCGAGTGCTGGGATTAGAGGTGTGCGCCACCACGCCCGACGGGTTCTCCAGTTTAGCTAGAGGAGCTGGTCAGCAAGCTCTAGGTATTAGGATTCTAGGTGCATAACACCACACCTAGCATATGTTTTGTACGGGTACCAGGGATCTGAACTCACGTCCTCGTGATTGCATGGCAAACACTTTACCCACTGGACCATCTCCCCAGCCCCCGTTACACATTTTAAATCTGCCAACACTGAGGAAATACGGCATGGTATTCTCCTACAGTAATCCAGTGAATTTGAGACAAGCTGGTGCTTTAGAGACCTTTTGGCCAGGAGAGAGGCCAGCCACTGTCTTACCAGTCAAGCTGGTTAAAAAGGGGGGGGGGCTGGAGAGATTGCTTAGTGGTTAAGGCCCTTGTCTGTAAAGCCTAAGGACCTAGGTTTGATTCCCCAGTACCCATATAAGTCAGATGCACAAGGTGGTGCTTGCATCTGGAGTTCTTTGCAGTGACTGGAGGCCCTGGCATGCCCATTTTTTTTTCTCTCTCTCTCTTTCTCTCTCAAGTAAATAAATAAATAATGAAATATTTAAAAATAGGGCTGGAGAGATGGCTTAGCAGTTAAGCGCTTGCCTGTGAAGCCTAAGGACCCCCGTTCAAGGCTCAATTCCCCAGGACCCACGTTAGCCAGATGCACAAGGGGGCGCACGCGTCTGGAGTTTGCTTGCAGTGGCTGGAGACCCTGGCGCGCCCATTCTCTCTCTCTCTCTCTCTCTCTGTCTTTCTCGCTCTGTCTGCCGCTCTCAAATGAATAAATAAAAATAAACAAACAAAATTTGAAAAAAAGAAATATTTAAAAATAAAAGCTGGTAAAAAGCCTCGTTCCCCGGGTGTTCCGGCTTCTACTCCCTGCCCCCAACCTTCTTTAGCTCTGAGCTGCTGGACTAGAAGGGGCTGCCCTGTGAACACTCAATCACCCAGGCTCACCCAGTCCTCCCAGACGGCTGTCTGAGGCTGGTTAAGTTGTCCAGGGCCAAATCGTTGTAGAGGGAGCACTTTCTGCTGTGTGTAGGCACTGTGTGTGTGTCATAAGGAACTGGCTTCACTGGAGGTTCTGAGTCTAGAGTGGGGGAGACTTTGATGGTACTGCCAGTCACTCATGAGCCAGATTGGCTGACCAGTCAGTGAAGCTTGCCTATTTTGATTTTGTTTTTTTATTAAAAAAAAAAACAAAAACCCCTGAGATTCCAAAATCAGCACAGGGGCTCCCGAGTGGAGAGAGGGGGACACGGTAGACAGTGGCCTAGGAGGGCTGGGCATTAGCTGCTAGGGTCTGCAGCCTTGCAGCCCAGGAACAGGGGGTCCTGAGCCTCCCATTTGTAAGAACGAGTCTGAGGACACAGGGGAGCCTGGGATGACGGCTTGGGCTTCTAGCTAGAAAAGGTACAAGAAACGGCTTGTGCCATCCACTGTGGGAGCCGCTGGTGCAGAGGCCCTTTCCCACTATCTCTACGTTTGGGGTGGACCTGGCCCAGGAAAAGTGCCTGTGGGTATTGGCCACGGTCTGTATTTCTGGGGGCCACCCTGGCTCTTTGATACCCTAAGCCTTCTGCCAGACAAGCCCGCCTTTTATTACTTCAGGTTTTTAACTGCTGTTAAAAACATTGTTTCCAAATGCCTTTGAAGTCCTTTTCCTTTTTTGGGGGGGGGACGGGGTGGTTCAACTCATCCAGATGTGTAAGCAGAGGTTTTGCCAAGGAGGGAAGACAACCTGGTCTTGGTTGTGGCTGGGAGATCACGTGGGGGATGTCCGTCCAAGGACAGTGCCCACCATCTAGGGCCAGGCCTACGTGTCAGTGAGGTGGTGAGTTTTGTCATCTAGCGGCCCTCCCTGGGCTCTGCTTAGTAGTGGACACTCAGCTTCGGCCTTGGCCTGTGTGTCCAGGCGCTGCCTTGTTTAGCTGACATCAGTGAGGCCCTGAGGGAGGACAGTCAAAGGAGCAAGTGGTCTTATAGTGAAAGTCAACATGGTCCACTCTACTGTTACACACTTTTTATTTTATTATTATTATTATTTTTGTTCGTTTGTTTTTTCAAGGTAGGGTCTCACTCTATCCCAGGCTAACCTGGAATTCACTCTGTAGTCTCGAACTCACGGTGATCCTCCTAACCACTGCCTCCCGAGGGCTGGGATTAAAGGCGTGTGCTACCAGGCCCGGCCCTTATTTTATTTATGTTTATTTTAGAGAAGGAAAGAGAGAAAGAACTGGCATGCCAGGGCCTCAGCCACTGCAATCGAACTCCAGACGCTTGCGCCACCCAGTGGGCATACGCGATCTTGCGCTTGCCTCACCTTCGTGCGTCTGGCTTACCTGGGATCTGGAGAGTCGAACATGAGTCCTTGGGCTTCTCAGGCAGGCGCCTTACCACTAGGCAATCTCTCCAGCCCATATTTATTTATCTATCTATTTATTTATTTGTTTGTTTGTTTATTTATTTATTTTGTTTTTCAAGGTAGGGTCTCACTCGAGCTCAGGCTGACCTGGAATTCACTATGGAGTCGCAGGGTGGCCTTGAACTCTCGGCAATCCTCCTACCTCTGCCTCCCGAGTGCTGGGATTAAAGGCGTGCGCCACCACGCCTGGCCGATTTATTTATTTGAGAGTGACATACAGAGACAGAAAGAGACAGATAGAGAGAGAGAGAGAATGGGCGCTCCAGGGCCTCCAGCCACTGCAAACGAACTCCAGACACATGCGCCATGCATCTGGCTAACGTGGATCCTGGGGAATCGAGCCTCGAACCAGTGTCCTTAGGCTTCACAGGCAAGCACTTAATCGCTAAGCCATCTCTCCAGCCCATATTTTTTTAATTTTTATATTTTGTGTTTTTGAGGTAGGGTCTCACTGTAGCCCAGGCTGACCTGGAATTCACTATGGAGTCTCAGGGTGGCCTCGAACGCAAGGCGATCCTCCCACCTCAGCCTCCCGAGTGCTGGGATTAAAGGCGTGCGCCACCACGCCCGGCTCTGGACACGTTTGTTTCTTATGTGTATGTGTGTGGTGTGAGCATGTATGGGGATGGATATATGTTCATACGCCTGGGGGCGCCTGTGTGGACAAGTGTGCAGAGGCCGGAGACCAATGCCAAGTGTCTTCTTCTTCATTTGCTCTCCACCTCATTCTTTGAAAGAGTCCCTCACTGAACCTAGGGTTCTCCAATTTGTTATTATTTTTTTTTCAAGGTAGGGTCTCGCTGTAGCCCAGGCTGACCTGGAATTCACTCTGTAGTCTCAGGGTGGCCTCGAACTCACGGTGATCCTCCCACCTCAGCCTCCCGAGCGCTGGGATTAGAGGCGTGCGCCACCACGCCCGACGGGCTCTCCAGTTTAGCTAGAGGAGCTGGTCAGCAAGCTCTGGGTATTAGGATTCTAGGTGCATAGCACCACACCTAGCGTGTGTTTTGTACGGGTACCAGGGATCTGAACTCACGTCCTCGTGATTGCGTGGCAAGCACTTCACCCACTGGACCAGCCCCCGTTACACATTTCAAATCTCCCAACACTGAGGAAATACGGCATGGTATTCTCCTACAGTAATCCAGTGAATCTGAGACAAGCTGGTGCTTTAGAGACCTTTTGGCCAGGAGAGAGGCCAGCCACTGTCTTACCAGTCAAGCTGGTTAAAAAAAAAAGGGGGGGGGTCTGGAGAGATGGCTTAGTGGTTAAGGCCCTTGCCTGTAAAGCCTAAGGACCTAGGTTCGATTCCCCAGTACCCATATAAGTCAGATGCACAAGGTGGTGCTTGCATCTGGAGTTCTTTGCAGTGACTGGAGGTCCTGGCATGCCCATTTTCTCTCTCTCTCTCTCTCTCTTTCTCAAATAAATAAATAAATAATGAAATATTTAAAAATAGGGCTGGAGAGATGGCTTAGCAGTTAAGCGCTTGCCTGTGAAGCCTAAGGACCCCCGTTCAAGGCTCGATTCCCCAGGATCCACGTTAGCCAGATGCACAAGGGGGAACACGCATCTGGAGTTTGTTTGCAGTGGCTGGAGGCCCTGGCGCGCCCATTCTCTCTCTATCTATCTGTCTTTCTCGCTCTGTCTGCCGCTCTCAAATGAATAAATAAAAATAAACAAACAAAATTTAAAAAAAAGAAATATTTAAAAATAAAAGCTGGTAAAAAGCCTCGTTCCCCGGGTGTTCCGGCTTCTACTCCCTGCCCCCAACCTTCTTTAGCTCTGAGCTGCTGGACTAGAAGGGGCTGCCCTGTGAACACTCAATCACCCAGGCTCACCCAGTCCTCCCAGACGGCCGTCTGAGGCTGGTTAAGTTGTCCAGGGCCAAATCGTTGTAGAGGGAGCACTTTCTGCTGTGCGTAGGCACAGTGTGTGTGTCATAAGGAACTGGCTTCATTGGAGGTTCAGAGTCTAGAGTGGGGGAGACTTTGATGGTACTGCCAGTCACTCATGAGCCAGATTGGCTGACCAGTGAACCTTGCCTGTTTTGCTTTTGTTTTTTTATTAAAAAAAAAAAAAAAAAATTTAGTGCCGGGCGTGGTGGCGCACGCCTTTAATCCCAGCACTGGGGAGGCAGAGGTAGGAGGATTGCCAAGAGTTCAAGGCCACCCTGAGACTCCATAGTGAATTCCAGGTCAGCCTGGGCTAGAGTGAGACCCTACCTCGAAAAAAAAAAAAATTATTTATTTGAGAGAGGGAGAGGCAGATAGAGAGAGAATGGGCACGCCAAGGCCTCCAGCCACTGCAAATGAACTCCAGATGCAGGCACCCTCATGTGCATCTGGCTTACGTGGGTCCTGGGGAATCGAACCTGGGTCCTTAGGCTGTCGCAGGCAAGCGCCTTAACCGTGAAGCCGTCTCTCCTGGCCCCTCCCCAATTTTGCTTTTCTAGTCATCTGTTGACAGAGCTGCTGTGAATCTTGGAGTGGGGGAAGAGAGAGTGGAATAAATATTCCTTTGCATACCTGCTGCATATTTGAAAGATAGTCTGGCAGGTATTAAAGAATTTGGTACTGGGGCTGGAAAGGTGGTTTTAGCCATTAAAGAGCTTGCCTGCGAAGCCTGAGAACCCAAGTTTGATTCCCCAGGATCCACATAAATAAAGCCAAATGCAGAAGGTGATGCATGCATCTGGAGTTTCTTTGCAGTGGCTAGAGGTCCTGGTGCGCCCATTCAATCTCTCTTTCAGTATCTACCTCTTTCTCCTCTCTCTCTCTCTCTCTCTCAAATACATTAGTGAATTTTTTTTTTTTTTCAAAGTAGGGTCTCACTCTAGCTCAGGCTGACCTGGAATTCACTGTGTAGTCTCAGGGTGGCCTCGAACTCATGGCGAATCCTTCCTACCTCTGCCTGAGATTAAAGGTGTGCACCACCACGCCCTGCTAAAATTAAAAAATATATATACAAATATTTAAAAAATAATAATAATTTGGGGCTGGAGAAGCTAGCTTAGAAGTTAAGGCGTTTGCCTACAAAGCCAAAAGACGCCGGTTCGATTCCCCAGGACCCACGTAAGCCAGATACACAAGGAGGCGCACGCATCTGGAGTTCATTTGCAGTGGCTGGAGGCCCTGGCGCACCCATGCTCTCTCTCTCAAATAAATAAATAGAATATAATAATGATAATATGAATAATAATACTAACTTGGTCCCCACACTCTGCATCACTGGTCACGTGGAGGAAAAGACCTGAAGCAGGTGAGCTGTTGGCCTTGTCCAGGAACAGGGCAGGAGAGAGGCAAGGCAGCGGGGTGCTTTGTGACTGCTCCCCCAGAGTTGTCCACACCTGCTGGCTCTGTGGCCTGCATGTCTAGCGAGCTGCTTTCAAGTGCTTGGAAGCTGCCTCGGGGCAGGAATTCAAGGCTAAGTTTACTGTTTGTGGGATCTATAAACAGCCATTTACCCTGCAAAGAACACACTGCTCGCACGCACGCAAGTCCCAGGCCGCGGGGGCCCCTGCGAGTGATCTGGATCCAGGAGGCCCAGCCAGCTGCCCCCCCCACCCCACAACGCCTGCCCGGTGCCTGGGCTCGCGTGACTAGAGGGTCTGTTGCCGTGCAGTCACCCTGGCGACAGCTCCCATGGGGGTGACTTGCTCCAACTGCCCCCCCTCTTAATGCCAAGTGGCGGTGGGGGGGGGGAGAGCACGATGAGAAGGGGCTGTTGAGAATTGTTGCTTTTTCTCCCTCTTTTTCCTCCGCCTTGACCTTGACAAAAAAAAAAAAAAACATATAATAATAATAATCTTTGAAGTACTTGCTGGCTATTTTCCTACCACGGGACTGGAAGAAATCAGGATATTACAGTTCGCCAAAGGAAGTCCCAACTTCTCAAAAGTGTCAGCCTCACTGTAGGAAGAGGGTAGTTGGGTGGGTGGGTGGGTGGGTGGGTGGGAGTGTCAGGGACAGAGCCGAGGGGCAGTGGCCACTGGACCCTTGTTTGCTCTGGCCACTGTATTCAATGGCAGGTGCATCGTGTCATGACTTTCAGTGATCTCATATAGATGTGACTTTTTTCCCCCTTAAAAAAAAAAAAAATGTGCAGCCTTAACCTTAGGGCCAAATCCTGAGTTTTGGGGTTTTGTGTTTTTTTTTTCATTTGGAAAAGTGATCTCATTTTCCATGTTAAGAAAAAAAAAAAAAAAAAAAAAAAACTTTGTAGGATTAAAGAGAGAAAGAGAAAAAAAAAAGACAACAAACAAACATTCGCAATGCATATTTGAAAGATGGCCCCACATGTGTAAAAGAATTTGGCACGATGATTTTCTGGACCAGAAAGTCAATCTGATATTGAATCCATATGATCCCACAAACAGCGTTTTATGGTCTTTTTTTTTTTTTTTTTTTAAATTCTGCCTTGTGAGTTAAAATTAAGATTGTTTTTGCTTGTGACTAATCTCATAAAATCTTTTTTAAGAAGACATTTTATATACTCAGGCCTTGAAAATTCCTTTGGTCTTTGAACTATTATTAGTAGGACATTGTGAGTATGTGGCAACCCTCTGCTGGGAAAAGAAAGCTGTTTTGGGAGCTGGAAGACCCAGGCGGGCTAGTGTCTTCTCTTGGCAGGCTCGATACTGAGGACACTGGTGAATCACGGGCTGCCCACCTGGTGCCATCACCCCTGCCTGGAATAGCCACTGGACTCAGAATATTCCCTTCTATACTTGGGGACTGGAGAAATGGCTTAACGGTTAAGGCACTTGCCTGTAAAGCCAAAGGACCCAGGTTCGATTCTCCACGACCCGCCTAAGCCAGACGCACAAGGTGGCGCATGCGTCTGGAGTTCCTTTGCGGTGGTTGGAGGCCCTGCCGTGCCCATTCTATCTGCCTCCTTCTCTCTCTTACTCTCTCTGTCTGTCTCTCTCCAATAAATTAATTAATGAAAAAAAAAAAAAAACCTTCTAGCTGGGCATGGTGGTGCACACCTTTAATCTCAACACTCGGGAGGCAGAGGTAGGAGGATCACTATGAGTTCGAGGCCACCCTGAGACTACCTAGTGAATTCCAGGTCAGCCTGGCTAGAGTGAGACCCTACCTCCCCAAAACAAAAATAACAACCTTCTATATTTCTCTCACTCACTGCCCACCGGCTCTGGGACACCCTAAGTTCTCATGCAGTGATAATACCTCATCTCTGTCCATCTCTTAGGGCACCCCAGTATCATCTTCATCTCCCCCTGGGTCCCAGGACAGGTGCCTGCAGACACCTGAGGGTTAGGTGACATATGACGTCCAATGGTGAAGGCTGGAGGGGCCTCAGCTGTTTGGACCTCCTCATTCTTTAGTTAAAAGATGTTTTATTTATTTATTTGCGAGAGAGACAGAGAAAGAAAGAGAGAATGGGCGCGCCAGGGCCTCCAGCCGCTGCAAGTGGAACTCCAGACGCGTGCGCCACCTTGTGCATGCCTGGCTTACGGTGGGTCCCGGGGAACCGAACCCGGGTCCTCAGGCTTCGCAGGCAAGCGCCTTAACCGCTGAGCCATCTCTCCAGCCCTGGGTCGCCTCATTCCTGCACAGATCTAACCGCTCTTGACTGAAGTGTGAGCCGCCTGGACACGGTGGTGCTGCTGCTGAACTCTGGGGACTGGACGTGGAGGTGGGCTTCTCAGGCTGCCCTGACCACGTGCCTGTCACACGGGAGGGACTGGCATCAGCTGTCCACCTATCTGCTCCAGCTTGGGCCCGGTTCCTCAGGGGCACCACGGGAAGCATGCGGGCAGCTGTCAAGTCGTGGGTACTCCCCGCCCCCATCAAATGCAGAGAGCAAGTGCTCTGGTATTGCTCAAGCAAAAAGCACTTGGGGAACTCAGCTGGAGAGTGCCCGGTGCCCACTTCCTTTCTGAAAACAAACTCCTGACGCATGCACCCCCTTGTGCATCTGGCCAACGTGGGTCCTGGGGAATCGAGCCTCGAACCCGGGTCCTCAGGCTTCACAGGCAAGCGCTTAACCGCTAAGCCATCTCTCCAGGTCCCCCCCCCCATCTTTCTTTCTGTAAAGACCGTCAACTCTGAGGACAGTAGGGTGACATCCCAACCTCACTATGAGCCCACTGGGCCTCACTCTAGCTCATGCTGACCTGAAATTCACCCTGTGGTCTCAGGGTGGCCTCGAACTCACGGTGATCCTCCTACCTCTGCCTCCCGAGTGCTGGGATGAAAGGCGTGCGCCACCGCGCCCGGCTTGAACCTGCTTTTATCCCATGTGGTTGTCGGGAAGAGTAAAGGACTAAAATGAGCCTTCCCTACCCTTCAGATATCTCCCTTCTTGGAGCCCGACTGGCCTGTTCACACCTTGGGTTCATAGCACATACACCCATCTAAACTCTGCACAGTAAACAGTCAACAGAGTGAGGAAATATGTAAAAGGAGGGGCAGGAGAGGGTGGTTCAGCCGTTAAGTCACTTGCCTGCAAACCCTAATGACCCCCCCCAGGTTGATTCCCCAGGACCCAGATGCACAAAGTGGTAGGTGCGTCTGGAGAGTTTGTTTGCGGCAGCAGAAGGCCCAGGCCTGCTCTTACTCACTTAATTTCTCTCCCTCCCTTAATTTCTCTCCCTCCCTCTCTCTCTCACACTCCTTACTTCTCTCTCTATCTTTAAAAAAAAAAAAAAAAGTATGTAAAGGAGGCTGGAGAGATGGCTCAGTGGCTAATGGCACTTGCTTGCAAAACATGGGTTCAATTCTCCTGTACCCACATAAAGAGACATGCACAAGGTGGCGCATGCATCTGGAGTTTGTTTGCAGTTGCCGGAGGCCCTGGCGTGCCCGTTCTCTCTCTCCCCGCCGCCTCCCCCACCTCTTTCTCTCTGTCCCTCTGTCAAATAAATAAATAAAAATATTTTAGGGCTGGAGAGACGGCTTAGCAGCTAAGGCACTTGCCTGCGAAGCCTAAGGACCCAGGTTTGATCCCCCAGTACCCGCTTAAGCCAGATAGATGCACAAGGGGGCGCACGCATCTGGTGTTCATTTGCAGTGGCTAGAGGCCCTGGCGTACCCATTCTCTCTCTCTCTCTCTCCTTCTAATAAATAGATAAATAAAATATTTTTTAATTTTTTAATATTTTATTTTTATTTATTTATTTTAGAGAGAGATACAGAAATAGGCAGGTAGAGAGAGAGAATGGGCACACCAGGGCCTCCAGCCACTGCAAACTTACTCCAGATGCATGCGCCCCCTTGTGCATCTGGCTTACGTGGGCCCGGGGGAGTCAAACCTGGGTCCTTTGGCTTTTGCAGGCAAACCCCTTAACCGCTAAGCCATCTCTCCAGCCCTTTAATTTTTTTTTTTTAATTTACAAAGAATACATAAAGGATTAGGAAAGACATTTCTCAGAAGAAGATAGAAGAGTAGCCAACAGGCATATTAAAAAGTGCTCACTTTGGAAAAAAAAAAGTTAAAAAAATTTCTCACTATCCTTAGTCATCAGGGAAATATACAAATAACAAACACAGTGAGATGTCACCTCACCTCACCCTAGTCAGAATGGCTATGACTATCAAAAGACTTGTGGGTGGGGGGAGGCTGGAGGGATGGCTTAAGCGGTTAAGGCGTTTGCCTACAAAGCCAAAGGACCCAGGTTCGATTCCCCAGGACCCATGTTAGCCAGATGCACAAGGAGGCGCATGCATCTGGAGTTCATTTGCAGTGGCTGGAGGCCCTGGCGCGCCCATTCGTTCTCTCTCTCTCTCTCTTTCTCTGTCAAATAAATAAATAAGTAAAAATAAAAATTTTTTTTTTTAAAGATTTGGGATAAGAAAGTGAACTAAAGATGAGTTAGGAAAATCCTCCAGGGGAAAAGCTGTCTGAGCTGGAGGAGGGTGGATGGGAAGGTCATGGACTTTTCGGTGGCGTATCTGCAGTGCTGTACAGGAGGTGATGAGAGATTGTTCTGGAAACTCCTCACCATCAGGTGGTGGCAGGGTCCGCCCGGTGCCCTAAATGGTGGGAAAGCCGGGACTTGAGGGTTTTCACGTTGTCCCTTGGGGGAGGGGGGCTGCTTCTTGTCTGAGTGTTAATTCAGCATTAAAGGAAAAGGGCCATTTCCTTTCTGGGGGTCAGCCTAGGCGGCAAATCTGCTCTTTCAGGCAGTGATATCAACAATCAAATCCCAAATGTCCCCATAGTCTCTCCCCACCCCAAACCAACCCTAGCAGAGTGTGTCTGGGGACACATTGTTAAGAGACCCACAAATGGCTTCTGGGATGGTCCAGTGTGGTGGTTTGATTCAGGTGTCCCCCATAAACTTGTGCTTAGGTCCCCAGCTGATGGAGATTTGGGGATTAACAACCCCCTGAAGGCGGTGTATTGTTGGGGGCGGGCTTACGGGTGTTATAGCCA
Organism: Dipus sagitta; assembly: GCA_036346955.1. Lineage (NCBI taxonomy): Eukaryota > Metazoa > Chordata > Mammalia > Rodentia > Dipodidae > Dipus > Dipus sagitta. The sequence continues at coordinate 31,046,579 of CM070789.1, read as the reverse complement.
GTGTCCCCTTGCCAGTGTTTGGCACACTCTCCTGTTGCTGTTGTCCACCTGATGTTGGCCAGGGGGTGATGTCCACCCTCTGCTCATGCCATCATTTTCCCCTGCCATCGTGGAGCTTCCCCTTGAGTCTGTGAGCCAAAATAAAAAAAAAAGCTTTCCTCCCACAAGCTGCTCTTGGTCGGGTGTTTTCTGACAGCAACGCGCACCTGACTGCAACATCCGGGTAGACATGGACTGTCCTTTCCCCTTACCCACAGACGCCAGAGCGGAGCCAGCACGTTTCCCTGAAGCTGCTCCCGAATTATAACGTGCCCATGCTGTGTGGTCAGCTCAAGAGTTCAGTAGATGGAGAGGTTGTGTGGGGCTGATCTGGGACAGACTCTGCCAGTAGAAGTGGTCATTGTCCTGATGCAACAAACAACGCCTCCTTCTGCCGTGAGGAGAGCCAGGGACTCCCCGACTTCTTCAATAGCTGCACGTGCTATGTGATACCCAGAGTTATGATTATGATTATTATTTATTAACCACTTCCATGATTGTAAACAATATCCCATGGTAATGCCCTCCCTCCCCCTACTTTCCCCTTTGAAACTCCACTCTCCATCATATCCCCTCCCCCTCTCCATCAGTCTCTCTTTTATTTTGATGTCATCATCTTTTCCTCCTGTTATGAGGGTCTTGTGCAGGTAGTGTCAGGCACTGCGAGGTCATGGATATCCAGGCCATTTTGTGTCTGGAGGGAGCACGTTGTAAGGAGTCCTACCCTTCCTTTGGCTCTTACATTCTTTCAGCCACCTCTTCCGCAGTAGACCCTGAGCCTTGGAAGGTGTGATAGAGATGCTTCAGTGCTGAGCGCACCTCTGTCACTTCTTCTCAGCACCATGATGCCTTCTGAGTCATCCCAAGGTCACCGCCATCTGAAAAGAGAAGCTTCTCTAACCGAAAGTGAGAGTAGCATTCACATATATGGATACCCAGATTTCTTGCTCAGACCACACAAAACGTAGATGGCATCGCCCGGGTGTCTGCACCTCCGTGCCGTCACTGCCAAGTTACGTGAGTCAGGAGCCGTGTGGCATCGCCCTGCCAAAGGCTTTGTGGGAGCCGCAGCAGAAAGGCTCACCCAGGGGGATTCCGGTTTCGCATCTGGCCCAGCAACCTACTCCAACCTCCTGAGTCACCCGTCTCCCCAAACATCCTCTCTACTTGTTTCCACATGTGACGGCTTCCCCCCTCAGTTGTCGAGGCAGCGAGAACCTCAACTGTTTCCTCTGACGCCCACAGAAGCTGTGACTGACTCTTCTCTGTGCATTGTACGTTGATTGCTGGGCAGGAGATCGGCGTAGTTTTCCTTCCTGGACAGGGTGCAAGGTCACACCCTCCCCAGGTAGAACACGGAACCCATGGGTTGAGCTGGACCCCCGTCCTCCTCCCACAGCCACAACCCCCAACAGTGAGGTGGGGTCTCACTGGAGCTCATGCTGACCTGGAATTCACTACGTAGTCTCAGGGTGGCCTCGAACTCACGGCGATCCTCCTACCTCTGCCCCCCGAGTGCTTGGATTAAAGGCGTGCGCCACCACGCCCGGCTTTTATGGTATCGTCCTTTAAGAGATGGCTCCTCAGGGATGCAGGGATGGCTTAACGATTAAGGCGTTTGCCTGCAAAGCCAAAGGTCCCAGGTTCGAGTCCCCAGTACCCACGTTAGCCAGATGCACAAGGGGGCGCATGCATCGGAAGTTCGTTTGCAGTGGCTGGAGGCCCTGGCACACCCATTCTCTCTTTCTCTCTCTCTCTTCCTCTTTCTCTGTCAAATAAATAAAAATAAAACAAAATATTTAAAAAGCGATGCCTGCTCAGATCACTTGCTCATGGTTAAACCAGACTATTATCTTTCTTTTTACTATTGAGCTATTTGAGCCCCATGTATATTCCAGATTTTAACCCTTCGTCAGTTGGAGTCTGCAAAGCCTTTCTCCCCTCGTGTCTGTTGCCCCTGATGTTCACTCATAGAATTCATATAATCCTACTTTTTTTTTTCTCTTCCATTCATTCATTATTTATTTCTTCTCTTTCTTTCTCCTTCTGTGCTTCCGTCTTCTTTGCCCATTCATGTATTTTTGCCTGTACTTTTGGGGCCTTATCAAAAAAGAATCATTGAAGCCAGGCGTGGTGGCGCACGCCTTTAATCCCAGCGCTCGGGAGGCAGAGGTAGGAGGGTCGCCATGAGTTCGAGGCCACCCTGAGACTACATAGTGAATTCCAGGTCAGTCTGGGCCAGAGTGAGACCCAACCTCAAAAAAACAAAACAAACAAACAAACAAACAAAAGAGTCATTGTCTATAATGACATCTGGAAGTGTTCAGGGAACTACTTCACCCCAAGAAAGTAAACAGACATTTTATTTTATAAAATATCTTTGTTTCTTTGAGAGAGAGAGAGAGCATGGGCACGTCAGGGCCTCCTCCTGCTGCTGCCACAAACAAACGCCAGATACACGTGGCACATTGCGCAGCTGGTTTTTAAGTGGGTACTGCGGAATCAAACCAGATCCATCAAGCTTTGCGAGCAAGAATCTTTAACCCCTGAGACATCTCTCCGGCCCTAAACAAAACAAAAGCAGTATAGCACATCCCATGCTCTTATGCGGCAAGCTTTGATCACACTGTTTTACATGTGGATTTATTTTGGTTTTTCGAGGTAGGGTCTCACTCTAGCTCAGGCTGACCTGGAATTCACTATGGAGTCTCAGGGTGGCCTCGAACTCACGGTGATCCTCCTACCTCTCCCTCCCGAGTGCTGGGATTAGAGGCGTGTGCCCTCATGCCCGGCTACATGTTAGTTTTTTTTTGTTTTTTTTTTTTTATGAGAGAGAGAGAGAGAGAATTGGCATGTCAGGGCCTCCAGCCACTGCAGTTGAACTCCAGACTGTGTGCCTCTTGTGCACATGTGAAACTTTGTGCGTCTGGCTTACGTGGGACCTGGGGAGTCAAACATGGGTAGTTAGGCTTTGCAGGCAAGCACCTTAACTGCTAAGCCACCTCTCTGGCCCTACATGTTAAGTTTTTTTTTTTTTTTTTTTTTTTTTTTTTTTTTTTTGGCTTTTTGAGGTGTGGTCTTGCTCTAGCCCTGGAATTCACTCTCAGGGTGGCCTCGAACTCACGGCGATCCTCCTACCTCTGTCTCCCAAGTGCTGGGATTAAAGGCATGTGCCACCACACCTGGCTTCCTACATGTTAGTGTTTTTTTGTTGTTGTGGTTTGTTTGTTTTTATTTTGTTTTTGTTTTTCGAGGTAGGGTCTCACTGTAGCCCAGGCTGACCTGGAATTCACTATGAAGTCTCAGGGTGGCCTGGAACTCACGGCGATCCTCCCACCTCTGCCTCCCCAGTGCTGGGATTAAAGGCGTGCGCCACCACGCCCGGCTTCCTACATGTCAATTTTAATGAACCAGAACATGACTAAGCCTAAGAAACACAGAGTAGGTTCCTGGGGCCCAGAGAGGACGTGTTTACTTTCACAGGGAACTGGGAGCGGTCTTCGACCATGACTGAGCGTTTCAGTCTCTATTCCCTGAGTTTGCTGTTGTGTGGAGAGAAAAAAAAAAAGCAACTGTGTGCAGTGTGGCTTCGCTTTTCTCGTGATCAGTGACCCTGATCACCTCCTCCTGTGTGTCCTGGTCATTTACTCTCTTTCCCTTCATAACACATCTGTTCAAATGTTTTGTCCGTTTCAGCCGGGCGTGGTGGCACACGCCTTTAATCCCAGCACTCGGGAGGCAGAGGTAGGAGGATCGCCATGAGTTCGAGGCCACCCTGAGACTCCATAGTGAATTCCAGGTCAACCTGGGCTAGAGTGAAACCCTACCTTGAAAAACCAAAAAAAAAAAATGTTTTGTCCGTTTCAAACAACTGGGTTTATAAAAGTTGAGGGCTGGGGAAATAGCTCAGTCCTTAAAGTGCTCGCTGTGTCAGCATGACAGCCCAAGTTTGACCCTCAAACCTATGTTTAAAAAAAAAAGCTGGAGCCGGTCATGGTGGCGCACGCCTTTAGTCCCAGCACTCGGGAGGCGGAGGTAGGAGGATCGCTGTGAGTTTGGGGCCACCCTGAGAATACAGAGTGAATTCCAGGTCAGCCTGGGCTAGAGGAGACCCTACCTCAGAAAATAAATAAATAAATAAAAAACATTGGCTGGGGGCTGGAGAGATGACTTAGCGGTTAAGGCGCTTGCCCGCAAAGCCTAAGGACCCAGGTTCGATTCCCCAGGACCCATGTAAGGCAGATGCACAAGGTGGTGCATGCGTCTGGAGTTTGTTTGCAGTGGCTGAAGGCCCTGGCATGCCCATTGTCTCTTTCTTTTTCTCTGTCTCTCTCTCTCAAATAAATAAATAAAATAAAATATATTTTTTTAAAAACCCAGATGCACAAAGTGGTACATTGCTACTGGAATTCATTTGCAGCAATTGGAGCCCTTAGTGCACCCATACTCCCTCACTCTTTTTCAAGTAAATAAACAAAATTTAAAAAAAATTTTTTTTTTTTCTAAGTGTCTGAGGTGGGATCTTGTTCTAGCCAAGGTTGACCTGGAATTCACTATGTAGTCTCAAGCTGGCTTTGAACTCATAGTGACCCTCTACCTCTGCCTCCCAAAAGATTAAAGGCGTGTGTCACCACACCCAGCATTAAAAATATTTTTCAAGGGCTAGAGAGAAGGCTTAGCAATTAAGGCACTTGCTTACGAAGCCTAAGGACCTAGGTTCGATTCCTGAGTACCCATGTAAGCCAGATGCACAAGGTGGCGCATGTGTCTGGAGTTCATTTGCAATGGCTGGAGGCCCTGGTACACCCATTCACTCTCTCTCTCTTTGACTGCCTCTTGATCTTGCTCTCTCGCTAACTCTCTCTCAAATAAATAAATAAAAATATATTTAAAAAAATATTTTTCAAAGACTGGAGAGATGGCCTAGCGGTTAAGGCGCTTGCCTGGGAAGCCTAAGGACCCACGTTCAACTCTCCAGATCCCACATAAGCCAGACACACAAAGGTGAGGCAAGTGCAAGGTCGCACATGCCCACTAGGTGGCGCAAGTGTCTGGAGTTCAATTGTAGTGGCTGAGGCCTGGCGTGTCAATTCTCAATCTCTTTCTCTCAAAAAAGAAAGAAGAAAGAAAGAAAGAAAGAAAGAAAGAGAGGGAGGGACGGGGGGAGGGAGGAAAAGAAAAAGTATTTTTCAAAAAAGAAAAAGAAACTCAATTTGTTTAATAGATAATAGGTAGGACTAGAGAGAAATCTCAGTGGTGAGTGCTGACCAAGCATGTGTAAGGCCCTGGCTGGATAATGAATATAATGCTATAAGATATTCTAGTCTCTTACCACTTTTGTTATATGTTTCAAAGAATTTGCCTGTTTTTTTTTTTCCTTAAATTCTATAATTTGCTAGATATCACTCTTTTTTGTTTGTTTGTTTGTTTTTTGAGACAGGATCTTGCTTTAGCCCAGGCTGGCCTGGAATTCACTCTGTAGTCTCAGGGTGGCTTCAGACTCACAGTGATCCTCCTACCTCTGCCTCCCAAGTTTTCACTTTTCCTTTTAAAGTTTTATTTATTTGAGAGAGTGAGAGAGACACACAGAGAGAGAGAGAGAATGGGCACGCCAGGGCTTCCAGCCACTGCAAATGAACTCCGGACGCATGCGCCGCCATGTACATCTGGTTTATGTGGGTTCTGGGGAGTTGAACCTAGGTCTTTAGGCTTGGCAGGCGAGCGCCTAAACCGCTAAGCCATCTCTCCAGCCCCCCCCCTTTTTAAAATTTTTTTAATTTTTTTATTAACAACTTCCATGATTACAAAAAATACCCCATGATAATACCCTCCCTCCCCCCACTTTCCCCTTTGAAACTCCACTCTCCATCATATCCCCTCCCCATCTCAATCAGTCTCTCTTTTACTTTTGATGTCATGATCTTTTCCTCCTCTTATGATGGTCTTATGCAGGTAGTGTCAGGCACTGTGAGGTCATGAATATCCAGGCCATTTTGTGTCTGGAGGAAGGATGTTGTAACGAGTCCTACCCTTCCTTTGGCTCTTACATTCTTTCTGCTACCTCTTCCACAATAGACCCTGAGCCTTGGAAGGTGTGATACAGATATTGCAGTACTGAGCACTCTGGTCATTTCTTTCCAGCACCATGATGCCTTCTGAGTCATCCCAAGGTCACTGCCATCTGAAAAGAGAAGCTTCTCTAACCGAAAGTGAGAGTAGCATTCATATATATGGATACCCAGATTTCTTGCTCAGACCACACAAAACGAAGATGGCATCGCCCGGGTGTCTGCACCTCCGTGCCGTCACTGCCAAGTTACGTGAGTCAGGAGCCGTGTGGCATCGCCCTGCCAAAGGCTTTGTGGGAGCCGCAGCAGAAAGGCTCACCCAGGGGGATGCCGGTTTCGCATCTGGCCCAGCAACCTACTCCAACCTCCTGAGTCACCCGTCTCCCCAAACATCCTCTCGACTTGTTTCCACATGTGACGGCTTCCCCCCTCAGTTATCGAGGCAGCGAGAACCTCAACTGTTTCCTCTGACGCCCACAGAAGCTGTGACTGACTCTTCTCTGTGCATTGTACGTTGATTGCTGGGCAGGAGATCGGCGTAGTTTTCCTTCCTGGACAGGGTGCAAGGTCACACCCTCCCCAGGTAGAACACGGAACCCATGGGTTGAGCTGGACCCCCGTCCTCCTCCCACAGCCACAACCCCCAACAGTGAGGTGGGGTCTCACTGGAGCTCATGCTGACCTGGAATTCACTACGTAGTCTCAGGGTGGCCTCGAACTCACGGCGATCCTCCTACCTCTGCCCCCCGAGTGCTTGGATTAAAGGCGTGCGCCACCACGCCCGGCTTTTATGGTATCGTCCTTTAAGAGATGGCTCCTCAGGGATGCAGGGATGGCTTAACGATTAAGGCGTTTGCCTGCAAAGCCAAAGGTCCCAGGTTCGAGTCCCCAGTACCCACGTTAGCCAGATGCACAAGGGGGCGCATGCATCGGAAGTTCGTTTGCAGTGGCTGGAGGCCCTGGCACACCCATTCTCTCTTTCTCTCTCTCTCTTCCTCTTTCTCTGTCAAATAAATAAAAATAAAACAAAATATTTAAAAAGCGATGCCTGCTCAGATCACTTGCTCATGGTTAAACCAGACTATTATCTTTCTTTTTACTATTGAGCTATTTGAGCCCCATGTATATTCCAGATTTTAACCCTTCGTCAGTTGGAGTCTGCAAAGCCTTTCTCCCCTCGTGTCTGTTGCCCCTGATGTTCACTCATAGAATTCATATAATCCTACTTTTTTTTTTCTCTTCCATTCATTCATTATTTATTTCTTCTCTTTCTTTCTCCTTCTGTGCTTCCGTCTTCTTTGCCCATTCATGTATTTTTGCCTGTACTTTTGGGGCCTTATCAAAAAAGAATCATTGAAGCCAGGCGTGGTGGCGCACGCCTTTAATCCCAGCGCTCGGGAGGCAGAGGTAGGAGGGTCGCCATGAGTTCGAGGCCACCCTGAGACTACATAGTGAATTCCAGGTCAGTCTGGGCCAGAGTGAGACCCAACCTCAAAAAAACAAAACAAACAAACAAACAAACAAAAGAGTCATTGTCTATAATGACATCTGGAAGTGTTCAGGGAACTACTTCACCCCAAGAAAGTAAACAGACATTTTATTTTATAAAATATCTTTGTTTCTTTGAGAGAGAGAGAGAGCATGGGCACGTCAGGGCCTCCTCCTGCTGCTGCCACAAACAAACGCCAGATACATGTGGCACATTGCGCAGTTGGTTTTTAAGTGGGTACTGCGGAATCAAACCAGATCCATCAAGCTTTGCGCGCAAGAATCTTTAACCCCTGAGCCATCTCTCCGGCCCTAAACAAAACAAAAGCAGTATAGCACATCCCATGCTCTTATGCGGCAAGCTTTGATCACACTGTTTTACATGTGGATTTATTTTGGTTTTTCGAGGTAGGGTCTCACTCTAGCTCAGGCTGACCTGGAATTCACTATGGAGTCTCAGGGTGGCCTCGAACTCACGGTGATCCTCCTACCTCTCCCTCCCGAGTGCTGGGATTAGAGGCGTGTGCCCTCATGCCCGGCTACATGTTATTTTTTTTTTATGAGAGAGAGAGAGAATTGGCATGTCAGGGCCTCCAGCCACTGCAGTTGAACTCCAGACTGTGTGCCTCTTGTGCACATGTGAAACTTTGTGCGTCTGGCTTACGTGGGACCTGGGGAGTCAAACATGGGTAGTTAGGCTTTGCAGGCAAGCACCTTAACTGCTAAGCCACCTCTCTGGCCCTACATGTTAAGTTTTTTTTTTTTTTTTTTTTTTTTTTTTTTTTTTTTGGCTTTTTGAGGTGTGGTCTTGCTCTAGCCCTGGAATTCACTCTCAGGGTGGCCTCGAACTCACGGCGATCCTCCTACCTCTGTCTCCCAAGTGCTGGGATTAAAGGCATGTGCCACCACACCTGGCTTCCTACATGTTAGTGTTTTTTTGTTGTTGTGGTTTGTTTGTTTTTATTTTGTTTTTGTTTTTCGAGGTAGGGTCTCACTGTAGCCCAGGCTGACCTGGAATTCACTATGAAGTCTCAGGGTGGCCTGGAACTCACGGCGATCCTCCCACCTCTGCCTCCCCAGTGCTGGGATTAAAGGCGTGCGCCACCACGCCCGGCTTCCTACATGTCAATTTTAATGAACCAGAACATGACTAAGCCTAAGAAACACAGAGTAGGTTCCTGGGGCCCAGAGAGGACGTGTTTACTTTCACAGGGAACTGGGAGCAGTCTTCGTCCATGACTGAGCGTTTCAGTCTCTGTATTCCCTGAGTTTGCTGTTGTCAGCCTTTGAAACTGTCCTCACAGTGTGGAGGAAAAAAAAAAAAAGCAACTGTGTGCAGTGTGGCTTCGCTTTTCTCGTGATCAGTGACCCTGATCACCTCCTCCTGTGTGTCCTGGTCATTTACTCTCTTTCCCTTCATAACACATCTGTTCAAATGTTTTGTCCGTTTCAAACAACTGGGTTTAGGCCCATTTAGGCCCATTTATAAAAGTTGAGGGCTGGGGAAATAGCTCAGTCCTTAAAGTGCTCGCTGTGTCAGCATGACAGCCCAAGTTTGACCCTCAAACCTATGTTTAAAAAAAAAAGCTGGAGCCGGTCATGGTGGCGCACACCTTTAGTCCCAGCACTCGGGAGGCGGAGGTAGGAGGATCGCTGTGAGTTTGGGGCCACCCTGAGAATACAGAGTGAATTCCAGGTCAGCCTGGGCTAGAGGAGACCCTACCTCAGAAAATAAATAAATAAATAAAAAACATTGGCTGGGGGCTGGAGAGATGACTTAGCGGTTAAGGCGCTTGCCCGCAAAGCCTAAGGACCCAGGTTCGATTCCCCAGGACCCATGTAAGGCAGATGCACAAGGTGGTGCATGCGTCTGGAGTTTGTTTGCAGTGGCTGAAGGCCCTGGCATGCCCATTGTCTCTTTCTTTTTCTCTGTCTCTCTCTCTCAAATACATAAATAAAATAAAATATATTTTTTTAAAAACCCAGATGCACAAAGTGGTGCATTCCTACTGGAATTCATTTGCAGCAATTGGAGACTATAGTGCACCCATACTCCCTCACTCTTTTTCAAGTAAATAAACAAAATTAAAAAAAAAATATTTTTTTTTCTAAGTGTCTGAGGTGGGATCTTGTTCTAGCCAAGGTTGACCTGGAATTCACTATGTAGTCTCAAGCTGGCTTTGAACTCATAGTGTACCTCTGCCTCCCAAAAGATTAAAGGCGTGTGTCACCACACCCAGCATTAAAAATAGTTTTCAAGGGCTGGAGAGATGGCTTAGCAATTAAGGCACTTGCTTATGAAGCCTAAGGACCTAGGTTCGATTCCCCAGTAACCATGTAAGCCAGATGCACAAGGTGGCGCATGCGTCTGGAGTTCATTTGCAATGGCTGGAGGCCCTGGCACACGCATTCACTCTCTCTCTCTTTGACTGCCTCTTGATCTTGTTCTCTCGCTAACTCTCTCTCAAATAAATAAATAAAAATATATTAAAAAAATATTTTTCAAGGGCTGGAGAGATGGCCTAGCGGTTAAGGCGCTTGCCTGGGAAGCCTAAGGACCCACGTTCAACTCTCCAGATCCCACATAAGCCAGACACACAAAGGTGAGGCAAGCGCAAGGTCGCACGTGCCCAGTAGGTGGCGCAAGTGTCTGGAGTTCAATTGTAGTGGCTGAGGCCTGGCGTGTCAATTCTCAATCTCTTTCTCTCAAAAAGAAAGAAGAAAGAAAGAAAGAAAGAAAGAAAGAGAGGGAGGGACGGGGGGAGGGAGGAAAAGAAAAGTATTTTTCAAAAAAGAAAAAGAAACTCAATTTGTTTAATAGATAATAGGTAGGACTAGAGAGAAATCTCAGTGGTGAGTGCTGACCAAGCATGTGTAAGGCCCTGGCTGGATCCTATATCCTGGCACCTAAAAGAGACAAACAGAAAATGAATATAATGCTATAAGATATTCTAGTCTCTTATCACTTTTGTTATATGTTTCAAAGAATTTGCCTGTTTTTTTTTTCCTTAAATTCTATAATTTGCTAGATATCACTCTTTTTTGTTTGTTTGTTTTTTGAGACAGGATCTTGCTTTAGCCCAGGCTGGCCTGGAATTCACTCTGTAGTCTCAGGGTGGCTTCAGACTCACAGTGATCTTCCTACCTCTGCCCCCCAAGTTCTCACTTTTTCTTTTAAAGTTTTATTTATTTGAGAGAGACAGAGAGAGAGAGAGAGAGAATGGGCACGCCAGGGCTTCCAGCCACTGCAAATGAACTCTAGACGCATTCACCTCCATGTGCATCTGGTTTATGTGGGTGCTGGGGAGTTGAACCCAGGACTTTAGGCTTGGCAGGCGAGCGCCTAAACTGCTAAGCCATCTCTCCAGCCCCCCCCCTTTTTAAATTTTTTTAATTTTTTTATTAACAACTTCCATGATTACAAAAAATACCCCATGATAATACCCTCCCTCCCCCCACTTTCCCCTTTGAAACTCCACTCTCCATCATATCCCCTCCCCATCTCAATCAGTCTCTCTTTTACTTTTGATGTCATGATCTTTTCCTCCTCTTATGATGGTCTTATGCAGGTAGTGTCAGGCACTGTGAGGTCATGAATATCCAGGCCATTTTGTGTCTGGAGGAAGGATGTTGTAACGAGTCCTACCCTTCCTTTGGCTCTTACATTCTTTCTGCTACCTCTTCCACAATAGACCCTGAGCCTTGGAAGGTGTGATACAGATATTGCAGTACTGAGCACTGCAGTCATTTCTTTCCAACACCATGATACCTTCTGAGTCATCCCAAGGTCACTGCCATCTGAAAAGAGAAGATTCTCAGCCAAAAGTGAGAGTAGCATTAATATAAGGGTGTGAACATTAACAGAAGTGTTTACTGGGCAGTTTGATAAGCATAGTATACACATTTTCCAGCCCCCCCCCTTTTAAAAATAGTTTATTTTTATTTTTATTTCTGGGTTACCTGGTTTTGAATTTCAGCATTTCACATGCTCTCGGGAGTTCGTATGTGCAAAGGCTGTTAGAGAAATCTGCACGTAGTGTGCACAAGCATTCGTTAAGGAGGAAATTCAAGTTATCAGTGATTGTACAAAATGTGTTGAGTCTCTTTAGTAAATAAAACAAATGAAAACTAGTGGTCAGGGCTGGAGAGATGGCTTAGCGGTTAAGCGCTTGCCTGTGAGGCCTAAGGACCCCAGTTCAAGGCTCGATTCCCCAGGACCCACGTTAGCCAGATGCACAAGGGGGCGCACGTGTCTGGAGTTCGTTTGCAGTGGCCGGAGGCCCTGGCGCGCCCATTCTCTTTCATTATCTGTCTCTCCCTCTCTCTCCCTATCTCTCAAATACATTAAAAAAAAAAATGGAAACAACAACAACAAAAATAAAGATGAACAACAGCAGGAGAAAAAGGCTGAAATGTACACCGAAACATTTATTTTGGGTGAGACAACTCAATTTCCTTGTTCTGTTTTCTTTCCCCCCTAGTCGCTCAATGGCTTTGCCCTGATCGTGAGTGCGGAAGGGGTGATCTTTTACGCATCAGCAACAATCGCGGACTATCTGGGCTTCCACCAGGTAAATGAAGCAAAAATAGCATTTCAGATTTCCCCCAAGAATTTCAAAAACTCTCAAAACAAATGACCCGGAACAGTTGAAAGAATGTTTATATCACCATATGCACACCTTTTTTTTTGGGGGGGCTTGGAGGTAGGGTCTCGCTCTAGCCCAGGCTGACCTGGAATTCACTATGTAGTCTCAGGGTGGCCTCGAACTCACGGCTATCCTCCTACCTCTGCCCCCCGAGTGCTGGGATTAAAGGCGTGCGCCACCACGCCTGGGCATATGCATGCCTTTAAGTCTAACACTTGGCAAAGGTAGGAGGATCTTGGTGCGTTCAAGTCCAGCATGGCACTGTACAGAGTTCCAAATCAGGCTACAATAAACTGAAAACCTACCTATTAAAAAAAAAAAAAAAAGGAGCCGGGTGTGGTGGCGCACGCCTTTAATCCCAGCACTCGGGAGGCAGAGGTAGGAGGACTGCTGTGAGTTCGAGGCCACCCTGAGACTCCATAGTGAATTCCAGGTCAGCCTGGGCTAGAGTGAGACCCTACCTCGAAAAACCAAAAAAAATAAAAAATAAAAAAAAAGGAGTCTAGTAAAATAAAGTACCATTCAAACACAAGACACAAAGCTATTAACTTGTAATTTCTTTAAAGAACTTTAAATGATTTTCTTCTAAAACCAAAAAATAATTCAGCGAGGGCTAGAGAGATGGCTTAGTGGTTAAGCGCTTGCCTGTGAAGCCTAAGGACTCCGGTTTGAGGCTGTACTCCCCAGGACCCACGTTAGCCAGATGCACAAGGGGGCGCACGCATCTGGAGTTCCTTTGCAGTGGCTGGAGGCCCTGGCGTGCCCATTCTCTCTCTCTCTCTCTCTCTCTATATATATATATATATATATATATATATATATATATATATATATATATATATACTTCTTTCTATCAATCTCAAATAAATAAATAAAAATAACAAAAAATTTTAAAAAATAATAATTCAGTGGGCTGGAGAGATGGCTTAGTGGTTAAGTGCTTGCCTGTGAAGCCTAAGGACCCTGGTTTGAGGTTCGATTCCCCAGGACCCACATAATACAGCTACACAAGGGGGGCGCGAGTGCATGCATCTGGAATTTGCAGTGGCTAGAGGCCCTAGAGTGGCCCATTCTCTCTCTCTCTCTCTCTCTCTCTCTGTCTGCCTCTTTCTCTCTCTGTCAGTAGCTCTCAAATAAATAAATAATTTTTTTAAAAAAATGTAAAAAAAAATCAGGAACAAAAAAATCCTAAAGGTGGCACACTTCTTTAATCCCAACTGTCACAGAGGCAGAGGGAGGAGGATCACTGTGAGTTCAAGTCCACCCTGAGAGTACATAGTGAATTCCAGGTCAACCTGAGCTAGAGGGAGACCCCACCTGGTGGGGGCGGTGGGGGGGGGTCAAAAAAAAAGAGAGACTAGCAAAATAAGTTCCCAGTGAAATACCAAACACAAAAGTATTAACTTCTAATTTCCTTAAAGAACTTTAAATGATTTTCTTCTAAAAACAAACAAACAAAAAATTCCTGAAAGTGGCACATGCCCTTAACCCCAGCAGTCCGGAGGCAGAAATAGGAGGAGGATCACTGTGAGTTCAAGGCCAGTTTGAGACTTACAGAGTGAATTCCTGGTCAGCCTGGGCTACAGTGAGAATTAGACCCTAACACACACACACACACACACACACACACATACACGTATTTCAGTGTGGTAAATGTTGGGCTTTGTTATCTCTGCAAATGCGTATTGATTTCAAGGTTTAAGAATATCTAAGACCTGGGCTGGAGAGATGGCTTACTGGTTAAACGCTTGCCTGTGAAGCCTAAGGACCACGGTTCAAGGCTCGATTCCCCAGGACCCACGTTAGCCAGATGCACAAGGGGGCGCACGCGTCTGGAGTTCGTTGGCAGTGGCTGGAAGCCCTGGCGCGCCCGTTCTCTCTCTTTCTGCCTCTTTCTCTCTCTGTCTGTCGCTCTCAAATAAATAAATAAAAATGAACAACAATAACAAAAATTAAAAAAAAAGAATATCTAAGACCTGGTGTCAAGCAAAACCTATCAAAGACCTATCTAGGGGCTGGAGAGATGGCTTAGTGGTTATGCATTTGCCTGCAAAGCCAAAGGATCCCAGTTCAACTCTCCAGGACCCATGTAAGCCAGACGCACAAGGAGGCACATGCGTCTGGAGTTCGTTTGCAGTGGCTGGAGGCCCTGCTGTGCCCATTCTCTCTCTCTCTCTCTCTGTCTCTCTCTCCCCCCTATCTCTGTCTCTATCTCTCAAGTAAATAAATAAAGTGGTTTTTTTTTTAACTTTATTTTTATTTGTTTATTTAAGAGAGAGAGACAGAGAAAGAGGCAGAGAGAGGGAGAGAGAATGGGAGCACCAGGGCTTCCAGTCACTGCGAATGAACTCCAGACGCGCGCGCCCCCTTGTGCATGTGGCTTATGTGGGACCTGGAGAATTGAACCTGGGTTCTTAGGCTTCACAGGCATGCGCCTTAACCTCTAAGCCATCCCTCCAGCCCAAGTTAGTTGTTTTTTTTTTTTTTTTTTTTTTTTTTTTTTTTTTTGGTTTTTCGAGGTAGGGTCTCACTCTAGCCCAGGCTGACCTGGAATTCACTATGGAGTCTCAGGGTGGCCTCGAACTCACGGCAATCCTCCTACCTCTGCCTCCCGAGTGCTGGGATTAAAGGCGTGCGCCACCATGCCCGGCTTTTGTTTGTTTTTTAAAGACATATCTAAGACCTGGTGATCAAGCAAAACCTATCAAAGCAGATATCCAGAGGCTGCAGAGAACTCAACAGTAAATCCGACCACCAGTAGGCTTGCCATGGCTAGGGAACATTGCAGAAGAGGGGGCAGAAAGATGGTAAGAGCCACAGAAGGGAAGACCCTGAGGCAGGGTCCCCCACTCTCCCATTGGAACTGACTGAGGCCTTCAGGACCCCATAGTGAATCCCATAACCCCACCGAGGAGAACCCTAGGAAAAAACGGAGGGAAATGGAAACAGGGGAGAGGGAATTAAAGAATATAATCTGTTAAAAAGTAATTAATTACAGCTGGGTGTGCTGGCCCCTGACTTTAGTCCCAGCACTCGGGAGGCAGAGGTAGGAGGATCACTGTGAGTTCGAGGCCACCCTGTGACTACATAGTGAATTCCAGGTCAGCCCGGGCTAGAGTGAGACCCTACCTCGAAAAATCAAAAGAAAATTAATTAATTAATCAAAAAGAATATCTAAGGGCTGGAGGGATGGCTTACTGGTTAAGGTATTTGCCTGCAAAGCCAAAGGACCCAGGTTCGATTCCCCAAGACCCATGTAAGCCAGATGCACAAGGGGATGCACACGTCTGGAGTACATTTGCAGTGGCTGGAGGCCCTGGTGTGCCCATTCTCTCTCTCTCTCTCCCTCTTTCTCTATCAAATGAATAAATAAATAAAATATTTTTTAAAACAAAGAATATCTAAGACACCACACAGCCCAGCTTTGTCTAAGGCATAAGTCTTCCAGTCATTTGGTTAACTTCATGTCTTGGAACATTCCAGTTTGTACTGGAAATGTCTTCACTGATATGCAAATTCTTCATGCAGACCAATGAATGACCTGGCTAGGCCATGTTGGATTATTCCAGGCCATGGGGTCAAAGGCTGATGCTCAGATGCCTCAGACTCTGGAAAGATGATTCATTCACAAACAGGTACAATAAGACACTCCACTCAAGGCCAGAAAGGGGGCTGGAGAGATGGCTTAGCGGTTAAGGCACTTGCCTGCAAAGCCAAAGGACCCAGGTTCCGACTGTCCAGGACCCACGTAAGCCAGATGCACAAGGTGACACACGCATCTGGAGTTCGTTTGCAGAGGCCGGAGGTCCTGGCCTGCCCATTCTCTCTCTGTCTCATAAATAAATAGCAAATTAAAATGAGAGAGGGATTTTTTAAAAAGTGAGTTCCAGGTCAGCCTGAGTTACAGAGCGAGACCCTACCTGGAAAAATAAAAAAACCAACAAACAGGGGCTGGAGAGATGGCTTAGCGGTTAAGGCACTTGCCTGCAAAGCCAAAGGACCCAGGTTCGATTCCCCAGGATCCACATAAGCCAGATGCACAAGGGGGCGCACACGTCTGGAGTTCGTTTGCATTGGCCGGAGGTCCCGGAGCACCCATTCTCTCTCTCTGCCTATTTCTCTATCTCTTTCTCTCAAACAAATAAAAATAAAATGTTGTTTTTTAAAGATAGGGATAAAAGAACCCATGTTTTCAAATGGCCAGTTATCAAGGGAAATTGAGTCTGCTTGGAAAGTTATAGCCAATAAAGTCAATATAGATTGTGAATTTATTGTTTTTAAAAAAATATTTTATTTTTATTTATTTATTTGTTTGAGAGAGAGAGAGAGAGAGAGAGAATGGGCGCGCCAGGGCCTCCAGCCACTGCAAACGAACTCCAGACGCGTGCGCCCCCTTGTGCATCTGGCTAACGTGGGTCCTGAGGAACCGTATGTGGGTCCTTTGGTTTTGCAGGCAAGCGCCTTCACAGCTAAGTCATCTCTCAGCCCTGTGAATTTATTGTTGTTCAACAAATCTGACCTTGTGGAAAGGCACAAATGTGTCTGTTCTTGTTTCCGGCACAGAGCAGACAGTGGGGTTCCCAATCTGAAAACTAATGCATTGAGAACAGACGAACTCACTGAGGCACCCAGAGAAGCAAAAGTGGGACCCTTGCACTGCATTCAACAGGCCACCCAGCAGAAATATCCCCTCTGGGGCTAGAGAGATGTCTCAGTGGTTAAAGACCCTTACTTGCAAAGCCTAATGGCCTGGGTTCAATTCCCCAGTACCCACGTTAAAGCCAGACCCACAAAGTGGGATGTGCGTGTGGAGTTCCTTTGCAGGAGCAAGAGGCCTTGTGTTCCCATTCTCTTTTTCTCTCTCCTTGCAAATAAATTAAATTTGTTTGTTTGTTTGTTTGTTTGTTTGTTTGTTTTTGGAGGTAGAGACTCACTCTAGCTCAGGCTGACCTGGAATTCACTACGTAGTCTCAGGGTGACCTCAAATTCATGGAGACCCTCCTACCTCTGCCTCCCAAGTGCTGGGATTAAAGGCGTGTGCCACCACTCCCGGCTTAAATTTTATTTTTATGGGGCTGGAGAGATGGCAGTTAAGGTGCTGTCCTTCAAAGCTAAAAGACCCAGGTTCAGTTCCCCAGGACCCACATAAGCCAGATGTACAAGGTGGCACATGCATTGGGCTCATTTGCAGCAGCTGGAAACCCTGGCACACCCATTCCCTATCTGCCTCTCTCTCTTTGTTTCTCCTTGCCCCCCCCCCCTGCTTCTTTCTCTTTCTCTGAAATAATTAGTAAAAATAAAATGTTTTATGAAAAATTAAAAAATAAATTTTATTTTTATTTATTTATTGTGTGTGTGTGAGAGAGAGAAAGAGGCAGAGAGAGAGAGAGAGAGAGAATGGGCGTGCCAGGGCCTCCAGCCACTGCAAACAAACTCCAGACGCGTGCGCCCCCTTGTGCATCTGGCTAATGTGGGTCCTGGGGAATCGAGCCTCGAACCGGGGTCCTTAGGCTTCACTGGCAAGCGCTTAACCACTAAGCCATCTCTCCAGCCCTGAAAATATTTTTTTAGAAAGAGAAATATTTCTTCTGAAGATGAGTTCACAACAAAATTTTAAGCACAGAGGAGGTCCTGGGTGGCAAGTTAAGCAGATGTGACACCTCTCAGAAGATCCTAAGATAAGAACGACTTTCCAGGAGAATCTGGGAAACAAGGACTTTTATAATAGTAAAGCTTACAAGGTGATATCAGTAGAGTGTGTGATGAAAAATGATCAGGTGGGGTCTGGAGAGATGGCTCAATGGTTAAGGATGCTTGCTTGCAGAGTCGAATGGCCCAGGTTTGATTCCCCAGGACCCACATAAAGCCAGATGCACAAAGTGGCACATGTGTCTGGAGGTTGTAGTCACGGGAGGCCCTGGCACTCCCATGCCCACATCCATAATTTTCTCTCCCTTTTTCTGTCTCTCAAATAATTTTTTTTCTTTTTTTAAGAAAAGAGGGCAGCGGGGCGTGGTGGCACACACCTTTAATCCCTGTACTCAGGAGACCGAGGTACAAGGATCACCATGAGTTCGGGGCCACCCTGAGACTACAAAAAAAAAAAAAAAAAAAAAAAAAAAAACAAGGGTGGGGTTGCCAGTTACAGTCACGTGTATGTGTGTGTTGGTGCTCATGAAAGCTCAGTTGTCTATCTCTCTATTATCTATCTGTCATCTGTCTGTCTATCGATCTAAGACAGTGTCTCTTCAGTGTCCTGAACTTGGGCCTCGTTGAATCAGCCAGACTAGCTGGCTAGCAAGCCCCAAAGGATCTCCTGTCTCAGCCTCCCAGTACCGGGAGTGCATTCTTGGCCACACCTGGCTTTTATGTGGGTCCCAGGAAACTAAACTCGGGTTCAGTTGCTTGTGGGGGCAAAAGAACTTTACTCATTAAACCATCTCCTTCAGTCCCTGCTAGTTACAGTCTATTTATTTATTTATTTATTTATTTATTTATTTATTGCAAAGTAGGGTTTCTCTCTAGCCCAGGCTGACCTGGAATTCACTACATAGTCTCAGGGTGTCCTTGAACTCATGGCGATCCTCCTACCTCTGCCTCCCGAGTGCTGGGATTACAGGCGTGCCCCACCACGCCTGGTTTGTTTTATTTTTTATTTATTTGAGAGAGAGAGAGAGACTGGGCGTGTTAGGGCCTTCAACCACTGCAAACGAACGCCAGACGCATGAGTCACCCAGTGACCTACGTGGGCTTCTGGGGAATCAAACTCAGGTTCTTAGGGTTCACAAGAAAACACCTTAACAGCTAAGCCCACATTCTTTTTTCTTTCTTTATTTATTTTTGAGGTATGGTCTCGCTCTAGCCTAGGCTGACCTGGAATTCATTATGTAGTCTCAGGGTGGCCTCAAACTCATGGCGATCCTCCTACCTCTGCCTCCCGAGTGCTGGGATTAAAGGCGTGCGCCACCACGCCTGCTCTATTTTATTTTTATTTATTTGACAGAGAAAGAGGGAGAGAGAGAGAGAGAGAGAGAGAGAGAGAATGGGTGCGCCAGGGCCTCTAGCCACTGCAAACGAACTTCTGATGCATGTGCCCCCTTGTGCATCTGGCTTACGTGGGTCCTGGGGAATTGAATCTGAGTCCTTAGGCTTCACAGGCAAGAAGAGTCTTAACTGCTAAGCCATCTCCCCAGCCCGCTCATTACATTCTTAAAGGGGAACCTTCCCTTAAGGTCTTGAATCCTCAGGGACTTTTTCTCCATCTTGGGATAGGTCCTGTAGTTATCACGAAGTAGGGAAAGGTGAAACTTAGGGGTACTATTGTTTTGAGAGTCCAGACCCCTGGGCACCCTGCGGAGAGCCTGGGCAGGGCGTCAGAAATCTGGATTCTCTGTGAACGAGCCAGACTCTTCTTCATGCTTCTGGATACTGTGTGTGGAGATCCTGAGGCTGCCAGTAACCAGAAACAGTTGTAAACACGGGATGGTACCAAAGTAACTGCTTTTATTTATTTATTTACTTGACAGAGAAAGAGGAAGGGACAGAGAGAGAGAGAGAGAGAGAGAGAGAGAGAGAGAGAGAGAGAGAGAAGAGAGAATGGGCGCTGCCAGGGCCTCCAGCCACTGCAAACGGAACTCCAGACGCGTGCGCCCCCTTGTGCATCTGGCTAACGTGGGTCCTGGGGAATCGAACCTCGGGTCCTTCGGCTTTGCCTTAACCGCTCAGCCGTCCCCTCCAGCCCGGTAACCGCTTCTGTATTTCAGACAGACGTGATGCACCAAAACATTTACGACTACATCCACGTGGACGACCGGCACGACTTCCGCCGGCAGCTGCACTGGGCCATGGACCCTCCACAGGTGGTGTTTGGTCAGTCCCCGCGCACTGAGACAGGTGGGCCGACCGCACTGGCGCCCCCCCCCCCCCGCCCCTCTTCCCTCTGTGCCCATGGGGATGGATTTCACTGTCTCCAGAGACCTCCTGCACTTGGTCCATCCCTGGGCTCTGTGTGGCTGCAAACGAACTCTAGACGTGCGCGCCCCCTTGTGCATCTGGCTAACATGGGTCCTGGGGAATCGAGCCTCGAACCGGGGTCCTTAGGCTTCACAGGCAAGCGCTTAACTGCTAAGCCATCTCTCCAGCTCCACAGAGACTTTTTATTTTATTTTATATAATTTTTAATTTTTTTCAAGGTAGGATCTCACTCTAGCCCAGGCTGACCTGGAATTCACTGTGTAGTCTCAGGGTGGCCTCGAACTCACGGTGGCGACCCTCCTACCTCTGCCCACCTGAGTGCTGGGATTAAAGGTGTGGCCGCGCCCAGCTTTATTTTTATTTTAGTAAGAGAGAGCGAGAGAGAATGGGTGCACCAGGGCCTCATCCACTGCAGTTGCACTCCAGACGCTTTGCGCCACCTAGTGGGCACGTGCGACCTTGCGCTTGCCTCACCTTTGTGTGTCTGGCTTATGCAGGAATCTGGAGACTGGAACATGGGTCCTTAGGCTTTGCAGGTGAGCACCTTAACCGCTAAGCCATCTCTCCAACCCATTTAAAAAAAAAAATTTTTTTCCCCAGAGGCAGAGGTAGGAGGATCACCGTGAGTTCAGGGCCACCCTGAGACTACGTAGTGAATTCCAGGTCAGCCTAGGCCAGAGTGAGACCCTACCTCGAAAAACCAAAAAAAAAAAAAAAATTTCCATAGAGATTTTAAATAATTCAAAGGCAAGTCTCCATACACCCTCAACATGCGTCAGTGTCCTTCATCTTGTCCAGATGAGAACAGAACACAGACCCTAGGTGCCCACAAGCCATGTCATTTATTCGGCTCAAAAGCACCAGGATAATAAGCAAATGACTTTATAGTCACGCCTGCAACAGTGCTAACAATGATGTCTTCAAGGGCAGGGACATTGAAGGTGAAATTCACTGAAGTGCTGTCTCTTGGGCCACGGGGGTTGGTATTGGGGTTGTGGCTCATGAAGAGACACGTGTTCCATCCCAGGTGACACGTTACATGCCCTCCCCACTCCCCGGGGGGACGGGGTGGCTTATCTGCTGTCTTGATGGCTCTCGGGGGACACTGAACCTCACCACCACACCCCTATGCTGTCTTAGCAGATGACACCGTCCTGAGGAGACTGCTCAGGGCCCAGGAGGGAGGCGAGGGCCCGCCCTCCGAGTACTCAGCCTTCCTGACTCGCTGCTTCATCTGCCGTGTGCGTTGCCTGCTGGATAGCACTTCGGGCTTCCTGGTGAGTGGGCAGGCCGTGGGCACGTGTAGGGTACCTTCTGTCCCAGTGAAGAGGACGTAGGGGCAGAGTGAGCACCGTGTGCAGGTTCCTGGTTCATAAACTGGCAGAACTGGTCAAAAAAAATCCTTTTTTTTTCCAATTCTTTTTTTTTTCTTAATTTTTATTCACATTTTCCATGATTATAAAAAATATCCCATGGTGCTACCCTCCCTCCCCTCACTTTCCCCTTTGAAATTCCATCCTCCATCATATCCCCTCCCCATCTCAATCAGTCTCTCTTTTATTTTGATGTCATGATCTTTTCCTCCTCTTGTGATGGTCTTGCGTAGGTAGTGTCAGGCACTGTGAGTTCATGGATATCCAGGCTATTTTGTGTCTGGAGGGAGCACGTTGTAAGGAGTCCTACCCTTCCTTTGGCTCTTACATTCTTTCCGCCACCTCTTCCGCAGTAGACCCTGAGCCTTGGAAGGTGTGATCGAGATGTTACTCAGTACTCCAGTCACTTATTTCCAGCACCATGATACCTTCTAAGTCGTCCCAAGGTCACTGCCATCTGAAAAGAGAAGATTCTCTACCCAAAGTGAGAGTAGCGTTAATATAAGGGTATAAATATTAAGAGAAGTGCTTACTGGGCAGTTTGATAAGCATAGTATATACATTTTTCCAGACATCAGCAGATGGTACACCCCTAGGGCTCATGACTACCCCTGTTTTGAGTTTTCAGTATCAGGGATGTATTTCCCCCCATGGAGCGGGCCTCCAGTCCAATTAGAGGGCAATTGGTTTCCACCATGACAGACGTGCCACTATTGCACCTGTTGGATCATTTGGCCTGGCTGGCCAATTATAAGGCTTGCAGTGTCCACTGTTGAGTGTCTTCACTTGTGGTATCTCTCTCCCATTGAACTACATGTAGAATGGCTTCTTCCAGCTTTCTGTCAGCTGGTCTACATGGAGGAGGTTATCAGCTCAGTTCCAGCAGGATTTCTCAGTGGCCTTGCCACCCAAGTATGTGGACTCTTCAGCAATATCTTTTTTTTTTTTTTTATTTAAGTTTAGGGCTGGAGAGATGGCTTAGTGATTAAGGTGCTTGCCTGCAAAGCCAAAAGGACCCAGGTTCAACTTCCCAGGACCCACGTAAGCCAGATGCACTAGGTGGCACATGCGTCTGGAGTTCTTTTTGCAGTGGCTAAGGGCCTTGGGGTGCCCATTCTCTCTCTCCTCCTCCTCCCTCTCTCTCTCAAATAAATAAAATATCTAAAAAAAATTTAAATTAAAGCCAGGCATGGGGACGCACGCCTTTAATCCCAGCACTCAGGAGGCAGAAGTAGGAGGATCGCCATGAGTTCGAGGCCATCCTGAGACTATATAGTGAATTCCAGGTCAGCCTGGACTAGAGACACTACCTCAAAAAAACAATTAAAAAAAATTAAGTTAAACCAAGCATGGTGGCACACACCTTTAATCCCAGCACTCGGGAGGCAGAGGTAGGAGGATCACTGTGAGTTCAAGGCCACCCTGAGACTATGTAGTGAATTCCAGGTCAGCCTGGGCTAGAGTGAGACCCTACCTCGAACAACCAAAAAAAAATTTTTTTTTAAATTTAATGGGCTGGAGAAATGGCTTAGGGCTTAAGGCACTTGTCCGTGAAAGCTCAGGACCCAGGTTCAATTCCCCAGGACCATATAAGGCAGATGCACAAGGGGGCGCATGTATCTAGAGTTCATCTGCAGTGGCTGGAGGCCCTAGCACTTTCATTCTCTCTCTCCCCCTCTGTGTCACTGTCTAATAAATAAATAAGCAAAAATTAAAAAAATTTTTTTTGGTTTTTCGAGGTAGGGTCTCACTCTAGCCCAGGCGGACCTGGAATTCACTATGGAGTCTCAGGGTGGCCTCGAACTCCTGGCGATCCTCCTACCTCTGCCTCCCGAGTGCTGGGATTAAAGGCGTGCGCCACCACGCCCAGCTAACTAAAATATTAAAATAAAAATAAAAATAAAAGAACGGGGCCTTGACAGCGCCAGTTGCAGACGGCTGCACGGCGCAGTGATTGCTGGGACAAGTATCAAAGGCTCATTTCAGACTCGCAGTTTCCAGAGGAAGTCCTGCCACAGTGGAGAAAGCTGGCTTGCTTCAACCTACACTTGCTACATCCACAGTAGAATCACAGAGAGCCAGAGGCAGCAAGCGTGAACTTACCCTGAGCCCCCTTAGGGCTGGACCGCACCCCGAGCTCTGCCCTGGTGACATACTCCCTCCGCCAGGGCTCTGCCTCCCAAAGACTCTGCTTTGTGGGGACTACGTAGAAAACTTAATCACAAACACTTGAGACAATGGGGGTGCTTTACATTCAAACTACCACGCTACGTGAATGAAAACGAGATGAGAGCCCACCCCCCCAAGAAAAGAATTGTGAGGCAAACAGAGGGAAAAGTTAAAACTGAGCAGCAACTTTTCATTCAAGTTCAGGTAGACCTTTATTTGAAACACGTTAAGAAAAACCTTTACTAGCCGGGCGGGGTGGCGCACGCCTTTAATCCCAGCACTCTGGGAGGCAGAGGTAGGAGGATCGCCGTGAGTTCGAGGCCACCCTGAGACTTCGTAGTGAATTCCAGGTCAGCCTGGGCTAGAGCGAGACCCTGCCTCAAAAAAAAAACAAAAAAGAAAAACAAAAAAACTTCTTTTTATTTATTTATTTGAGAGAGATAGAGTCAGACACAGGGAGAGAGAAGGAGAGAGAGAGATAATGGGCGCGCCAGGGCCTCCAGCCACTGCAAATGAACTCCAGACGCGTGTGCCCCCTTGTGCATCTGGCTTACATGGGTCCTGAGGAATCGAACCTAGGTCCTTTGGCTTTGCAGGCAAACACCTTAACCACTAAGCCATCTCTCCAGCACCCCCCCAAATATTTTCTAATGCTGGAGACGTAGCTCAGTTGATGGAGTGCCCCGTCTTTTAGTCCTACATCAATTGGGCGTGGCGTCACACACCCATAATCCCAGCATTCAGGAGGTAGAGGCAGGAGGATCAGAAGTTCAGAGATGGTCAGTGGTTAAGGCGCTTGCCTGAGAAGCCTGAGGACCCAGGTTCGATTCCCCAGGACCCACGTAAGCCAGATGCACAAGGTGGTGTATGTGTCTGGAGTTCGTTTGCAGTGGCTGGAGGCCCTGGCGTGCCCACACCCATTCTCTCTCTCTCTCTCTCTCTCTCTTTCTCTCTCTCAAATAAATAAAATTAAAAAATTTCAAAATATTAAAAACAAAGAAGTTCAGGGTCATCCTTGCCTACATAGGCTAGTCTATATCCAAAGAAATAAAACTAAGGGCTGGAGAGATGGCTCAGCAGGTAAGCTCTTGCCTGTGAAGCCTAAGGACCACAGTTTGAGGCTCGATTTCCCAGGACCCACGTTAGCCAGATGCACAAGGGGGCGCATGCGTCTGGAGTACGTTTGCAGTGGCTGGAGGCCCTGGCACACCCATTCTCTCTCTCTCCATCTGCCTCTTACTCTGTCTGTCGCTCTCAAATAAATAAAAAAAAAAAAAGAAAGAAAACTAAATCTTTTTGAAGTGTACCCCACATGAATTCAGAACATCTCGCCAGGAGAGGGGCGGCAGGTCCCCACCATGGCTGGGTGAAATTGAGCTCACAGTCTCCCCGCCCAGGGTCTTGGTTTGAAGCCTTTTTCTTACCGGCACCACTTGGGATTCTTATGTTTGAAGATTCCCTCTTCCAAAGACCATGACATCAAAATAAAAGAGAGGCTGATTGAGAGAGGGAGGAGATATGATGGAGTTTCAAAGGGGAAAGTGGGGAAGAGGGAGGATATTACGATGGAATATATTTTATAATCATGGAAGTTGTTAATAATAAAAAAAAATTTGAAGAAAAAAAAAGATTCCCTCTTCCGGTTCCATATAGAGAGGGAAGGATTGGTCTCCTTATAACAGAGCAGGGACCCCCCCCCGAACCCCCAGATCCTACCTGTGTGCTGTGCCCCATAGCGTCTGCTCCTCTGGAACATCAGTCCCTATATACCGTCTCCTCTAGGCCATAGGTGTCCTGGGAGGCCCTAGGGGACCCCACATTGTTTTGACAGCCTTTCAACCCCGAGTTCTCTGACTGACCCCCAGCCCCCCGCAGGCAGGACATTCGGGGAGAGCTCCTCTACCTGATCATGGACCCAGAGTCATGAGCTCCCAGGATCACTGCCCCTTGCCTTCCTGACCCTACCTGGATAAGTCTTGGGCGGGGGAATCCTGTCCCTTGAACCTGGACTGAGGATCCTGGGGAATCCTGTGCCCCCCCACACACACACCTGTTCAAGCCGTAGGGGTCACTGTCTGTCCCACCTGAACTATAGAATTCCAGTGACCAATCCCTGGTGTCTTCAGACACCTAAGGTGCCCTGATGATGTGGCAGAAGAAAAAAAAAAAAGAAAGAAAGAAACTAAAAGTTGAAGTGATTCACTGAGTTGCTGTAAGAGTCAATTGCTAAACCGGGTGTGGTGGCGCACACCTTTAATCCCAGCACTCAGGAGGCAGAGGTAGGAGGATCGCTGTGAGTTCGAGGCCACCCTGAGACTCCATAGTGAATTCCAGGTCCGCCTGGGCTGATGCGAGACCCTACCTCGAAAAACCAAAAAAAAAAAAAAAAAAAAAAAAAGAGTCAATTGCTGAGGACCTCAAACGTATCTTTGTCAACAGATGGAAAAAAATCCCAAAGAAGGAAGTGTCCAGAAAGGGCTCAAAAGGACAATGAGAAGGAAAAGACATGTTTAGGCTAAAACAAAGTTAAAACGGGAGTTCGTTGCTAGGGTGGCCTGACTACGGAAGTGATTGATATGCAAAATTGCCACATCTTCTTGGTTCACTTCCCCCCCAAAACTATAAAATGGAAATAAAAGCTCTCTGACCCCTGGGTAATTAACTCCCCTGCGTTCACTCATTCTGGCTGCGTTGGAGTGATCTTTCCAGAGGATCTCTACAACGGTGGTTCCTGTTGGGCGGGGGGGGGGTCCGAGTGCACACCTGTGTGAAGCGTGAATGAGGTACGCCTGGAGCCCCAAAACTCTTCCTTGTTCTACCACAACTTTTCCAAATTCACACCAGCATTGTCTGGCTCCCTAGTCTTGACCCTGTGAGTCACCCCAAAGCTGGCTTTGGGGAATCATCATCCCACCATAGAATGTAAGATCTCTTTCATGTGGTGCTAACTCACAGCCCTTTGCTTTTCTCTCCAGACAGATCAAAGGTGGGCCTCAGAATTTTGTCTTCCTTAGCTTTTTAAAATTCATTTGTTGGTTTTGTTCTGGCACTAATAGCAGTTAAAAAAGAAAACATTAATTGCATCTGGAGAGACGGCTTCACGGTTAAGGCACTTGCCCGGCAAGCCAAAGGACCCAGGTTCGATTCCCCAGGACCCACGTAAGCCAGATGCACAAGGTGGCGCATGTATCTGGTGTTCACTTGCAGTGGTTGGAGGCCCTGGCGTGCCCATTCTCTCTATGTATCTGCCTCCTTCTCTCTCTCTCAAATAAATCAACAAATAAAATATTATTTAGAAAATAAAAATAAGGGCTGGAGAGATGGCTTGGCAGTTAAGATACTTGTCTGCAAAGCCTAAGGACCCAGGTTTGATTCTCCAGGTCCCATGTAAGCCAGATGCACAGGTGGCATAAGCATCTGGAGTTCATTTGCATTGGCTAGAGGCCCTAGCAAGCTTATATTCTCTCTCTCTCTCCCCCTCACTCTGCCTCTAATAAATAAATAAAAATAAATTAAAAAAAAAAGAAATATCTAGGGCTGGTGGGATGGCTTAGCTGTTAAGGCGTTTGCCTGCAAAGCCAAAGGACCCAGGTTCGATTCCCCAGGACCCAGATGCACAATGGGGTGCACATGTCTGGGGTTTGTTTGCAGTGGCTGGAGGCCCTGGCATACCCATTCTCTGTCTGTCTCTCTTTCTCCCTCTTTCTCTGTCAAATAAATAAATAAATAAAAATAAAATATTAAAAAAATAAAAATCTAAATACAATGTAAAAAATAAAAAAGAAAAAAAAGAAAAACAAGCTGGGCGTGGTGGCGCACGCCTTTAATCCCAGCATTTGGGAGGCAGAGGTAGGAGGATCGCTGTGAGTTCGAGGCCACCCTGAGACTCCATAGTGAATTCCAGGTCAGCCTGAGCTTGAGTGAGACCCTACCTCAAGAAACCAAAAAAAAAAACAAAACAAAACAAAACAAAACAAAAAAAAAAAACATTAATTAGGGCTGAAGAGATGGCTTAGCAGTTAAGGCACTTGCCTACAAAGCCAAAGAACCCAGGACCCATGTAAGCCAAATGCACAAGGAGGCACGTACATCTGGAGATTGTTTGCAGTGGCTGGAGGCCCTGGCGCGCCCATTCTCTCTCTCCCTCCAATAAATAAATAAATAAACAAACATTAATTGGGTATAATGCCAACTCAGTCCCTTCAGAAGATCAGCGGAGGAACACCAGAAAGCCCCTCCTCTGTACCCCCCAGACCCACTCTAGACATTGGCAACACCTTCAGGAGCCCAACAAGTGATGGGCCCTGGCTGCCTCCAGGCCCACGGTCTGCCTCTTCTCAAGCCACACTGGAGACTGTCCTCACCAGGCCCCTTGGCCTAACCCCTCATCCCTGGGCCCCGCAAGCCAGCCTCGGGTAGAGTGTGCCTGGTGATGGCGGACGAGCGAGATGACTATACATTGTTCGTGGCAATACTTGTTCTTTGGCCGTTCAGCAGTGACGTGTCCCTGGATTTTGCTCTGGGGATCATTTCTGCCTTTGACAAATCTAGATTTTTTTTTAATTTTTTTTTATTTATTTGAGAAAGAAAAAAAGCAGAGAGAGACAGAGAGGGGGAGAGAATGGGCATGCCAAGGCCTCCAGCCACTGCAAACGAACTCCAGACACATGCGCCACCTTGTGCATCTGGCTTACGTGGGTCCTGGGGAGTCGAACCTGGGTCCTTTGGCTTTGCCGGCAAGCACCTTAACTTCTAAGCCATCTCCCCAGTCCACAAAACTAGATTTTTATCTTTGGTTGTCAAAAACATGCAGACCTTAATCCTTAAGAAGGATATTTTTGGATCAAGAGGCCCAAAAGCACTCGGGAGTCAGAGGTAGGAGGATCGCCGTGAGTTCGAGTCCACCCTGAGACTACATAGTGAATTGCAGGTTAGCCTAGGCTAGAACAAGACCCTACCTTGAGAAACAAAAAAAAAATTAAATATATATATATACACACACACACAAACACACACACATATATGTATAAATTTTTTATTAGCGAGGAGGAGAAGAAAGAATATGGCTTCACCAAGTGCCTCTAGCCACTGCAAACAAACTCCAGATGCACGAGCCACTTTGTTTGTCTGGCTTTTACGTGGGTCCTGAGGAATCAAACCTGGGTCCTCAGGCTTTGCAAGCGAGAGCCTTTAACCACTGAGCCATCCCTCTAGCTGACTTGTTGGAATTCTGAGATCTAAATCGCCTCAGGCTGACAGTTTGAAATCAGCCGCAGTGGGAATACCAAGAACTTGGCAGACATGCAAATCGGGTGCTTCCTAGAGCTGGGTATTGAGAATCTTCCAGCATACCATTGCCTTGAATCTTCCACATTGCATGTGGCTCGCACCCAGAGGACTGCTGGTAGTCTTTGTTCATTCAGTAAAGCCATGTAAGCCATGTCTCTCTCTCTCTCTGTGTGTGTGTTTCAGCTTTCTTTTTTCTTTCTTTCTTTCTTTCTTTCTTTCTTTCTTTTTTTTTTTTTTCCAAGGTACGGTCTCACTTTAGCCCTGGCTGACCTGGAATTCACTATGCTTACCTGCGTGTGAACACACACACACACACATGTGTGTGCACATAGCAGTTATGTTGTCCAGAGAAGGCACGAGAAAGTCATGAACTGTGACCCATCCAAGAGCAGAGCTGATCTCTGGGAGACTGAACTCCACTGATAGCATTGGGGAGGGGTTCCTGGGTGCTTGGGATGAGACCCCCCACCCCCCACCACCCCGCAGGGTGGTGGACCTGTCAAGTCCCCTTCCTGCAGTGAGGCCGCTCTGCGAACAGCCTGTCTGTCTTTCTGTCTTTTTTTTTTTTTTTTTTTTTTTTTTTTGGTTTTTCAAGGTAGGGTCTCACTCTAGCCCAGGCTGACCTGGAATTCACTATGGAGTCTCATGGTGGCCTCGAACTCACGGCGATCCTCCTACCTCTGCCTCCCGAGTGCTGGGATTAAAGGCGTGCGCCACCACGCCCGGCTTTGTCTTTCTGTCTTTGAAACAAGCAGACGATGCAGTTCCAAGGAAAACTGAAGTTCCTGTTTGGACAGAAGAAGAGGACCCCATCGGGGACGGCTCTGCCCCCTCGGCTCTCTCTGTTCTGCACCGTGGTGCCAGTCTTGCCCTCTGCAGCCGAGATGAAGATGAAGAGTGTACTCTTTAGGGTGAAGCACAGGGCCGACGTGGCGGCCACCGTGGAACCACGGTGAGTGCGGGTCGCTGTGTCACGGCCGTGGCCTGTCACGGAAACGTGACCCCGTCCATGGTGAGATGTGTTTTCCGTTTCATTTTTCTTTCTTTTTTTTTTCTTTAATTTTTTTTGGGGGGGTGGGTTTCAAGGTAGGGTCTCACTCTAGCCCAGGCTGACCTGGAATTCACTATGGAGTCTCAGGCTGGCCTCGAACTCGCGGTGATCCTCCTACCTCTGCCTCCAGAGTGCTGGGATTAAAGGCGTGCGCCACCACGCCCGGCTTAATTCATATTTTTTTGTTTATTTTTATTTATTTATTTGAGAGCGACAGAGAGAGAGAGGCAGATAGATAGAGAATGGGTGGGCCAGGGCCTCCAGCCACTGCAAACGAATTCCAAATGCATGCGCCACCTTGTGCATCTGGCTAACATGGGCCCTGGGGAATCGAGCCTCGAACCGGGGTCCTTAGGCTTCACAGGCAAGCACTTAACCGCTAAGCCATCTCTCCAGCCCTTAATTCATTTTTTAAAATATTTAACTTATTCATTTGAGAAAGAAGCAGCTAGAGATAGAGATAGATATGGAGAGAGAAAGAGAGAGAGAGAGTGGGCATGCCAGGGCCTCCAGCCACTGCAAACAAACTCCATATGCATGTGCCACCTTGGACATCTGGTTTATGTGGGTCCTGGGGGATTGAATCATGGTCCTTTGGCTTGTAGGCAAGTGCCTGAACCACAAAGCCATCTCTCTATAACTTTTGTTTGGGGGGGTTTTTACAAAATTTTTTTTTTAAAAAAATTTAAATTTTTTAAAAATTTCCTTTCCCCCAATTTCCCTTTTTTTCCCCCCTTTTTTTTTTTTTTCTTTCTTTTTTTTTTTTTTTTTTTTTGGGGGTTTTTTTTTTTTTTCCCCGGGGTTTTAACACTTGGGCCCGGGGAAAAAAAAAATTTTTTTTGGGGGGACTTTTGGGGGGTTTTCCCCCGGGGCCCCTTTTTTTTTTTTTTTTAAAAAAATTTTTTAAAATTTTTTTTAAAAATTTTTTTGGGGGGGGGGCCCCCCCCAAAAAAAAAAAAAAAAGGGGGGGGGGAACCCCCCCCCCCCCCAAAACCCTTTTTCCCCCCCCCTTTTTTTTTTTTTTTTTTTTGGGGCCCCCCTTTCCCCCAAACCCGGGTTAACCCAAACCTTTCCCCCCCCCTCCCCCTTTTCCCTTTTTTTCCCCCCAAAAAAAAAGGGGGAAAAATTTTTTTCCCCTTTTTAAAAAAAGTTTGTTTGTTTTTTGAGGTAGGGTTTCACTCTAGCTCAGGCTGAACTGGAATTCACTATGTAGTCTCAGGGTGGCCTTGAACTCATGGCGATCCTCCTACCTCTGCCTCCTGAGTGCTGGGATTAAAGGCGTGCGCCACCACGCCTGGCTCCCATTTTTTTTTTTATTAACAACTTCCATAATTGTAGATGTTAACCATGATAATTCCCTTCCCCTCAATTTCCCCTTCACAACTCCACTGTCCATCATATCCCCTCCCTCTTTCAATCAGTCTCTCTTTTATTTTGATGTCATCATCTTTTCCTCCTATTATGATGGTCTTGTGTAGGTAGTGTCAGGCACTGTGAGGTCATGGATATCCAGGCCATTTTGTGTCTGGAGGAGCACGTTGTAAGGAGTCCTCCCCTTCCTTTGGCTCTTACATTCTTTTTTTTTTTCTTTTTCTTTTTTTTCAAGTTTTTTTTAATTTTTTTTTTGTTATTTTTATTTATTTATTTGAGCACCACAGACAGAGAGAGAAAGAGGCAGAGAAAGAGAGAGAGAGAGAATGGGCGCACCAGGGCCTCCAGCCACTGCAAACGAACTCCAGACGCCTGCGCCCCCTTGTGCATCTGGCTAACGTGGGTCCTGGGGAGTCGAGCCTCGGACCGGGGTCCTTAGGCTTCACAGGCAAGCGCTTAACCACTAAGCCATCTCTCCAGCCAGCTCTTACATTCTTTCTGCCACCTCTTTTGCATGTTTTGTCTTTTCATTTCCAGCCAATAATAAATAGGAAATTTGGTATTTTTAAATCTAGAACACAACATATGTGATAAGTCTTAGAAAAAAAAAGTGTGTTTTCAAATTTGTATTGCAATGGCTCCAGTGGACAGGCTCAGAGTGAGCTCCCGGGGGGTGGGGGCGGAGTGGGCCACTGTCCCCTCTTCGGGCCTGCCTCCTCGTGAAGTCCACTGGACCTGGGAAAAGCCTGGAGACAGACATGCGGTCACACCTCCAGGGTCAGTGTCAGGGCGGCACCTCCTGCCAGGCCTTTGTCCTTGTCCGGCCGGTCCTGAAGAATTTCCTCAGAGTTTTAGCAGAAAACAGCCTACCTGAAGTTTTCTTGGCCCGTGCCTGTGATGCACAGAACTATTTCCAATAGTGATTGGTTTTATTTATTAATTTATTTTGGTTTTTCGAGGTAGGGTCTCACTCTAGCCCAGGCTGACCTGGAATTCACTATGGAGTCTCAGGGTGGCCTTGTAACTCACAGAGATCTTCCTACCTCTGCCTCCCGAGTGCTGGCATTAAAGGCGTGCGCCACCACGCCCGGCTCTGGCTTTTTCTTGCTTTCTTTCTTCTTTTCTTTCTTTTTTTAATGCAAGAGAATGAAAGCAAGCGAATGGGAGAGAGAATTGGCACACGAGGGCCTCAGCCACTACAGCCGAACTCCAGACACTTGTGCCACCTTGTGCGCATGTGCAACCTTGCACGCGTGCGTCGCCTTGTGCGTCTGCCTTACGTGGGAACTGCAGAGTCGAACCTGGGTCCTTAGGTTTCGCAGGCAAGCGCCTTAACCACGAAGCCATCTCTCCAGCTCCACCCTCTCTCTCTCTCTCTCTCTCTCTCTCTTTTTTTTTTCTGAGCTCTCCACCTTTAGTCACGACGTTGCTGACGGAGGCTTGTCCTGTGATCGTAGGTGGCAGTCTCTGTTGCTGCTCACATGGCTCTGTCCAGTACTGTGCTTTCCAGGTTTTTTACTCAATTTTTATTAACATCTTCCATGATTATAAAAAATATCCCATGGTAATACCCTCCCACCCCACCCCCCCCACTTTCCCCTTTGAAATTCCATTCTCCATCACACCCCCTCCCCATCTCAATCAGTCTCTCTTTTATTTTGATGTCATGATCTTTTCCTCCTATTATGAAGGTCTTGTGTAGGTAGTGTCAGGCACTGTGAGGTCATGGATATCCAGGCTATTTTGTGTCTGGAGGGAGCACGTTGTAAGGAGTCCTACCCTTCCTTTGGCTCTTACATTCTTTCCGCCACCTCTTCCGCAATGGACCCTGAGCCTTGGAAGGTGTGATCGAGATGTTACTCAGTACTCCAATCACTTCTCTTTTTTAAATTTTTTTTACTTTTTAATTTTTTAAAATTTTTTTCGTTTATTTTTATTTATTTAGTTGATAGCAACAGAGAGAGAGAAGCAGATAGAGAGAGAGAGAGATTGAGAGAGGGAGAGAATGGGTGCGCCAGGGCCTCCAGCCACTGCAAACGAACTCCACACGCGTGCGCCCCCTTGTGCATCCGGCTAACGTGGGTCCTGGGGAAATCAAGCCTTGAACTGGGGTCCTTAGGCTTCATAGGCAAGCACTTAACCGCTAAGCCATTTCTCCAGCCCCCTCCGGTCACTTCTTTCCAGCACCATGATACCTTCTGAGTCGTCCCAAAGTCACTGCCATCTGAAAAGAGAAGATTGTCTACCCAAAGTGAGAGTAGCGTTAATATAAGGGTATGAATATTAAGAGAAGTGCTTACTAGACAGTTTGATGAGCATAGTATATACATTTAGCCAGACAACAGCAGACGTTACACCCCTAGGGCTCATGACTACCCCTGTTTTAAGTTTTCAGTATCAGGATGTATTCCCTCCCATGGAGCGGGCCTCCAGTCCAATTAGAGGGCGGTGGGTTTCCACCGGTTTCCAGTTTTGGTCCCACCTGTCTGCCTTCTCCCATCGGGATGGAATACAAGTCTTCAGATGTGAACCTGGACTAGCTCTGGGGGCCCGGCCTGGACTCCACGGTGCCCAGCGCCTCGCGTGTCCTCTCGGTCAGCCTGTTTCTACCCATCTTGTCCTCTGTCACGGGGTGACAACCTCTCAGTCACCGCGCACCCACGGCTTAGTCTGCAGTTGCCTCTGGGGGCTCTTGTTACGTACTATGTCCAGATACCAAATACCCATCCACTCTTGGGGCAGTCAGCCAAAGGACCCAGGTTCGATTCCCCAGGACCCACGTTAGCCAGATGCACAAGGGGGCACACGTGTCTGGAGTTCCTTTGCTGTGGCTGGAGGCTCTGGCGTGCCCATTCTCTCTCTGTCTCTCTGTCTCTCTCTGCTTGCAAATAAATAAATGAATTTTTTTTAAAAAGATGCAACATATAAAATATGAAAGAGGGGCTGGAGAGATGGCTTAGCGGTTAAGAGCTTGCCTGTGAAGCCTAAGGACCCCGGTTCGCGGCTCGATTCCCCAGGACCCACGTTAGCCAGATGCACAAGGGGGCGCACGCGTCTGGAGTTCGTTTGCAGTAGCTGGAGGCCCTGGCGCGCCCATTCTCTCTCTCTCTCTGCCTCTTTCTCTCTCTGTCTGTCGCTCTCAAATAAATAAACAAAAAAAAATATTTAAAAAATAAATAAATAAAATAAAATATGAAAGAGAAAAATAAGGTTAAAAGATAAAGGGCTGAAGAGGTGGTGGCCTAGTGGTTAAGGCACTTGCCTACAAAGCCAAAGGGTCCAGGTTCAATTCCCCAGGACCCATGTAAGCCAGATGTACAAGGTGGCACATGCGTCTGGAGTTCGCTTGCAGCGGCTAGAGTCCCAAACACGTTCACTCTCTCTTCTCTCTCTCTCTATTTGCCTTTCTCTTTCTCAAATAAATAAATAAATATTCGTATTTTTTTTTTTAAAGATAAAGGTACAAAACGATGTATGAAGCCGGGCGTGGTGGCGCACGCCTTTAATCCCAGCACTGGGGAGGCAGAGGTAGGAGGATTGCCGTGAGTTCGAGGCTACCCTGAGACTACAGTGTGATTTCCAGGTCAGCCTCGGCCAGAGTGAGACCCTACCTCAGAAAACCAAAAAAAAAAAAAAAAAAAAAAAAAACTATGTATGATGCA
This sequence comes from Dipus sagitta, assembly GCA_036346955.1. NCBI lineage: Eukaryota > Metazoa > Chordata > Mammalia > Rodentia > Dipodidae > Dipus > Dipus sagitta. The sequence continues at coordinate 31,011,449 of CM070789.1, read as the reverse complement.
TTCTGTGCCCAGCCAGAGCCCAGTGGTCTGCCTGTTCAGGGCTCAAGAGGAAAAAGGCCAGCGGTCATCTTTCTTGAGAAGTCACACTGTCTAATCCCTAGGTGTCTTGCCTTCATCCACTGTCTGAGAGGTCTATATTTTGTTTTATTTTTGTTGCTGTTTTTTTTTTTTTTTTTCAGGGTGAGGTCTCCCTCTAGCCCAGACTGACCTGGAATTCACTATGTCGTCTCGGGGTGGCCTTGATCTCCCATCTCTGCCTCCCAAATTCTGGGATTAAAGACATGTGCCACCCCACCCTGCAGGTTCTATATTGTAAAGACGATTTTTTTTTTTTTTCCTGAGAGACTTACAGGAATTTTTCTATATGCCTTTCCAGCCTTAAAACAGCTTGGGGGGAGGGGGCTGGAGAGATGGCTTAGCCGTTAAGGCGCTTGCCTGCAAAACCAAAGGACCTATATTGGATTCCCCAGGACCCACGTAAGCCAGATACATAAGGTGGCACATGCATCTGGAGTTTGTTTGCAGTGGCTGGAGGCTCTGCCCCCCCCCCATTTTCTCTCTCGAGCCCCCTCTATCTGCCTCTCTGTCTCTCTCTGCATCTTTCTCTGTGTCAAATTAATTAATTAATTAAAAAAAAAAAAAAGCTTTGGAGGGATGGCTTAGATTTTAAGGCGTTTGCCTGCAAAGCCAAAGGACCCAGGTTCGATTACCCAGGACCCACATTAGCCAGATGCACAAGGTGGCACATGCATCTGGAGTTCGTTTGCAGGGGCTGGAGGCCCTGGCGCGCCCATTCTCTCTTTCTCTCTCCCATCCCCTCTTTCTCTGTCAAATGCATAAATAAATTAAATATTTAAAAAAACAAACCAAAAAAAAAAAAAAAAACCAGCTTTGGGGATCCTAATGCTTGAGCTCAAAGCTGGGCCTAGAGAGTAACTTTCCAGCGCCCCCTGGCGGCCACACGGGAAAGTACAGGCCACTGGCCTGGCTAGGGTGGAGACAGTGGACCACGCCCCCTCCGCCTGGACACTGGGATGAATTTGCAGCATCTGCGGGGACAACAGCCCAATAAATAGACATCATAGTGCGCAGAATATTAAGATTTCACATGAAAACAAATGACTCAGACGTGGTGAACATGGAGCGCCCTGGGTGTGTGGGACCCCATCCCTCTGCCCTGAGCTCACTTCAGAGCCACATCCACATATCACTCGGGGTGGGTGGGGGGGCACAGATGGTGGTAGCGGGCCCTGGAGGATGTTCTGGTAGCTGCCACGTGACGCCACTGTCTCAAACAGTCTTCCAGGTGGGATTTTGTGCTGACTGTAATTCTTACTCCTGCAGCTCAGTATGGTTTTTTTTTTTAAATATATTTTTTTATTTATTTGAGAGAGAGAAAATGGCAGAGAGAGAGAGAGAATGGGCGCACCAGGGCCTCCAGCCACTGCAGATGACCTCCAGACACGTGCGCCCCCTTGTGCATCTGGCTAAGGTGGGTCCTGGGGACTCGAACCTGGGTCCTTTGGCTCTGCTGGCAAGCGCCTTAACAGCTAAGCCATCTCTCCAGCCCCTCGGTGCGTTTTTTGCCTACTGTCTAAGATTTTTATTTCAAATCCCCAAATCAACGCCCGCTGCACTTCTGTGACTGTCCATGGGCACACAGTGGCAAAACGATGTGATTGTCAGGCATGCACATTCCCAGGGGAGGCCCAGCAGGCCACGGTTGCCCTGGTCCGAGGTCTCGGCTTTCTACAGACCCAGGCACGGAGCGGTCAGTGGCACGATGCAGGGTGATGGCTGTGGGCCTGATGGGGTAAGGAGGCTTGAACCCAGCTAGAGCCCTGGTAGCGAGAAAATCATCTAGATTTCTTCTTTGAAAAGTGCCTATCAGGGCTGGAGAGATGGCTTAGCTGTTAAGTCGCTTGCCCACAAAGCTGAAGGACCCATGCTCAACTCTCCAGATCCCACGTTAGCCAGACGCAGAAGGTGACACATGCATCTGGAGTTCAATTGTGGTGGCTGGAGACCCTGGTATGCCAATTCCCTCTCAAACCCTCTCTCTCTTTCTCTCATAAAAAAAAAAAAAATTTTTTTTTTAATTAGCAGGGCATGGTGGTACATGCCTTTAATCCCAGCACTTGGGTAGGAGGATTGCCACCCTGAGACTACATAGTGAATTTCAGGTCAGCCTGGGATAGAGCAAGACCCTATCTCTAAAAACAAAAAAAAAAAAACAACCAAAAAATTAAAATGTTTAAAAATTTAAAAAATATATGTATTAGGATAAATCAAGATTACTGTTATTGGGGCTGGAGAGATGGCTTAGCGGTTAAGGCCTTTGCCTGCGAAGCCAAGGGAGCCAGGTTTGGTTCCCCAGGACCCACGTTAGCCAGATGCACAAGGGGCACATGCATCTGGAGTTCGGTTGCAGTGGCTGGAGGCCCTGGCACACCCATTCTCTGTCCATCTGTCTCTCTGCTTGTAAATAAATAAGTTTTAAAAAAGATTACTGTTATTTCATATTTTTTTTTCTAAGACAGGGACTCATTTGGGCCCTGGCTGACCTGGAACTCTCTCTATAGTCCCAGGCTGGCCTCAGACTCACAGTGGTCCTCCTACCTCTGTCTCCCAAGTGCTGGGATTAAAAGCGTGTGCCACCATGTCCAGCAGGCAGAGAGAGAGAGAGAGAGAGAGTGCACACTAGAGCGAGAGCCCGCAAGCCAAGGCCTCCAGCCGCAGCAAATGAATTCCAGACACATATGCCACCTCGTGCATCTGGCTTTATGTGGGTACCGGAGAATTGTATCCGGGTCATTAGGCTTTGCAAGCAAGCGCCTTAACCATTGAGCCATCTATCCAGTCCTGTTTTTATTTGTTTGTTTGTTTGTTTATTTATTTATTTATTCATTTGTGATGGTGCTGACGATGGGATCCAGGGCCTTGTGCATGCTAGGCAAGTACTCTGCCGCTGAGTTATATATGTCAGACTTCAAGATAACTGTAAGTAGAGTTTTATGGCAAAGTCTCTGGATTCAGTAGGTCCCAACAGGCCAGGCTCAGCCACCCATTCTTTTTTTTTTTTGTGGATTTTTTTCATTAAATTTTTTTGTTCATTTTTATTTATTTGAGAGCAACAGAGAGAGAAAGAGGCAGACAACGAGAGAGAGAGAGAGAGAGAGAGAGAATGGGCACGCCAGGGCCTCCAGCCACTGCAAACGAACTCCAGAAGCGTGCGCCCCCTTGTGCATCTGGCTAACATGGGTCCTGGAGAATCGAGCCTCGAACCGGGGTCCTTAGGCTTTACAAGCAAGTGCTTAACCGCTAAGCCATTTCTCCAGCCCTGGATTTTTTATTGTTATTTTTTTCTCAATTTTTATTAACATCTTCCACAATTATAAAATATATCCCATGGTGGTATTTTTTATAATCATGGAAGTTGTTAATAAAAAATTTAAAAAAAAACTGGAAGAATGTATACCTAGATAGCTTCTACTTCTTAGGAAGAAGAGAACTAGAATCGAGAACAGATAGCAGTAAATTATGCTTTATTTCTTTTTTAAAATGCTTGAATCTATAAAATCTGAGTTATGGGTATTAAAAAAATGTATCCCATGGTAATTCCTCCCTCCCCCCACTTTCCCCTTTGAAATTCCATTCTCCATCATATCCCTTCCCCATCTCAATCAGTATCTCTTTTATTTTGATGTCATCATCTTTTCCTCCTCTTATGATGGTCTTGTGTAGTTAGTGTCAGGCACTGTGAGGTCGTGGATATCCAGGCCATTTTGTGTCTGGAGGGAGCACGTTGTAAGGAGTCCTACCCTTCTTTTGGCTCTTACATTCTTTCCGCCACCTCTTCCGCATTAGACCCTGAGCCTTGGAAGGTGTGATCGAGATGTTACTCAGTACTCCAGTCACTTCTTCCCAGCACCATGATGCCTTCTGAGTCATCCCAAGGTCACTGCATTCTGAAAAGAGAAGATTCTCTACCCAAAGTGAGAGTAGCATTAATATAAGGGTATGAATATTAAGAGAAGAGCTTACTGGGCAGTTTGATAAGCATAGTATATACATTTATCCAGACGTCAGCAGATGTTACACCCCTAGGGCTCATGACTACCTCTTTTTTAAGTTTTCAGTATCAGGGATGTATTCCCCCCCATGGAGCGGGCCTCCAGTCCAATTGGAGGGCAGTTGGTTTCCACCATGACAGACGTGCCACTATTGCACCCGTTGGCTCATCTGGCCTGGCTGATAAGGCTTGCAATGTTCACTGTTGAGTATCTTCACTGGTGATTTCTCTCTCTCCCATTGAACTGCATGCAGAATGGCTTCCTCCAGCTTTCTCTCCGCTGGTCTGCATGGAGGAGGTTCTCAGCTCAGTTCCAGCAGGATTTCTCAGTGGCCTTGCAGCCCAAGTATGTGGAGTCTATTCCTGGTGGGAAACCAAGGGCCTCGGCAATGACGGCCACTGATTCTAATATGCCAATTAAAGAGACAAGTAGGGTTGGAGATACAGCTAAGCAGTAAAGGCGCTTACCTGCCAAGCCAAAGGACCCAGGTTTGATTCCCTGTGACCTACGTAAGCCAGATGCACAAAGTGGCACATGTGTCGGGAGTCCGTTTGCAGAAGCTGGAGGCCCTGGTGTGCCCATTCTCTCTGCATTTATCTACCTTCTTCTTTCTCTGGCAAATAAATAAATAAAAATATTTTTTTAAAAAAAGAGAGATAAGGGCTGGAGAGATGGCTTAGCGGTTGAGCGCTTGCCTGTGAAGCCTAACGACCCCAGTTCGAGGCTCGATTCCCCAGGACCCACATTAGCCAGATGCACAAGGGGCCGCACGTGTCTGGAGTTCCTTTGCAGTGGCTGGAGGCCCTGGCGCGCCCATTCTCTCTCTCTATCTCTGCCTCTTTCTCTGTCTGTCTGTTGCTCTCAAATAAATAAAATAACAACAACAACAACAAAAAAAGAGAGATAAGTAATAGTGAAAAAGCAAAGAAAAGAGACTTAATGTGGTACACTGGGGACAGAAAGATAAAGGGGTCCTATGTTTGGACCACTGACAAGAGCTTTAAGTTTATTTGTTTGTTTTTGTTTTTTTGTTTTTCGAGGTAGGGTCTCACTCTAGCCCAGGCTGACCTGGAATTCACTATGGAGTCTCAGGGTGGCCTCGAACTCACGGCGATCCTCCTACCTCTGCCTCCCGAGTGCTGGGATTAAAGGCGTGCGCCACCACGCCCGGCTAAGAGCTTTAAGTTTAACAGAGGAAACGCCAGGGCCTCAGCCACTGAAATGGAACGCCAGACGCTTGCGCCACCTAGTGGTCATGTGCGACCTTGCGCCTGCCTCACCTCTGTGCGTCTGGCTTATGTGGGATCTGGAGAGTTGAACATGGGTCCTTGGGTTTCACAGGCAAGTGCCTTAACTGCTGAGCCGTCTCTCTAGCCCGACATGCATAATTAATCACATTCTCAGTCCTGGTTTGCAAGATGGCCCGAGGAAGTGCTTGCTGCTTGGAGGGACAAGCTGGTTCTTTGATGATAGCTTCTGTGGTATTCAGTCTTGCCACCTCCTCTGGGGCTGGCATGTCTTGGGAGGCCGTCCTATTTCTGAAATCCAAGGTGACCTCAGGTTTAGGCAATGACCTTTTAAAAAATATTTTTTTATTTTTATTTATTTATTCGAGAGAGAAGAGGGAGAGATAGAAAGAGAGAATGGGCGCACCAGGGCCTCCAGCCGCTGCAAATGAACTTCAGATGCATGCGCCCCCTTGTGCATCTGGCTTTCTTGGGTACTGGGGAATAGAACCTGGGTCCTTTCGGTTTGCAGCCAAGTGCCTTGCCCACTAAGCCATCTCTCTAGCCCCTCCTTTTTAAATATTTTATTTATTTATTTATTTGAGAGAGGAAGAGAGAGAGAGAGGCAGATAGAGAGAGAATGGGCCCACCAGGGCCTCTAGCCACTGCAGACAAACTCCAGATGCATGTGCCACTTTGTGCATCTGGCTTATGTGGATATTGGGGAGAATCGAACCTGGATCCTTAGGCTTCTCAGGCAAGAGCCTTAACCGCTAAGCCACCTCTCCAGCCCCGGCAGTGATCTTTTGACACCTTTGGGGGGGTCCAAGGCAGAACACTGTCAAATGCTGATGGTAAGATGCTTTTAGTAGTCGTATATTTGTGCTTTCAGCTTTGAAGGAACACAAGAGCGGTTTGGTATCCCCAATTTCTAGATAGGCACTCCTTGAATGATTAGCATGTCCACATACAGGGATGAGCAGCTGACCTGTCATGAAGGAAGCAGACCCCAAATGGAGACAGAGGTGCCAGGCTTTCATCTTGGTTTTTATTTTGGGTGGGGGGTCTTTTGTTGTTTTGATTTTAATATTTTATTCATTCATTTATTTATTTATTTATTTATTTACAAGGAGAGGGAGAGACAGAGAATGAATGAGTGAATATGGGCGCACCAGGGTCTCCAGCTGCCACAACTGAACTCCAGATGCATGCACCATTTTGTGCATCTGGCTCTACCTGGGTAGTGAGGGAATCGAACCCGGGTTCGTTAGGCTTTGCAGGCAAGCTCCTTAACCGCTGAGCCATCTCCCCGGCCCCTCATCCTGCTTTTAGTTCCTTTGTGGGCCCAAGGGAGGAATTAGAGTTTGTTTGTTCTTTTAGCGAAAGCAGCTTCTGCCAGGCGTGGTGGCACATGCACGCCTCTAATCCCAGGACCCAGGAGGCAGAGGTGGGAGGATCGCCGTGAGTTCGAGGCCACCCTGAGACGACATAGTGAATTCCAGGTCAGCCCAGGCTAGAGTGAGACTCTACCTTGGAAAAAAAAAAAAAAAGTAGCTTCTAAGTGCCTGTATAATACACAAACACACACACACACACACACACACACACACACATTCACACACACACAGTTCCCCTAGGAGTAGTGGCTCTCAGTGACCACTTAGTCATTGTCCATGGTGACTGCACAGAACAGAACTTCCTTGAATCACAAGAGTCAACTATATTTTTTATTCTAGCCTTCCAGAATAAAAGCCCTAAAAGTCTGGGCTGGAGAGATGGCTTAGTGGTTAAGGCACTTGCCTGTGAAGCCTAAAGACCCATGTTGGACTCTCCAGATCCCACGTAAGCCAGATGCACAAGGGGACACAAGCGTGCAAGGTCGCACATGCGCACAAGGTATCACGTGCATCTGGAGTTTGATTGCGGTGGCTGGAGGCCCTGGTGTGCCCATTCTTTCCCTATCTGCCTCTGTCTCCCTCTCTTAAATAAATAAATAAATACAAAATATTTATAAATAATATATATATATATATAAGTATATATGTAAATAAATACATAAATATTTTAAAAGGAGGGGCTATGTGATATCAACATTCTAAAGTAATTTGTTAGTCTTTTGTGGGTCCCAAAAGCGATATGGTGCAGAATTTTCAGGTATCTGTCACTAAGAAGACTGAAAGAGACAAAGACTGAAAAGTGATGGGCTGGAAAGATGGGCTTAGTGGCTAAGGCACCCAGGTTCAATTCCTTGGGACCCACGTAAGCCAGATGCCCATGGTGGCACATGCATCTGGAGTTTGCTTACAGTGGCTATAGGCCCTGGCGTGCCCATTCTCTCTCTCCCTCTCTCTCTCTATCTATCGATCGATCTGTCTCTTTCTCTCTCTCTCAAATAAATAATTTCTTTTTAAAGATTCAAACGTGGGCTGGAGGGATGGCTTAGCAGTCAAGGCATTTGCCTGCAAAGCCAAAGGACCCAGGTTCGATTCCCCAGGGCCCACGTTAGCCAGATACACAAGGGGCCCATGCGTCTGGAGTTCATCTGCAGTGGCTGGAGGCCCTGGCGTGCCCATTCTCTCTCTCTCACTCTCTCTGTCTTTCTCTGTCAAGAAAAAAAAAAAAATTGAAAAAGTGAGTTAGTTTCTGTCCTCCCTCGGGCATTCCATCCTTCCATCAAAACATACTTTACCCATATTAATTCTATTACTGTCTCTTCACAGGGCAAAAGCTATGAACATGTATGAATCAGAGTTGTGTCAAGAACCCAGTTACTTAGCAGGTACCATATTCTCACGTCCGGTGTTTTTGTCCCTGGGAGAGCTCCCCTGTCTGCGGACCCCGGGTGTGGTCCACGGGAATGCCATTTGGCCGAGGGGCCACTACGGTTTCCGCTGCTGCCCCTCGGGTTCTGGTCTGGGCTCAGCGAGTGACAGCTTCCTCGTCTCTAAACCCCTAACAGCAAGGAGCGCTGGAGAAAATGGAGAACACAACATCGCTGTGTTCAGAGCACAGGCGGACGGGGCCCACTGGGGCTGCGGTCTACCCAGGACCCCGTGCCTGTGCCTCAGAGGTGGTCCTGGACTCCTCATGGACCCCAAGGGGGCCGCAGGGTAAGTGGTATCGCTTCCTGGTCCCCCCCGCCCCCGGTTGAGTCACTGTGGATGCCAAAACAAAGGGACACCCCCCCCCCAAGCCTGGACAGCATTGAGTGCAAAGACAGCCAGGGCCCGGGAGTGGATTTGCTTCAGAAGCCCTCTTGGTTCCCTGTCCCCTTCTTTTTTATTTATTTATTTATTTATTTTTATTTTTTTGTTCATTTTTATTTATTTATTTGAGAGTGACAGAGAGAGAGAGAGAGGCAGCTAGAGAGAGAGAGAGAGAATGGGCACGCCAGGGCTTCCAGCCACTGCAAATGAACTCCAGATGTGTGCGCCCCCTTGTGCATCTGGCTAACGTGGGTCCTGGGGAATCGAGCCTCGAACTGGGGTCCTTAGGCTTCACAGGCAAGTGCTTAACCACTAAGCCATCTCTCCAGCCCTCCTTTTTCTTTTTAATGTCTTTTTTTTTTTTTTGAGAGAGAGAGAGAGAGAGAGAGAGAGAGAGAGGGAAAGAGAGAGACAGACAGACAGACAGAGAGAATGGGCGCACCAGGGCATCCAGTCACTGCAAACGAACTCCACATGCATGCGTTACCTTGTGCATCTGGCTTATGTGGGTCCTGGGGAATTGAACCAGGGTCCTTTGGCTTTGCAGGCAAATGCCTTAACAGCTAAGCCATCCCTCCAGCCCAATTTGTCTTTATTTTATTTATTTATTTATTTATTTATTTTACTTATTATTATTATTATTTATTTTATTTATTTTTGGTTTTCCAAGGTAGGTTCTCACTCTGATTCACTATGGAGTCTCAGGTTGGCCTGGAACTCACAGTGATCCTCCTACCTCTGCCTCCCAAGTGCTAGAATTAAAGGTGTGCGCCACCACGCCCGGCTGTTTTTTCTTTTTGCTTTTTTAAACAGAGATGCCTTTCTTTAGCAGGGAGAGTGGCATGTGTCACTTGCTGCCTGGGTACCCGAGGGCTTAAGGAACGAAGGCGCAGCAAGGGAAGGCTTGCGTGGGCCCTTGGACCGCTGGTCTGGTGACAGGGACCGTGTGATTGTGGGCTGACTTGGAGTCGTCCCTGGAGATTTACCTGGCATCATGTTAAGTTACAGTCCTCCTGCAGACAAGCTGAAGCCCCCAAGGGGATGGAGAGCATCGTTTCTGTCACTCGGTCCAATAGCTTTCTCTCTTTTTCTTTATTTTTTTTTTGTTTATTTTTATTTATTTATTTGAGAGCGACAGAGAGAGAAAGAGGAAGAGGCAGATATATATATATATAGAGAGAGAGAGAATGGGCACACCAGAGCCTCCAGCCACTGCGAATGAACTCCAGACGTGTATACCCCTTGTACAGCTGGCTAACGTGGGTCCTGGGGAATCGAACCTGGGTCCTTTGGCTTTGCAGGCAAACGCCTTAACCGCTAAGCCATCCCTCCAGCCCTTTATGATGTTGTTGTTGTTGTTTTTGAGGTAGGGTCTTGCTCTAGCCCCGACTAAGCTGGAATTCACTCTGTAGTCTCAGGGTGGCCTGGAACTCACGTCTTACGTGGGTCCTGGGGAATCGAGCCTCGAACCGGGGTCCTTAGGCTTCACAGGCAAGCGCTTAACCGCTAAGCCATCTCTGCAGCCCAGCTTTCTCTCTCTTTTTTTTTTTTTTTTTGGAAGGGACGGGGTAGAAGAAGAAAGGGAAGCGGTGCTGAGCGGCTGCCCGGGAGCCAGGAGCCGGAGGGAGAGGCACAGGAGGCACAACTGCTGTTTGGAGATGCCAGCGCCCTCCAGGGACCCGACCTGGGCCACGGGACAGTGCGGACAGGAGAGCGGCGCCAAGCTGAGTCTCCAGCCGGGTAGGAGCGAGCTGACCACGCGTGCAGCATCCCATGGCTCCTGTGTGCCCTACCCTGGCACCCAGGGCACGTGCAGTTCCAGCAGCGTGGGTGCTTTCAGACAGTCACCGGACCACCCCCCTGGGGCTTACTGCGGCAGGACGGGCAGACCCGTGAGGGACATCTATCTGGGCCAGGGGCGGCCCGCCACCTGCCACGTCCCCCAGGGCAGCGCGGGGAGCAGCCTCTGTCCCCCCAGAGTGCAGTGCTTCGCAGCCAGGGGTTACCCCGCGGAGGATGCAAAGTTGCCCGGCCTGCCAATCCCTGTGGGGCCCCCCCTGTAATCCGGTCCTGTCGCTGGAAGTGCCCATCAAGCTGGAAAACGAGCCCGCGTCCCAGGACGCCCAGGGGAGCCGATGCCCTCCCAGCAGGCTGTGGCTGGGAGCCGGCGACGTGGCCAGGAGGCATCTGGTGAGCTTCCCTACCAGGGTGCATCTGAAGACAGAGCCCGACTACAGACACCAGCTCTGTGCCCCGCTCACTGGGCATGAAATGCTGGGGGCTCACGCATACAGCAGGGCCACCGCCAGATCCTGCCGGGAGCTGGCCGCTCTCTGCACTGCCCATTGCACCTGCCTGGAGCCGCAGACTCCCCACTGCCTGTGCATGTGGGGCCACGGTACCGACAGCCAGCACCCCGCCCCGGGCTGTGACTGCAGAGCTCCTGGGGCCACCCCCGTGATCAAGAGCGAGCCCCTGGACTCGTCCTCGTGGGCTGCTCCTGGCCAGGTCGCTGTACCCGGGACGCTCCCCAAGAGGGCCTCCACAGCCCGCATCGTACCGGGGACCTCGGAGGGAGCTTTCCTATCCTAAAGCTGCTAGTCTTCCGGGGGGGGGGCGGACCTCGGGTCCCTGGATGGTGGGACATCATGGGAGACTTCTGGTGACGCGTCTCCAGAGCTTCATGAATGGATCCCAAGATTCCCGCGTCACCCACATAGAATGCTGGAGGATTCGCCCGTGCAAACCTAGATCTGTTCCGTGCCCAACTGAGAAATGAACTGTTCAAGGACACCAGCCAACAGTGTCCCCTGTTGGCTACCCCTTAAGCTGGCAGGGAGCAACTGAATGATGCGCCCCCTGACCGAATCCACTGCCACCTCGTTGGGTACAGCGCCAGGGGTCTGTGGCTCTCAGTCCAGAGTCTGAGGCCACACGTGGCATCGTGGTGGCCACGGAGACGCCTTGTTAGCCGGGCGTGGTGGCGCACACCTTTAATCTCAGCCCTAGGGAGGCAGAGGTAGGAGGATCACCCGTGAATTCCAGGGCCGCCTGGGACTACAAAGTGAGTTCCAGGTCACCCTGAGCTACAGTGAGACCCTACCTCGGCGGGAGGGGAGGGGAGGGGGTTGGGGTGAAGAAACACCTTGTTTTGTTTCTTCTGGTATTTTCTGTGGGTCTCTGAGGACAGCGGAGGTGCCTGTGTCCCTGGGCATAATATCACGTGGCGGCAGTTAGTGTCCAGGCTAGGAGGAGCATGGATACACAGATAAGGAGATGACCACGCGGCTTGGGAGACGTCATCGCTGGGTTGTCTAAAGGGCTTTGGGGATGAGGGCTCCACGGGCCAGCTCAGGAAGACTTTGAGACAGGTAGACAGTATATATATATATATATATATGTATGTATATATATATATATATATATATATATATATATGTATGTATATATATATAAATATATAATTCTAAAGATAATCCACTCTGACTGTAGAAGATTGCGATACAAGGCACAAAGCAGGAAAGGTCACCGCAACCCACCTGCAAAATGACCCGTGGTGCACATGAGTATGTCCCAGGTTGGGCTCAAAGCCAAAGACTCTCTTCTCTATTAGCTCAGGTTCCACGGAGCAGGAGAAAGGCAGGCAGTTAGGTGTTAAGAGCCTGCTGTCATCCGGCCCGTGTGACACAGACATTCTGCCCAGGACCGTTCTTCCCAGGGTGTGGTGTCCCCTGAGGTGGAGGCAGTGGCGGCAGAGACCTGCTGGACGGAGCCCGCGGCCCGTCCTACCGCGCACTGCCCTCCAGCGTGGACTTTCTTTGTCTCCTGCGGCCCCAGGGTGCCAGAGCTCGGCACGGAGGTGATTTGGTAAATGCACAAATCACCTCGTCCAGAAGTCAGGTTGGACGGACAGCGCTGGGCCTCCTGCCCAGCCCTTCAGATGCCTGGCTAGCAGCAGGGAGACTCACCATGGGGTAGGGATGGGGCTAAGTATATCCTAGACCAAAGGACACACGTCACACGAGCTCAGGAACAAAAGTGTCCTCCATACTAATGGCATGAGGGGTACTTGCCACATTCCACTCCACAACTTCTCCTTAATCTCCTTCCCTCCCCCGCCCCCAGCTAACTCAGCACTCCTTTTACTTAATTCTGCAAAACTCAGCTCAGCCTGCCCCGTGGGCATTTATGAACTCCGTGTTAAGGCAAGGAGTGGAATTTGAGCCTTCCTCTACACGTCCTGTCCTGACTTGGTGCCCAGCTCCTGGAATGCGCTTAAACCAGCTCCACGCGGGGGAAGAGTAACATTCAAGTGTCGCCACCCTTGGGCTGGAGAGACGGCTTAGCGGTCGAAGCCCTCGCCTGCGAAGCCTCAGGACCCACGTTCGGCTCTCCAGATCCCACGTGAGCCGGGCGCACAAAGGTGAGGCCAGCGCGAGGTCGCACGTGCCCACCAGGTGGCGCAAGCGGCTGCAGTTTGATCACAGTGGCTGGAGGCCCTGGTGACCTCCACATCCTCACACTTCCTAGCGAGTGGCTCCTGTCCCTTTTGCTGATGCGAGCACGGCAGACAGACGGTGGCGTATGTGTGTGACATGTCCCAGAGTCCGGAGCCCCCAGATGACGGAACGCTGCCAAGGAAAACGAGAAGGTGGGATTCAGAGACCTCATCCGTCGTGGTGGTGCACGCTTCAGCGTGTGGGAGGCTGAGGCAGGAGGATCAGGAGTTTAAGGCCAGCCTTGGCTACGTGAGACCCTGTTTCAAACACAAGAATAGAATAACAGGCACCTGTTACGCATTTGCCAAACTACAGCCGGATCCTTCACCCCGCAGCATATAACCAAAAAGAGAGAGAGAGAGCGAGAGAGAGCAGCAGACATCCTGAAGCCCACACAAGCCCTGTGAAGGTCCTCCCAACCTTTCAAATGCATCTCATTTCACCGAGGTGAAATGTCACCTTGCCCAGGTGACTTACCACGTGTAAAGTGGGGGGAGGCTGCCTTGTAGGCTGTGCTGTGTGGACACTGGCTTGCACATCTGGAGGTCAACTCTGCTGCAGATTTTGCGCCCTGGGGACCCCGTATCACACGGCGGGCTCGGACCCATGGCGCCAGCAAGGCCCCCACAGCACCAAAAATCTCCTAAACCTGCACACGTTTGCTGCTCGGCCGTCACGCGCACGCTGAAAACTCGCCGTGGGCGTGTGTGCACGCGCGTGCAGGGTGTCACCGTCGGTGCTAACCAAGGCCGCTGCTCTTCTGTGGTGTCTCACTTCTGGCCGTGGGCCGAAAGATATCAAAAATCAAGTATGAGGGCTGGAGAGATGGCTGAGTGGTTAAGGCACTTGCCTGCAAAGCCCAGGGACCCAGGTTCGATTCTCCAGGTCCCACGTAAGCCAGATGCACAAGGGGGCGCACGCGTCTGGAGTTTGTTTGCAGTGGCTAGAGGTCCTGGCACACCCATTCTCTCTCTCTCTCTCTCTCTCTCTCTGTCTGTAATAAATAAATAAAAACAAAATCTTTTTTTTAAATATTTTGTTCATTTTTATTTATTTATTTGAGAGTGACAGACAGAGAAAGGAAGAGGCAGGTAGAGAAAGAGAGAGAGAGAGTGGGCGCACCAGGGCCTCCAGCCACTGCAAATGAACTCCAGACGCATGCGCCCCCTTGTGCATCTGGCTAACGTGGGTCCTGGGGAATCGAGCCTGGAACCGGGGTCCTTAGGCTTCACAGGCAAGCGCTTAACCACTAAGCCATCTCTCCAGCCCCCAAAAACACAAAACAAAATCTTTAAAAAAAAAAAAATCAAGTATGACGCTGGATAGACTGGGAGGGGTGAACCTAAGCAGTCTTTTAGATTTGCAGCTTCTACTGGAAGAGAAAGACATCGGCGGATAGAATTGTCCTGACGAACTTTAAACAGACACACTAGAGCACAGCTTCCTGTGCTGTCTTCTCGGTGCCTTTCATAAAGCATTCACACGTAGCTCTTATGCTGAGGTTTGTACTAAATTTGCAAAACTGATGTAAAATAAATCCCATGTTCCTATGCGTTCAATGTATTTTCTCCTTTGGAGCGTGTTTCGGATTTTCATTCCAGGACAAGCCCACAGCACGAGGTGATATAAATGTACCGGTGGGAAGTCTGGAGCCCGTGGTTGGGGCACCACACCTCTTCTGGGACCTCTCCTACTATTGCTGAGTGTCGGGGGCCCTCCCACCAGATTTGTGCTGTTCTGTGACACGTGAGGAAGGCAAAGCTAGGGACTTTCATTCAAGAGTATTTTTAAAAGTTTTTATTTATTTAATTTATTTGAGAGAGACAAAAAAGAGGCAGATAGCCAGGCGTGGTGGCGCACGCCTTTAATCCCAGCACTTGGGAGGCAGAGGTATGGAGGATCGCCGTGAGTTCAAGGCCACCCTGAGACTACATAATGAATTCCAGGTCAGCCTGAGCTAGAGTGAAACCCTACTTGAAAAAACAAAAAGAAAGAAAGAAAGAAAGAAAGAAAGAGGCAGATAGAGAGAGAATGGGCACGCCAGGGTCTCCAGCCACTGCAAACGAACTCCAGATGCATGCACCCCTTTGTGCATCTGGCTTATGTGGATCCTGGGGAATCGAACCTGGGTTCTTTGGTTTTGCAGGCAAGCACCTTAACTGCTAAGCCATCTCTCCAGCCCCAAGAGTATTTTAAAAATATTTTTATTTGCCGGGCGTGGTGGCGCACGCCTTTAATT